>BSBK01010194.1:297500-327500 GCA_027943335.1 Chamaecyparis obtusa | reverse complement strand
CATTATTTTCCCTATACCTATTGGAAGACTATACTTTATTCTATCAAGATTGTGCATATTACTATTAAGGCAATGAGCCTTAGTTTATAAATTTCTACATTAGCAAGTTGTGTGATTTATTGGTAGTGTTCCTAAATGAAATATTTTAATCAATTTTTTTCTACAGTTAGTAGATTCACACTATGACTTTTCCAAAACTGGGGTTCTATGCGTAAATATAGTATTCATGTGTATTTGTACTCATTTCTATATGATCTATTAATAATTACTTAGTTTACTGATAACTATAAAAGATATATAACATAAGAAGTTTAGCTTAATTGTGTTTTTTGGTTCACCCCTCTGTCAATAGTTTAAAGTGCCCAACATATAAAACTATTTCTATGTTATATATGAATTACTATGAATACCAAAGTCTCAAAGTCATGAATACTAGCTTACTCTCAATGTTAATGCTTAGATTATAGGGTCGCTAAAAAGTAGGATGTGTTGGTGGGTAAAAGCACAATCAGGTGTCAACTTTTAGGCTAAATTATCAGCACAACTGAATTTTAGTATTTCTAACTAAAATTTAATTTTGGTCAAACATATGGTCTAGATAGATTCATTCTAGATAAGTTAGATAAGTTATTTAACTTTTCCAATTGGAAATGTCTATTAAATGCATATTTTATACCATTTTGGGTCCAATTACCATAAAAATAAAATTATTTTAGAAAAGTGGTGTTTCAATAACTCCTAACATTTTTAATGATATTTTTAAAAAAATTAAAATATACCCTTTTGTAGAGAACAGAGTCAAGAATATTTTCATATAAACTTTATAGTGTTTTAATTAAACATAATTTATTGTAATTAAAAAATATTGCAAGTGGGTATTTTAACAATGAAGGAGATGTTAATTCGGAGAAAGGAAAAAATAGTAAATCATATTAAATAAATTTTAGAAACATATGGTGCACTAGAGGAGAGAGTCCTCTTCAAGAATATACATTGCCTTTTTTTTATTAGGGTAGATATGTTATGAAAAATATGGTGCAAGATGAAAATTGTTGATTTCAGTGAGTTGGAATTTGAATTGTTATAAAAGAGAAAATATAGGTCACAAACCAATTTTTATTTCTTCATGCACTAGCTATATATGCCATCTATGAAATATTTTAAAATTAGGGGAAAAATAATTTATTTAGATATAATTTTTTGGTGCGAACTAGACCCCTAATTTTTAGGATTTTCCAGCAACTGAAAAATCATCTTAAAAAATTTAAAAAACATATACATGTTAGAATAACTAAGAGGGGGGTGAATCAGTTATCCATTGTCCCAATACAAAATGTATAATCCAAAATCAAATACTTAAAACTTCTGATACTCGGTAACTTAAAATATGGTACTATCTATGCTTTTACTGATTACAAGTCTAAAACATATAGTAGTTACCGATCAAATCAACTAGCAACATGCAAATATGACATCAGAAAAAAATCAGAATCAACACATAATACAAGAGATTTAACTTGGAAACCCTATGAAGGGAAAAACCACCTAGGACTGGTAACCCAAAAATATTCACTCTTCTGAAGTGAGGTCGGTGAAGACCCAACCCTATTAAAGGTTACAAACACACTATTAGATGTGACCTTGTTAGAGGATTTTAGACCAACTGTTATCATCCAACCAGCAGTCACTATGGGGTTGACAGGATAGAAATGTTCATTCTATGAATGATACATAAAAGACTTTCTTAGTCCACTCGGTTAACAGATTTGACTGTGTACAATGGTTAAAATGTAATAGTAGGAGATCTACCTTAATAAAACTTCAATTGCAGATATATAGATCAATGTTAAGTTCATTCAATCATCTGATCATTAAATCAATTATATTCCAATCAATGTTTACTGACTTACTGTCACTTGGTAATAGCTTCATTTTGCTTGGTAAAAACTCTGCAATTCAATTCTCACTAACCAGTTTGATTAGGTATGCATGAAAAATTGTTCACACGATAATTCTATAGTCTCCTCCTTTCGGCATTACATTAACTATGAAATCTCAAGTCTCTTACATAGACAAGTAAACCATTTTCTTTTGCTCCATCATATTTTGTCACTTAATCATCTTTGTTGATTTTGCCACTTAAACATTCCTTGGCTGATGTGTCAATAACACATTTCATTCTCATCTTTTAGATCTTTCATGAATTTTGTTAGCCGATGATCTATGTAACAAACATTATATGTTACCTCTAAATCATACACTTTCCAGATCATTAATCTTATTAGCTAAACTAATCATTTAATTATTTTCTCCTACTCGGTTAACAAAGAAATGTGTCGGTGAACACAAGCTTAGTTTATACTATGCTCGGTATACACTACATCCCGTTGGTGTATACTAAAATGCTTCATCAATGGACAACACTGTCTTATGTCTTTCATCTCTTTTCCTCATCATAGATGAATGAAACATAATCAAGTCAATAACATAAGGTTATAGACTCATCAAAAATTTACTCAACGTATTCTTTATCCTCATCTGTCATATCCATCTTCCTCATGTAGATATTTCTATACTTCATCTCTTTTACCATTTTTCTACAGATGTTTCAGTATAGTAACTTACAAGATAAGTGTTGTCAAACTAGTTGACATCAATGACAACATAATATTGATTTAATCATATTACATATCTAATCAACTAGCTCGATGATCTTAAATCATAGATTCTTCAATCAAGTTCTAAATTAGTTGTAGCTCATCAATCTCTCCCATTGGCATTGATGGCAACTCAAGTAATATGAAATATACCATACACATACCAAACATGTATTCTACAACTCTGTGAACAAATGTTGTACAATCTCTCTCTAGCTTAATATGTTTAATCACTACATTACTCAATAAAATTACAAATGTAGCTTTGACATTCTACAGATAAGATCTTTTGAGCTCTTGGATTCCTTCTTCTGTTCTCAGTAACTGATCTTCAGTGCTCTCCCTTTGTTCAATTTGTATCTCCCTTAGATAGTTCTCATCGATGCATATTGTTTCATATTGTTTATGTCTCCCTTTGACAACAATGCCAAAGAAACAAATAAACATATAGCTCTGTCGTAGCCAGGTAACTCTCTGTTGTCGGGTGCATACTCTATATCTCTATGTATTGATATGCTAATCTATTCCAGTTCTCCAACTTTTCACAACCTTAGACATGATCCAAAGTGTGAACTATGTTGCATCAACATGAATGATCTTCTGATAAGATTAGGCTAATGCAACATCCAGATCACATTAGTGACCGGTAGACAAGGGACAGACCCCAAGTCTAGTCCTTAAGTACTCAAATGTATCCTTTGGTAGAGGCTTTGTAAATATGTCTGCAAGTTGTTCTTTTGATGTAACAAACTCTAGGCTTAACTTGCTTGTCCAGTACTTCTTCTCTCAAGTAGTGATACTTAATTGATATATGCTTTGTTTTAGAGTGCATCACTAGATTCTTTGAAATGTTTATTGCACTAGTGTTATCATAGTATATAATCACTTGCTCAGTGATTATCTCATTCATACCTTCCAGAACTTGCTTAATATATGCAATGTTTGAATAGTTTGTAGCAGCAGCAACATACTCTGCTTTGGCTGTAGACTGAGAAATGCAAGCCAGCTTCTCACTTGTCTATGTAACAAGTCTTTCACCAAAGAAAAATACTCCTCCGGTGGTACTTTTTCTGTCATTCAGATTTCTAGCCAAATCAGCATCGGTATAGATTCTGAGTTCAAACTTTCCTTCCTTAGGATACCATAATCCATAATCTTCTATTTTCTTTAGGTATCTTAAGATTCTCTTTGTAGCAATCATGTGTGACTCTCTAGGGTTTGCAAAAAATCTTGCAACAATTCCCACAACATGTGTTATGTCTGGTCTACTATGTACTACATACATCAACTTACCAATCATTGATCGGTACAATGTCTAGTTCACTTTTGTAGTTTCATCTTCCTTAGTCATTTTACATCCAGTAGCCATCAGTGTTCCCATAGGTTTAGCATCTTCCATGCCAAATTTCTTCAATACTTCCTTGATATATTTTGATTGTATGATGAATATACCATCATTCTGCTGAATCACTTGTAGTCCAAGAAAGAACTTAATCTCTCCAAACATAGACATCTCAAATTCACTTCTCATTTCATCAGCAAATGACTTATAAATTTGATCTTGACCTCCAAATATAATGTCATCCACAAATATTTCAGTAATAAGAATAGTATCATAAGTATCTTCTTTCATATACAAATTATTGTTCTTAGTTGTTCTTAGAAATCCTATACTTAACAAATAAGTATGCAGCCTCTCATACCAAGCTCTTGGTGCTTGCTTCAAACTATATAAAGCTTTATATAATCTACATACCATATCTTTATTTTCTGGATCAATGAACCCTTTAGGTTGTTCTATGTAGACTTCTTCTTCAAGAATTCCATTCAGAAATGTTGACTTGACATCCATTTGGTAAACTTTGAATTTCTTGTGTGCAACATATGCAAGTAGCATTCTAACTCCTTCCAATCTAGCAATAGGTGCAAATGTTTCACCATAATCTATTCCTTCCTCCTATGCATATCCTTTTCATACCAATCTAGCTTTATTTCTCATTACTTCTCCATTCTCATTCTTCTTGTTCCCGAATATCCACTTAGTATCGATAACATTCTTATCTTTAGGTCGGGGTACTAAGGTCTAGGTTTTATTCTTCTCTATTTGTTATATTTCCTCTTTCATTGCATTAACCCATTCATCATTTTCTAATGCAACTTTTACATTCTTCGGTTCATAATAAAAAACTAGACATGTACCTTGTCTTTCTTTACTCCTTGTTTGCATGCCAACTTGTTTGTCTCCAATAATTTGTGTTTCAGGATGGTGTCTTCTGAAAAAACTCACTAGTATCCTATTTCTTCTTTCTTGTTCATCCTTTGCAAGTTCATTTGCTTCCTCGATAGGTCCATCCTGCTCGTCACTTTCTCTTTCCTATTCTTCTATGTTGTTTTCTTGTTGACTGGTTATCACAGGCTATGGCTTTGGTAGATATTCTAGGTGTTCAATGTAATTGATTCTACCATAGTCTTCTAGTTCCTTTGTACTTTCTTCTGCATTCTTTTCATCAAACTCATCAACTCGAACATTAGTGCTTTCAATAATTTTATTAGTAGTTTTATTCAGACACTTATATGCTTTTCTTTTACTGGAATATCCTAGAAATATCCCTTCATCACCTTTTGTTTCAAACTTCCCATTTCTCTCATCTTTTAGAATAAAACATTTGCTTCCAAAAATCTTGAAATAACTTACAGTAGGTTTGTGCCCAAACCACAACTCATAGGGTTTCTTGTTAGTGTCCTTCTTTAGTTGTACTCAGTTCAAAACATAAACAGCTATATTGATAGCTTCCCTCTAGTATGTCTAAGAAACATTCTTTTACAGCATCAGTGTTCTTGTATAGTCAACTATTGACCTATTCCTTCTTTTAGAAATCCCATTCTACTAAGGTGTTCTTGGAGCAAAGACCTATCTTTTAATACCATGCTCATTACAAAAATTAGTAAATTCATCAGACATAAATTCACCTCCTCTATCAGATCTTAGTCATTTCAATTCTTTACCAGTCTTCTTTTTTTACCTTAGCTTTATACCACTTGAACATCTTAAATGCTTCAGATTTTTCTTTCAAGAACATAACAGTCATCAATCTAGTATAGTCATCAACAAAAAAAATAAAGTATCTGTTGGTCATGGATTATTCCCTTTGATCTTCAACTTGTAGATTTACACTTTGATGGATAATTTAAATAAAACTCCTGACTCTATCACCACTCCAAAGTCCACAAGGAAGAGGGCCAACTAACAAGGATCAAAGGATCCTTCTACACTTTGAGCTTCAATGCTCAGGCGGGTGTACCCTTGACTCACTTCTTCAAAGGAGTCTCAAAATGATGTATACAATACTCAACACAAGTTTATAAAAAGTTAATCAAATGAATGTTTAAGTTTGTGTGGTTGTTAACCATGAAACTTCAAGAGAAAAGACCAGTGCCTTATCCCAGGGCTAAGAGTCACCCAACTGTATACCTCTACTAAAAACCTTAAGTCAAACATAATGGAACCCAGGGTAAGTGCTTTGCCTATTACCCCTTTCCCTCAAGCACAAGGACATCAAATTCTATACCTAGCTGTAAACTCACTGAATTCACCTAAAAGGCTTTAATCCTAACTTTGTTAAAAACTCAGAGATGAATTCAAAATACTCTTTGTTTACCATACATTAACACACTTTGTGATATTAACATATATGAGCTCAAAGACAAGCAAGAAGACATACACAAGATACAATATTGGGATTCAATGATGTTTTCATTAACAAATCCAGAATCAACATACAATTGGCATGACACCAAGATGAGAAAAGGTACCAAATTAGACCTCTATCAGTATATTACAGTCAAAAACCAAGGACCAAAAGCAACAATGTTTTGGAACCCTTGCAAAATCCAAAATTCTGCAACTTATACCACTAGCTACCTTGGGATCCTCAAGATCGGATGCAACAAGCTTCAGATAGCTAGGGTATAGGTCTCAACCACCCAACCTATTAGAAATAGTCTAAAAGTTATTACAGGGGTGGGAAACACATCAAAAATCAAGAAAGAGGAAACCAAAACTGATCCCTAATCATGAAAATCTTCTCTGCAAGTACAAGGGATCACAAAACTGGGCTGAAAAGGACACCCTGCAACATGCCTTGAGCACATAACCTCTATGGTACAAGCTCTACAAATGATCCAAGAGCACCCTAGACCACACCGCAACACCAAACAAATCTAATCAGGTCGCTAAAACATTTAAAACTAGTCCTTCTTGTTGTTGCAAACCCTCAGAAAATTCAAATTCAAAATCAAACGGCTACAACTTTGGCACCCAGCTCATCAGCGGTCATGATTCAAATGGAGATCAACTTTATATCCCTGCCGTTAGATCTTTATCTTTCCCAGGTTTCACAATTCTAACTCATCCAGGCACCTCGGGTTTCATTCAGCGAATTGGCGACAAAGCATTTCTTAGTTGCAGAATGAAAAACTTAACTCTAGTTAGACTCCATGAACACACGACCGCTCATCACCAAGTCGTCATACCAACTAGCGAACTACCAAATCATCCCGTGAACTAGTGACAAGAAGGAATTTTTTCGAGCTGCTAAACTTTATCCACTCTGCCATTAACTCCGCAACCGTGACACATGACGCCACCAAACTACAACCACCCTGCTGATGGGCCCCAGGGACATGTGGCAAGCGATCGCATGATCACATGTTAGAAAGGTCTGACATGCGGCCATGTGACAGCCTATATGAACATGCCATTTGTCCCCCCTCTAACACCGGGACCACTGTGCTCTGCAAACAGAATCAACAGTAGGTGCATGATCGCAAGGGGAAAGAATATTCCTTGCAATCACATGCCGACCGTCGATCTCCTTTCCTGCCACTTGAAGAAATGAGGCTACTAACCGCCAAGCATTTAGCGACTATACAGCAAACCACTCACCAAGTTACTAAATGCTAGCCACTAACTGCTAGAAGAGAAGAGATTCCATGACAACACAGTCACCAGGTCACGAGATCCCAGCTGCTAGACTATCAGAATCAAGAGATCAAAGATAACCGCCAGTCGCTAGGTTGCCAGAAGGAAAACCAACTACCAGGGAGCCAAAAACCATGAAGAACCGGGACCATGCAGACAGGTGGCAGGCGGTCGCATGATCGCATGTCAGAAAAGTTTGACATGCGGCCATGTGATAGCCAATCAGGAAGAACTTGGACCCACCATCCAACGCACTTGCACACTTAAGGAAAGTCGGCAGACAGGGAACTGGGAGGTCGAAAACACACAATGTTTTTGACACAACGAAAGACCAAAAACACACAGAGTTTTCAATGCCAAAGGATAAGCGTGCAAAAGTAGGAAGCACAGGGTCGAAAACAACGAAGGCTGAAAACACACAGACTGTAAACATCATGGATTTTCAGAAAACACTGTGGGTTTTTGACACTGTGGCAGATTTTGACAATATTTCCAGCAGGCTTTAAACTTTGAATATCTTTTTTGGATTTTTCAATTAGCACGTGAAACTTGGACTAGAGCAAGGTGACAACATGGAGAACATAGGGCAAGAGGCAATGAAGAACAAATGCAAGGAAAATAGACCATTCTCATAAGATTTTTGCTATGATAGAAAAATGGCCTAACAGTGGCTCTGTCTGGGGACGATGGGTAACTTGTGCCCATGCGAGAATTCAGGATCACTGGGAGAGCAGACCACCAACTAGACAAAACAAGGAACCTCAAAAAATGTAGGGAACAAGAAAGAAAATCACACAACAGGAAAGGGAAAGATATTTACAAAATGTACATTTTATACAGAAATCTATAGCAACAAACAAGAGTTAGTTCTTGCCTCTGTCAAAAACTTGATTTTCATTCCTTCCTTCATGTTGCACATCAGACATTTTTTTTTCATATGTCTCCACATGCCTGAAAACTTGTTCAAGCAGCATATCAGGAAAAACAAAGTAGCTATCTTCATAGTGCATGTAAAATTTTTTGGCACTCTCTCCATCCTGCTCACTATGAAAGTATGATTCAGCATGCCAATGGTCAGCACCTCTATACTTAAATTGATCCTCACCTGCTGACACATGCATGCTATCAACTAGAAACAAAAAAACCTCATACTCTCCTGTAGAAAGGCCTCATCTAGATCCTGTCTTTGCATTTCCACAGGTGTAACCGGCTGGACCTCAAAAGAATAGTTAGATTGATACCCATAGATGGAGAATGAACACCCTGAATCAACTAGATCTAAAACCTCCACATGTTCCTCAAACAAAGGATTGACAACTTCATGCAATACACCTTGTTGAACATCATGACAAAAAATAGGCTGAGAATCAAATTCTTCATTATATAAAGCATTGGAAAACACCTTAAAATCAGCACCCATCTCAACCTCATGGAGACTCCCAGCACATGAAGAAAAAATAGAACCATATGAAGATAAATCAGAGTCACATGAAGATTCATTGATATCATACTCAATTACTTTTTCTTTATCTTCATACCCTGAGGATGAATCATCCTCAGCATCTTCACTATCCAAAGAATGTTCACTTCCATCATCACTTTCCTCTTCCCATGTTGCATCTGACTCATATGAAGACACCACACCCTCACTGTCTTCATCACTCTCAACATCAACACTTAAGGACATGACCCTAAGTGCATCCTCAAGCCCAAGGCTATCATTACTAAGTATCCAATCCCTGAAACATATGTAATGCTCTTCCCACAAAGCATCTGACCAACTGGTTGACTTATGGAAACAGAGCTCCAAGAATAAACCAATGAACTCAGAATCAAGAAACTCAACATCCTCAGAAAGCTCATCATACACCTCACAAAATCTATCATAAAATAGAGATATGGATAGATCCTTTCTACTTCCCACTTTTAATCTTACTAATTTCATATAATCTCTAAGGATGCCCTGTTCTAATAATGCAATCTCATTATTCATCCTATCCATTACAACCAATGCAATACTTCCATAAAATTTTGCCAAACTGTAGCTGAGAACTTGAAATATGCTAACCTCTAATCACACCTTACTCCTTTCTTTGTGCTTGGCCACTTAATAAGGAGATATTTAAAACTTGAAAAATACCTGGGAATTCTGCAGCAAGAACCTTGCTTGTTGATTGGAAGGCAAGGCAAATCTAGAGCTCACCATGCAGCTCCATCAAGTTTTTTCTTTGTAGAACTGCCACCTCCCTGAAGAGGAAATAATATTCTTTGTTTCTCCTCCCAACCAACACAAAACTACACCAAGTAACACAGTGTTTATTAGGAGGAACACTAATCAAACAGAGACAAATCAGAGCCGCCACTCACAACTATGTGAGAAAATATCAGCAAATGCTTTGTTTTTGTATCTGACTCCTTGATCTTTCAACCAAACTCTGGGATGATCCAGCCAAGTAGAAAAACTTTTTGTCTTTTACTCCTTCCCCAGTAGAGTTGCCATCTTGTTGGTGACTCAAATGGGCCAAACCAATCTAGTCAATAAGATTTTGAATACTTCAATATGACTACAACCAGAGCTCCTTAATAGGTTTTCCTTATGTTCTCCCCAGTGGAGTAACCATCTTGTTGGTTGTGGATTATTCCCTTTGATCTTCAACTTGTAGATTTACACTTTGATGGATAATTTAAATAAAACTCCTGACTCTATCACCACTCCAAAGTCCACAAGGAAGAGGGCCAACTAACAAGGATCAAAGGATCCTTCTACACTTTGAGCTTCAATGCTTAGGCGGGTGTACCCTTGACTCACTTCTTCAAAGGAGTCTCAAAATAATGTATACAATACTCAACACAAGTCTATAAAAGGATAATCAAATGAATGTTTAAGTTTGTGTGGTTGTTAACCATGAAACTTCAAGAGAAAAGACCAGTGCCTTATCCCAGGGCTAAGAGTCACCCAACTGTATACCTCTACTAAAAACCTTAAGTCAAACACAATGGAACCCAAGGTAAGTGCTTTGTCTATTACCCCTTTCCCTCAAGAACAAGGATGTCAAATTCTATACCTGGCTACAAACTCACTGAATTCACCTAAAAGGCTTTAATCCTAACTTTGTTAGAAACTCAGAGATGAATTCAAAATACTCTTTGTTTACCATACATTAACACACTTTGTGATATTAACATATATGAGCTCAGAGACAAGCAAGAAGACATACACAAGATACAAGATTGGGATTCAATGATGTTTTCATTAACAAATCCAGAATCAGCATACAATTGGCATGACACCAAGATGAGAAAAGGCACCAAATCAGACCTCTATCAGTATATTACAATAAAAAACTAGGGACCAAAAGCAACAATGTTTTGGAACCCTTACAAAATCCAAAATTCTACAACTTATACCACTAGCTGCCTTGGGATCCTCAAGATCAGATGCAACAAGCTTCACACAACTAGGGTATAGGTCTCAACCACCCAACTTACTGGAAACTATCTAAAAGTTATTACAGGGGTGGGAAACACATCAAAAATTAGGAAAGAGGAAACCAAAATTGATCCCTAATCATGAAAATCTTATCTACAAGTACAAGGGATTACAAAATCGGGCTCAAAAGGACACCCTACAACATGTCTTGAGCACATAACCTCTACGGTACAAGCTCTGCAAATGATCCAACAGCACCCTGGACCACACCGCAACACCAAACAAATCTAATCAGGCCGCTAAAACATTTAAAACCAATCCTTCTTGTCGTTGCAAACCCTTAAAAAATTTGAATTTGAAATCAAATGGCTACAACTTTGGTGCCCAGCTCATCAGCGGTCACGATTCGAATGGAGATCAACTTTATATCCCTGCCGTTAGATCTTTATCTTTCCCAGGTTTCACAATTCTAACTCATCCAAGCACCTCGGGTTTCATTCAGTGAATTGGTGACAAAGCATTTCTTAATCACAGAATGAAAAACTTAACTCCGGTTAGACTCCGTGAACACATGACCGCTCATCACCAAGTCACCATACCAAATAGCGAATCACCAAATCATCCTGTGAACCAGCGATAAGAAGGAATTTTGTCAGGCCGCTAAACTTTATCCACTCCACCATTAACTCTGCAACCACGACACATGACGCCACCAAACTGCAACCACCCTGCCGATGGGCCCCAAGGACACATGGCAAGTGGTCGCATGATCACATGTCAAAAAGGTCTGACATGTGGCCATGCGACAACCTATATGAACATGCCATCTGTCCCCCCTCTGACACCAGGACCACCGCGCTCTGCAAATAGAATCAATGGTAGGCACATGATTGCAAGGGGAAATAATATTCCTTACTATCACACGCCGACCGTCGATCTCCTTTCCTACCGCTTGAAGAAATGAGCCCACTAACCGCTGGGCATTCAGCGACTACACGACAAACCGCTCGCCAAGTCACTGAATGCTAGCTGCTAACCACCAGAAGAGAAGAGATTGTGCGACAACATAGTCGCCAGGTCGTGAGATGCCAGCCGCTAGACCACCAAAATTAGGAGATCAAAGATAACCACCAGTCGCCAGGTCGCTAGAAGGAAAACCAACCACCAAGCAACCAAAAACCATGAAGAACCAAGACCACATGGACAGGTGGCAAGCGGTCGCATGATCGCATGTCAGAAAAGTCTGACATGTGGCCATGTGATAGCCAATCAAGAAGAACCTGAACCCACCATCCAATGCACTTGCGTACTTAAGGAAAGCCGACAGACAGGGAACTGGGAGGTCAAAAATAAACAATATTTTTGACACAGTGGAAGACCAAAAACACATAGAGTTTTCGATGCCAAAGGATAAGCACACAAAAGCAGGAAGCACAGGGTCAAAAACAATGAAGGCTGAAAACACACAGACCGAAAACATCATGGATTTTCAAAAAATATTGTGGGTTTTCGACACTGTGGCATATTTTGACAATATTTCCAGCAGGCTTTAAACTTTGAATATCTTTTTTGGATTTTTCAATTAGCATGTGAAACTTGGACCAGAGCAAGATGACAACATGGAGAACACAGGGCAAGAGGCAATGAAGAACAAATGCAAGGAAAATAGGCCATTCTCATAAGATTTTTTCTATGACAAAAAAATGGCCTAACAGTATCTATCACCATAATAACTCTGAGTTCTCATAGGACCACACAAGTTGGTATGAACCAACTCAAGTATCTTCTTTGTTGAATAATCCTTACTTTTGAAACTAGATTTAGTCATCTTACCTTTCTAACATTCATGACACATAACATGATCAGATTTTGACAAGTTAGGCAGACCTCTAACTCTTTTCCTTTTACTGATCTTAATCATGTTATCAAAATTCACATGGAATAACCTTTTATGCCACAACCAAGCATCTTCATTTTTCATCATCAAGAAAGAAGATTCATCAGTATCAAGATAAAATAGATTACCTCTTGATTGTGCACCAGTTCCAACTAATCTTCCACCATCATCAAATATTTTCACTTTTTTTCTCTCAAAAGTAACTTGGTGACCTGAATTGTTCAGTTGTGCCACACTTAACAAGTTATAGTTCAGTCCATCTACCCAATAAGCATTTTCACATTTTATCCTATCATTTATCATCAGGGATCCTTTACCTCTTACCATACAAAGTGTGTGATTACCCATCTTAACAGATCCTCCATTGTATTCTTCAAGTTGATCAAATTTCTCTTCATCACCAGTCATGTGATGTGTACAGCCACTATCTATGATCCATGTACTACTTTTGTTAACTTTAGAGATCAACGTTGTTTCTACATGTTTTTCTTCTTCCTCTGAGTCATCTTTCATAGCAACAAATACAACTTCTACATCATCATCAGAATCAAATTCAGATTCATTATCTTCAGCTATGTAACATACCTTTTTGCCTTTATCATTGTTGTCTCGGTTATCTATGTTGTGTCGATAGCCTCTATTGACTTTTCTCCCATGGATTCCTTTTGATTGGTCTTTGGTTCTTTCATCATATTTCTTATGTGGACATCTAGCATCAATGTGGCCAACCTCTTTATAGATAAAGCATGCCAAAGGTAGCTTACCTCTATACCTTCCTTTACCTTTGGGTAATCTTCTGGCTATAATAGATTCAAGTTCATCAAGCTCATCATTGGTATTGCTATCGCTATCATCATTCTTATTATTATTCATACTAGACTTGCCAGTCTTAAGAGAAGACATGAAAGGAGATTCCACAGATGGAACAACAATATTGTCAAAGTTATTCAATCCAAAGGTTGTAAGTTTACCAATCAGATTGTCAAGTGTAAGGACATTACCAGTTGCAGACCTTGTTTCATAAATAGCAGATATTTTTATTGCATAAACTAGCAATAAGGTTTTGAGGACTTTTCTTACAACTGTTTCTTCACTAATAACTCCATCAGATGCTCTAATAGCATGTACTACCTCTTTCAGTCTATTTGTGTATTGCACAATATTCTCACCTTCCTTCATCTTCATATCATCGAATCTGCCCCTTAAGCTTTCTACTTTGGCTCTTTTGATATTCACATCTCCACTATAAACTTGAGAAAGCTTATTCCACATGTCTTTTACAGTAGTGCAACTTTTAATATCTTCAAATTCAGCATTGGTACAAGTAGCAATAATCTCCATCATAGTAATATTGTGTTCATGCCTGTCTCTTAGTTGATCAAGTGCCAGGGGACTAGGGTTTTGTTCTATATAGCCATTCTCCATCAATTCTAGTGCAGAATTCGTAATTCTAGATATGTACAGCTTCATCCAACTTTTCCATACTGCAAAGTTCTCTTTGTTTAGCTTTGGCACTTCACCCTTATACATTTTGAGATCTTTGTACCCAAGTCCTTAAAACTCTATTCTAAGAAACCAACACTCTCATACCAATTGTTAGAATAATTTAGAGGGGGGTGAATCAGTTATCCAGTGTCCCAATACAAAATGTATAATCCAAAATCAAATACTTAACACTTCTGATACTCGGTAACTTAAAATACTGTAATGTCTATGCTTTTACCGATTACCAGTCTAAAACATATAGTAGTTACCGATCAAATAAAATATGCAACATGCAAATATGACATCAAACAAACATCACAATCAACACATAACACAAGAGATTTAATGTGGAAACCCTGTGAAGGGAAAAAGCACATGGGACCGGCAACCCAAAAATATTCACTCTTCTAAAGTGAGGTTGGTGAAGACCCAACCCTGTTAAAGGTTACAAACACACTATTAGGTGTGACCTTTTTAGAGGATTTTAGACCAACCGTTATCATCCAACCAGTAGTCACTCTAGGGTTGACTAGATAACAATGTTCATTCTATGAATGATACATAAAAGACTTTCTTAGTCCACTCGGTTAAGAGATTTGTTTGTGTACAATGGCTAAAATGTAACAGTAGGTGATCTTCCTTAATACAACTTCAATTGTAGATATATAGATCAATGTTAAGTTCATTCAATCCTTTGATCATTAAATCAATTCTATTCCAACCAATGTTCAGTGACTTACTGTCACTCGATAATAGCTTCCAATCGATCGGTAAAAACTTTGTAGTTTGGTTCTCACTAACCATTTTGATCAGGTATGCATGAAAACTTGTTCATGCGATAATTTTGCAGTCTCCTCCTTTTGGCATTACATTAACTATGAAATCTCTAGTCTCTTATATTGACAAGTAAACTATTTTCTTTTGCTCTATCAAATTTTGCTGCTTAATAATCTTTGTTGATTTTGCCACTTAAACATTCCTCAGTTGATGTGTCAATAACACGTTTGATTCTCATCTTTTAGATCTTTCATGAATTTTGTTAATCATCAATCTGTGTAAGAAACATTATATGTTACCTCTAAATCATACACTTTCTAGCTCATTAATCTTATCAGATAAACTAATCATTTAATTATGGTCTCATACTCCGTTAACAAAGAAATGTGTTGGTGAACACAAGCTCAGTTTATACTATGCTCATTATACACTACATCTTGTTGGTGTATACTCAAATGCTTCATCAACAGATAATACTGCCTTGCGTCTTTTAGCTCTTTTCCTCATCATAGATGAATGAAACATAATCAATTCAATAACATAAGGTCATAGACTCATCAACAAGTTACTCAATGTATTCTTTATCCTCATCTGTCATATCCATCTTTATCATGTAGATATTTTTGTACTTCATCTCTTTTACTCCTTTTCTACAGATTTTTCGGTATAGTAACTTACAAGATAAGTGTTGTCAAACTAGTTGACATCAATGACAACCTAATACTGATTTAATCATATTACATATCTAATAGATCAGCTCGGTGATCTTAAATCATAGATTCTTCAATCAAGTTCTAAATCAGTTGTAGTTCATCAATAGATTCTTATCCAAAAAAATTATTAAAAATACTAATCATAAACTTCATCCATTTTATCACATCTAATTAGTTTACATCATCTTCAAATTCCAAACATAAATGTCATTTTTATACTACTGAAGTTGAACAACTTTTATTTTGTTAGCCTTTTCCTTTGTAAAAGGTTGACAACTTATTGTGCTTTTACCCTGGTAAGAATTCATGAAACCTCGCATTGATATGTCTACTCCACACTTCTAGGTCCAAATAAGAGTAGATACCGAAACTACAAGCACTATGTGATTTGATACTAGTTATGGTCATTTTTCCTTTGGCACCCATTTTGAGGTTGTTGGAGTTTTCTTGTTATTATATTGTCAATGCTTTTGATAAGTAAATTTGCAATATATATGTATATACATATGTATATATATACATATGTGTATATATATATATACATATGTGTGTGTATATATATATATATACATATGTGTGTATATATATATATATATGTATATATATGTATATGTATACACACACACACACACATATATATATATATACATATGTATATATATATATATATATGTGTGTGTGTGTGTGTGTGTCTATATATATATATATATGTATATATGTGTATATATATATATATATACATACATACATACATACATATGTATATATATGTATATATATATGTTGAAAATATTCAGGAATTAACCGAGTTACTAAGAGGGGAGGGGTGAATCAGTAACTCCAAATTTTCTTTCAATTACAGATGTATTAACATATAATTCACTTTAACCTTTGCATATAGAAAGCATGAAACTTAAAAGCATTCACAATAATGACACATAGATTTGGTTACCCAGAAACCTTCCAAAAGAAAGTAAAATTGGGGTGGGGATGAAACCCACAAAGCTTTAATACTGCAGAATAAAGTTGGCCGGTTAAGGCTTACAATTTGATCACTTCTGATGATCTGCCCTGTTAGGAGCAATAAGGATTGCTAAATCCACCCTGTTAAAAGATTTACAAAACATACAATGAAGTATGCACTCGGTAAAGAGATTTTACAAAAGACTGTTAAGTCTACCCGGTTAAAGGATTTAGTACTGATTCACCTGTTAGGATGAAACAGTAGATCTCTTGCTTTGCAACTGGATTGCTGATTGAGATTCACTGATGTACTGATCACCTTCTGTGATGAATTTGTCTTTGGTGTTCCTTATACTGCTGAAGCCTTCTGTAATTCGCTTATCTCTGCCTTTCTTTCTCTTTCACATATATTCTTCTTACATGCTTCTTGACATTTTTTTTACAACATTGTTTATATACAAGTCTTAAACAATTAATTACAATTACAATTACAAAGTCATCTTGACAAATAAACATAAGTGCTACTAAGTCGGCCCAAGTATGGTTACACGGTTCCTGCAAACTGACTCGGTCACTTTCTGATACTCGGCGTCCACTGCATTACTCGGCATCGTCATGCACTCGGTAGAAGTGAAGGCACGGTTCATACTGATCACTTGGTAGGTTTTGAACTCGGTAAATACTGGTGACTCGGTAGACATGATGTTACTCGGTTTACACTGTCCTGTTCGGTTTGTACTAACTTCCTCGGTTTGCACTGTCTGCTCGGTTTGCACTGTCTGCTCGGTTTGCACTGTCTGCTCGGTTTGCATTGTCTGCTCGGTTTGCACTATCTGCTCGGTTTGCACTGTTTGCTCGGTTTGCACTGTTTGCTCGGTTTGCACTGTCTGCTCGGTTTGCACTGTTTTCTCGGTTTGCACTGTTTGCTCGGTTTGCACTGTTTGCTCGGTTTGCACTGTTTGCTCGGTTTGCACTGTCTACTCAGTTTGCACTGTTTGCTCAGTTTGCACTTTTTTCTCAGTTTGCACCCAGAATGCCAATAAGTGTTGTCACTAGTGGCAATTCTGCTTAATGCCAACAATCTCCCCCTTTGGCATTAGTGACAAAAACACTTATTGGCCAAAACTTATATACATGAATCATGCTGAGTTTTATTTTGATTTTTCAAAATTTATCTTTGTTATAGGGCTTTATACATTGTCTCCCCCTTTCAATGTGCTAACTGTTTCTTATACAAATCTTCTTCTATACATATCTCTCCTTCTATACATATCTCCCCCTTTTTGATGATAATGCCAAAGGTGCATATACAAGTTATTTACAGAGAGAATCCAAAATTTGATAGAAAATTAGAATGTACCTTCATTATTAGTGCCAGGGTTCTATCCCAACTTTATTGCAGGATCTTACATGTTTGTATAGCAATTTGGACTTCTGCAGAGAGTTCAATCATGTGATCTGCTATAGAGAACTGATTGTCATGAATCAATGTTTTGGAATGTTCAATATGCTTATACATTGTATTCATGATGGGAAGGATCATGTGTTGGATGTCTAGCACTGTGGACCAGATCCTTGTGTCTTCTTTTAGTAGATCAGACTGCATATTTGATAGGTGTGAGATTTTCATGTGATGAGCAGAGCTTGAACTTGGTTCAAGTTGCAGCTTCTGCATGCTAATCTTCATATCCTCATCCATTTTATTCATTTTATCCTTAACATCCTTTGTGAACTCAGCAATATTGCACAATCTGGCCAAAAGAGAGGTAGCATTCGAATAGATAGATTCAATGTTAGACAAAACTGAAGACAATTCCACTTGGTTAATAGCTATGTGCTGAGCAATGTGCTCAAGCACTTTATTGTTGAATCTCTTCTCGGCTCTTTCAACTAACTTTTCTGTCCCAGATGAATCCTCATTGTATTTCTCAACTGCTTCTGCTAATTGTAACAAAACATGTTGGGAGGAGTCTACTTTAATGCCTAATGCATCAGACAAAATGTCCTTAGCATCCTTGATGATTTGATACTCCTTGTCTCTCTCCTCTTTAAGTTTCTTTTGTTTTTCTTTCTTTTGGAGGATCTCACCTATATTTTGCATTTGGTCCGCTGATAGATTTACAAAATCTAATGTAGGAATTTCTATCTCTTCATCTAGGTCTATATCCTCTACTATATTCTTACCCAAAAATTTTATACTCGGTAGAGCCTTAGGCTTATCTGTACTTAATGCTTTGGTAGTAGTGATAGTAGATAAAGTAGGGCTGGCTATAGAGACTGGCATACTTTCTATTGGAGAACTTAAAATATTTACACTTGAAGATTCAAAAACTGGAAAACTTACTGCTGGAAAACTTGATGGTGCAGGAGACTGCAGCTCGGTAGAAGAAATGGTAGCTGCTTCTGTTGTTGCTAAGGATGATTGGACAAATGTGGAAGTTGTCACAACCATACTTGAAGGTGTCTCTGGGCTGGATGTAGAAACTTTTACTGGAGAGGTAGGAAGGGATGCAATGACTTCTTCTGCTATCCTCACAGTATCATCTACCTCAGTGTCTTCTTCTTGTTCATCACTGTCATCTTCAATATCTTTTATTATGACTGTTTCAATACTCGGTTGGTGAAGGTGGTATATGTTCTTCCATGTAGCATTTGCAGCCTTCACAACCGATTCAATATTGTTGATCAAAATCAAACAAGTATTGAACTTCAATGTCATCTTACTTTCATTTTCTTTTAATGCCTTCTTTACTTCATCATTTTTCAAGCTCGGCATCAACTGTCTCAGGTTTTGATCAAATATGTCTATCACCGTTTGTTTTGCATTGCTCCATCTCATTTTTATTGGATTTAATATAACTGCTAGAACCTGTGGGGCTATTTCTTCAGGAGAGTATTTCCACTGTCCCATCTTCTCAATAACAACATCTTCTATTTCCTTCTATTCTGTTTCTGATCTGGTTTCATATCTTAAGGATTTTATGTTACTTACTCCAGATCCTGATCCGTCTCTAAAGAGTTTGAGCTTTTCTTGAAGGTTTAGAGGAGGCCTTTTGAATACTATGTCTTTATCTGCCTTGTCTGTCTTGTCTGCCTTGCCTCTTGTATTTCTCCTTGTAAATATAGCAGTAGGAGGCTTAGGTGCCTTAGTGATGAATACCTTTCCTTTCTTCTTTGCAGGTTCTGGTTCCTCTGTTTTCTCATCCTTTTCCTCTTCTTCTTCATCTTTTTCTTCTTTGTCCTCGGTTATCATTTGCATTTTGGCTATCCTCTTCTTTCCTTTGTTTACCGTCTGTGGAAGCTTTATGCTTAGTTCAATTCTCACCTTAGCTTCATCATATGTTCCAAAATATGGAGCTTTGGGATTGACAGGTTGATTAAGAAGAGCTTCAATGATATCCTTGGTTTCATCAATATTTACCTCATAAGGAAGAGGTTTTACATATACAGTCCTCGGTTTAACTGCTTGAATATATACATTATCACAATCCACCATAAAATAGATGTCATCTTTGTAATCTTCCACCAACTTCTATGGAATCCAGAATCTATCATTCATTTTCTCTTTGAAAGACTCAAAATAATTATCCATGATGCTTTCAAAATTTTCACCCATTTCTGAGATGTATTCATTTATTTCATAGAGGACTGGCACATCTTTTCTCCATACAACTTTTCCTTTAGAAGGGAAGAATTTCAGAACATAGAAGAATAAACAGACGAATAAGGATCCAAACTTACATGGATTGTTTTTGGAAGTTTTAATGCTTTCCATATTTTTGTTAAACTGCTTTAACAATAAGTCTGCTAGGTCAAATGTTAAGTTATTCTTGACCACTTTGTATGCTAGGTCAATAGCTTCACAGGAGACACTGTTCTGTCGACTAGAACTGTAAATCTTATGGGCAATAATGTGTGTACCAAACTTTAGTTCAGCATCGGTAATGCTGCTAACTTTCATGCCTCTACCGTCCCACTCGGCTAGGGTTTTCTTCTCTAGTTCCGTCCGACCTAGGGTTTTGGTAGTTTTTGCTTTGTTCAACATGGGAAGACCGGTGATTTGATGAATCATCTTCTTTGTGATCTCTATAGGTTGCTCAAGCCAAATCTTTCCATCATGTACACGGCTGAGAATATATCTAATCCATTTATCTTGAAAGTTTCGAGGTAGATGTGCAATGTGAACTAAACCTTTATCTTCCAGATGTTTGTGCTCGGGTTTCAGAATACCATCCACACATAGTTCTTCACGCACAATATCTAGTTCTAGGTTCCCCATTTCATGAATTGAATAGTTGAAATGATTGCGGATATCGTTAATAAGTAGTACCTTAGGAGGAATCTGAGATTGAGCTCCGTTCGGATCTAGGGCTGCTGCAATTGCGGGCACGATCTTGAAATCTGGTGCTTTCCACTCCCCTTGGACTAACATATCAGATCCTTTCTTTGCTGAAGTGTTGGATGATGCCATGGTAGCTCACAGAAAATTCCTTTCGCAAAAGTATTGAATCGCTGGGTTGCTCTTGAAATTTTCTGCTCTCAAAGTGCTAAAGGTTCGCGGTGAAGAATGAGTTCGATTACTTGCTTTTTGTTTACAACTCTGTCATTAATGCTCATTACAAATTAGGGTATGAATTCTGACAGACTGTCACCCACTAAGAATTAATTGCTCGGTAAAGACTTCGCAACTCGGTGAACTCGAGAATTCATATTGCTCCGACCTCGCTCGGTAAAGACGGGTACCGACCTTGCTCGGTGAAGACTGATACCAACCTTGCTCGGTGATCTTACTGCATCTTGTATGCTGATTTAGATCTTTCTTTTAATTCGGTTCTGGAACTGCTTGAGATTGGTCTATGAGAATACAGTTCCAGTGCTTTCTTGGAAATTTAGTTTGAGTCGGTAGAGCCATCCATTCCATTACTTGGAGTGGATTGCTCGGTAGCTTTAGGAATCCATTTTTATCTCACCTATTTCCTGACCTTAGTTTCTTCATTCTTCTTTCCATCTTCAACTTCACTAGCATTCATGCAGTTTCTGGCTATGTGACTGAGTTTAGTGCATTTGAAGCATCTTACGGTAGTATCTCTTTTCCTTAGATGATGTTTTATGCAATTCATGCTAATGTGTCCATATTCTCCACAGTAATGACATCTACACCAGGTGTTGTAGTCCCATCCAAACATTGCTTTCATAATTTGTTCTGCTGGATTAAATGCCTTGGATCTACACTCGGATGCCTTGTGACCTTGTTTGTTGCACTTGTGACAATTACCTCTGAATCTAGGTTTTTCCCTGCATTCATTTGCTTTGTGACCAGGTTGATCGTAGTTGTAACATTTTCCATTGAATTCTGCTTTTTCATTATTCCAACATTTATTTGAAGTATGTCCTATTTTACCACAATGATTACAAGTAGGTTTTTTATTTCTTTGAGTACCTTGCTTAGAAGATTCGCCTTCTCCTTTGTATCCAAGTCCTGCTTTTCCTTTTTGCCTATGAAGATTTCGCTCATACAGCTGATTCAAGTCTTCTTGACTTTTCAACATTCCTTCATTGATTTGTTTTTCAGCGTTTAGGTCATCCACCAATCTTAGATTGATTTCCTTTTCAGATCTTAGTTCTTCTCTTGTGCTTTCTATTTTTGATCTTAGATTCAAAATTTCCTCATTTGTATGAGAGATCTGATCAATTAGGTTTTCTAGCTGAAGGGTTTTATTTTGGACTTCAATGTTTCTTCCATCTAATTCATCTTTTAACTTGTTTCTTTGTTCCAAGATCTCACAGAATCTTGTAGAGTGTAGTTCTTGTTCTCTTTTCAATTTTCTCACTTTTTCCTGCAGAGACCCATTCTTTTCTAGGAGTTCTTTGACAGCATTGTTTGCTTCATCTGAGTTATTTGAGGGAAAAAGATCTTCAATCTTTTCTTCAATGTAATTCTGATCATTCATCTGATTTGCAAGTTCCTTCCTTCTTCTTAGGGATTGGGAAAGATGTTCTTTTGCTTCTTTGAGTTTAGCTATGGCCATTTCCAGATCTAGCTTTTCATTTTCAATCACCTTATTCAGTTTGAATACCTCCATTGTCCTGGATCTTTGCTCAAGCTAGTTAAGCTTTATCTTGAGAACCAATGCTGCTCTGATACCAATTGTTGGAAATATTCAGGAATTAACCGAGTTACTGAGAGGGGAGCGGTGAATCAGTAACTCCAAATTTTCTTTCAATTACAGATGTATTAACATGTAATTCACTTTAACCTTTGCATATAGAAAGCATGAAACTTAAAAGCATTCACAATAATGACACATAGATTTGGTTACCCAAAAACCTTCCAAAAGAAAGTAAAACTGGGGTGGGGATGAAACCCAAAAAGCTTTAATACTGCAGAATAAAGTTGGCCGGTTAAGGCTTACAATTTGGTCACTTCTGATGATCTACCCTGTTAGGAGCAATAAGGATTGCTAAATCCACCCTGTTAAAGGATTTACAAAACATACAATGAAGTATGCACTTGGTAAAGAGATTTTACAAAAGACTGTTAAGTCTACCCGGTTAAAGGATTTAGTACTGATTCACCTGTTAGGATGAAACAGTAGATCTCTTGCTTTACAACTGGATTGCTGATTGAGATTCGCTGATGTACTGATCACCTTCTGTGATGAATTTGTCTTTGCTGTTCCTTATACTGTTGAAGCCTTCTGTAATTCGCTTATCTCTGCCTTTCTTTCTCTTTCACATATATTCTTCTTACATGCTTCTTGACATTTTTTTTACAACATTGTTTATATACAAGTCTTAAACAATTAATTACAATTACAATTACAAAGTCGGCTTGACAAATAAACATAAGTGCTACTAAGTCGGCCCAAGTATGGTTACACGGTTCCTGCAAACTGACTCGGTGACTTTCTGATACTCGGCGTCCACTGCATTACTCGGCATCGTCATGCACTTGGTAGAAGTGAAGGCACGGTTCATACTGATCACTCGGTAGGTTTTGAACTCGGTAAATACTGGTGACTCGGTAGACATGATGTTACTCAGTTTACACTGTCCTGTTCGGTTTGTACTAACTTCCTCGGTTTGCACTGTCTGCTCGGTTTGCACTGTCTACTCGATTTGCATTGTCTGCTCGGTTTGCACTGTCTGCTCAGTTTGCATTGTCTACTCGGTTTGCACTCTCTGCTCGGTTTGCACTGTTTGCTCGGTTTGCACTGTTTTCTCAGTTTGCACTGTCTGCTCGGTTTGCACTGTTTGCTCGGTTTCCACTGTTTGCTCGGTTTGCACTATTTTCTCAGTTTGCACTATTTTCTCGGTTTGCACTGTCTGCTCAGTTTGCACTGTTTGCTCGGGTTGCACTGTCTGCTCGGTTTCCATTGTTTGCTCGATTTGCACTGTTTGCTCAGTTTGCACCCAAAATGCAAATAAGTGTTGTCACTAGTGGCAATTCTGCTTAATGCCAACAATATATACATACATATGTATATATATGTATATATATATATATATATATATATATATATATATATATATATATATATATATACATGTGTGTGTGTATGTATATATGTATATATATATATATACATATGTGTGTGTGTGTCTATATAGACACACACACACACACACACACACACACACACACACACACACACACAGGTGTGTGTGTGTGTGTGTGTGTGTGTACATACATATGTATATATGTATATGTATATCTATATACATATGTATGTATGTATATGTATACATACATACATATGTATATAGATATACATATACATACATACATACATACATACATACATACATACATATATATATATATATATATATATATATATATATATATATATATATATATGTATGTATGTATGTATACATACATACATACATACATATATATATATATATTAGAAATAGGGAATACTGAGAGGGGGGGTGAATCAGTATTCTACAAATTTTATCTTTTTCCCAAATATGGATATAATAGATTATCTTTATACATGCATAACATAAGAAGCTAAACAACATGCATAGCAATAAAATTAAAGAACTCATAACACATGATATGTTCTCAAGGAAACCCTGGGCGAGGGAAAATCCCAGTGGGGATGGTACCCACAAAGATCCACTAATCAAAAGTATCCTATTAAGGATATTGACCCTGTTAGGAGTCTATTACAAGCATATAGTGTATCAGTCCTGATTAAGGGACTATAGGCCTTGTTAGAAGCCTCGACCCTGTTAGGAGTTGTCAATACAAAATCTGATTACCAGATGAGCCCACTACCCAAACAAGTAATGTACAATGTATAATGATTACAAAAATGGATTAAGGTACATAACCTTATACTACTTGCATCAATATCTTTTCACTGCTCTTATATCTGCATCATATCACTTTATCATATCATTACAATATTACCACATCCTTCTTACAATTAACAATTACATATATAGAAGTTATTAAGGCTAATAAATTTACATGGTCGGCTTCCATATATCTTTATCTAAGGGTTAACATCTATGATGTCATCCCTTTATATTTTTAAGACATTATTTTGATAAACAAAATAATCCCTTAACTCTTTACCAATTCTGTCTTCAAAACTATTGTGTCGGCTTAACACTGTCTTCGGTAAAACTATCATAACTAATTTTGTACATGCCATATTGACTTGCACTTTGAGATGGTTCATCATTAGACATCATAGAGTCTATTTTCAAGTGTACAAGCACTGACCTTACTCTATTCAATGTCACAAACAAAAAAATTTTCTGGGTACACTAGTGAAAATGTCATCTCACACTTAGACAAATTTGCAGTGCGCTCTGCTATACTTGCTCTCTGACCTTTGAGCTCTTAATGTGGATCATATGTTTCCATAATGACAACATCTATGTACTTAGCTTAGCCAAATTGCCAACAATCTCCCCCTTTGTCATTGGTGGCAACATATGAGAAAATTGGCTAAGTGTACAACTCAAAATCTCAAAATTGTCTCAAAATTGTGGCCATAGTATAACATATACATAGACTATCCTTATAACTCCTCAAAATATAATTTCTAATACAATACTCCCCCTAAGAGTATCAATCCATATCATATACAACAATTTTCTGCTCTATATCTCTCCCCCTTTGACAACAATGACAAAATAAAGTAGGGAGGGCTACAAAATTGTGTCACAAAAAAGATTATACCTTTGTTCCTTATTACAAAGCTGGTAGGCTTGCAACACAATCTGAAAAATCAAATTTCATTGCTTCTATATCCTTCACACATGATTTCTTAATGGAATCTGCCACATTGAGTAAAGTGCTCAGTCCATAAGCTACTATTTGACATGCTTGAAGGTTTTCAAAGTTAAACTTCTGAAAAGATGTCTTTGTTGAAAGACATTCTTCCAAATGTTCTTCAATTACACTTAACTTCATAGAAGTGTGCTCTCTCAAAAGAGTAAATCTTCTCATATTTATGTTCCTTTCATCTTGCAAAACTCTAATTTCATCATAAAGCTTCCTAACTTTCTTCTCAATATCTAATACCTTCACATTGGGGCTAGAAAGAAGGTTACATTCATTATGAATTTCTACTTTTTTCAACTTCATCTTCTGATCTTCTTCTGTTGTTAAGGTCTTTGATTTTTTACACTGTATGTACAAATATTTTCCTATTTCCAAATGCTTCCTAAAGTCCTTGATATAGATATCAAGACTGTTAATATCATTCCTAATATTCTGGCTAATATTCAGAAGTAGTTTGGCTTCATAAGCTGGTTGAGCTCTCACTTTTGCAATATCAGATAGGTTAGTGAATTCATTATCAAAAGTGCTCATTACCTTCTTAGCTTTCTCCAAAGAATTTTCCTCTATAATTTGTGTAGTTATAATGCTTTGTAACTTCTCAGTTAGTTCCTTCAGACTCCCTTCAAGATTCTTCACTTTCTTGTTCTTGCCAATAAACTTATTCAAAGAAGTGATCAGTTCCAACTGATCATCATCATCACCTTCTTTTCCTAAATCCTCAAATAAAGATCCAATTTCCTTCTTTATAGTCTCAGGAGTAAGACTGATGTCTTCTTTGATAGGAATAGGTGCTTGAATCTCTGTTGCTTTAGGTTCTGCAACAGTGGTTTGTCTCTGCTCTACTTCTGTATCTGGTTCATCAAGAGCCGAATTGTCAACAATGTTTCCTAAATTCTTGAATACATTGTCATCAATATCCAAGGTGACCTTTGTACCTTCTACATTCATTGATTCATCTTCAATGCTAATAGCTGGAGGAAAGGGAATATCCTCGTGTTCTGCTTCACCTACTTGTTCTGTTGCAATTGATGGTTCTCCAACAATTTCTGCCATAACCTTGATTATTGCCTGCTTTGTATCATAATTAACTTCTTCATATCTACCTCCCATAATTAGAATGGTTCTCCTTTTGGTTCTCAGATGGGTGCTTAAGGCCTTCAATATCTACTTCAGGTGTACATCATCTCTCACATCACAAAGCTTTCTTACTAGATTCTCTTTGATAGAAGTGTCTTTTTCTTGTGCTCTCTTCTTTCTATTTACAAGATTGTTATACAAGTCATTAGGTATCTGACCTTGAATAGTGTCAAAATTCTTATTTGGCAAAAACCATGTCTTTACAATTGCATTCTCCAAGTTAAGTCTGTCTGAATAATCATAAAGACTATAGTACTTATTCATTCTGGTAAAGTCTCCATCTTCAATAATCTTCTCATTAAGCTTTTCAACTTTAGGTTTCCAAGCTTTCTTCTTAACCAATGTAGTGTCATCATCTTTAATTATTGCAACTTTCCTAGGAACTGGTGGCACCAAAAAAATTTGTCTCTTACCAGGTCCAGTAGCAATTTCTTTCATTTTCTTGTTAGGAGTGGAGGAGGTAGACCTAGTAGGTCTACTTGTTTTCTTGTTCCATCTCTGGTTCCTCTACTTTCAACCTTGACTTGAGGTTCTTTCTGTTGTACTGCAATTGGTGGGGTAGACAAAACTTCTTTCTGTTCACTCATTCTGATTACTGCTGCTGTGTTCTTTGCTATCTCAAACTCATGTTGTGTCAATTCTGAATCTTTCAATATTTTCTTTATAGTGCTATCAACTCTCTTCTTAGACTACTTCTCCTCAATTATAGGCTTTTGCAGAGTTGAAATTCTCTTCAAAAGTTTCAAACCTTTTGCACTGAGTGTCCAACTTACACTTAAGTAACCTACCAACATATTCATTTGTTTCTATCTCAGATATCTCATAGCAAGAGGGTCCTATGAACTCAATTCTAGGCTCCACTGCTTCAATATAGGTAAAGTCAGTGTCAACCATAAAACATATATCATATTTATATTTCTCCACAATAGGACTATGGAATCCTTGATCTGCTGATTACCAATTTTTTGAAATGTCTTCATCACTAACATAGCAATCTCATTCACTTTGTCAATAACATGTTTCATATATAATTTATTTATCCTTTCCATAGTAGATTGACCATCATTCCAATCATTTGCAATGGTGTACGAAAATCTTCCTCAATAGGTGGAAAAAAAAGTAATGTGATTAAGGATGGAAAATCTGAATTGTGCATACTTAGTTTTCTTAATCTTCTCCAAGTTTTTGTATTCTCAGAATTTCACACATATCAACTGGTACTTTGTTAATACACATTAAATAGGCTATGTGTACCATTCTAGCTACCATGTCATCTTCTCTAGAATTTGCACAAAACTTAGTTGTTAGAAACTTGCATAAATATCTAACATCATGTTGTTTGATCTTGCTAATCACAATTCCTCTACCATTATAGGTTGATTCTCTGTTGTCCATGACTATTTTCCTCATATTCTTTTCATTTAAAGGAATAGCACTAGTTTTAGATAGTCCAGTGACTTCATGAATCAATTCAGCTATAATGTCTATCATTCTATCCTCTAGCCAAAACTTTCCATTGTGAATTCTGCTCAAAATAATCTTAGTGCATTCTTCATTGTCAAATTCATACTCCAATGCATACTTAATAATCTCATTGTCTTTCAAATGTTCATATCCTTGTTTCAATGACATATCCTGTTTGTAAATCTTCTGATATTCATTGGTAAAATCACTATCACTGATGGTTTCTAACTTGCATCCAAGATAACTTCTCACATTCTCCAAATGCAAAACTTCGTCTGGTGCGGATGATAATGCTAAACTAGGGTTATCTTCTTCCAAGGGTTCTACTAGTTCCCTCTTCATTCTAGGTCTATTTTTGTCTTTGACATTATGAATTAAAGATACATCCATGATTGCTTCTAGTTCTTTATACCGATTCAAAGATCTGCCAAGTAAAATACCTCAAATTTGTGATTCTAGGGCTTGCGTAGAAATCCTTCACCAAATCATTGCAAAATTCTTCCAATCACTTCCCTTTGCTCTCCTAAACATTTCAACTTTCTTTCATGATCAAATAACATTGATCATAACCTTTTATTACTTCAATCTCACTTAGGTCTGACATCGCATTCAATTCTTTTGCTTCTTTCCAAAAAGTTGTTTCTGTTAACCTGCAAAAACTTAAAACTTCTTGCGATCTCGTAAAACATAATATTTTCTTTTTCTCTCTTAACCATAGCATCAATACATCATAAACTACCTTACATTAACTACACAAGACTTTACTCATCATAAATCTACTTCTACACTAATTCTAAGTTCCTAATCTACTGTAATTTTCATAAATCAAGTGCTTCCAAATAGGTCAGGTAAGGATTCATTCTTACCACTTGATACATCACCTTTCTGATTACCTTCAATGTTGAATATGTCTCCTTGATCTATGCCTTTAACAAGCTTCACTTCATCTACATTACTACAACAACCTTTCTATTTGTTTCTTGCATCTTCATTTCTTCTTTCATGATTTATAAGGTTAGGGTTAGGATGAAAAACTCCATTGTTCATTCTACAAAATCTTGTTGTATGTCCAATCTTGTTGCATATCTGACAAATAATTCCATTGTTGCCATATCTTGGTCCTTGCTAATTGATTTGTGATTTGCAGTTTCTAGCAATGTGTCCAACCTTGTTGCATCTATAACAT
>BSBK01010194.1:0-292500 GCA_027943335.1 Chamaecyparis obtusa | reverse complement strand
TTAATTGGAAAAAAATTATTGATAGTTGTAATTACTATCGGAAAATATAATTTGTATTAATTAGAAGCCAATTCTACTATGAAATAATATTATAATTATTTTCTATAATATTTAAAGTCTAATATTGATTTAAAATTATAAATATGTAATAATTATAAATATTTAGGTTTGCAAAATTTAAGATATATAACTATCAATATTTTAAATATAATAAATTTTAAAATATCTTTAATATATGAAAGCATGTGTGTAAATAAGGTACAAGGGAAATAATATATATAAATTATCTTTAGGTTCTAAAAAGCGTTTAAATATATCTCTTACATTTTGGTCTTATCTGATTATTTCCATACTTTAATGCTTAATCTGATGTAATATAACATATAATATAATATATAATAACATTTCTAAAAAACAACTATCAATATCAAAATTTTAAAAAAAAACATATAAATCAATGTAATGTTCCATTTTCTAAAATGAATTATTAAAATAAAAATTAATTATATTAATCATTAACTAAATTTAAAAAAAATCAAACTTCACATGTCGATTACATGTCTGATACATGTGAGCTAGATTACATCCTCCACATATTTGTTGGCATGGAATCCATAAAATTGTAGCCAACCCCTTTAAAATTAGCATATAAATACATAGTACAATCTTTTAAAAATAACTAATAGTCAATTGGCCCTTGGTCTTTTAGACGAGGGTCGGGATAAAAAAAATAGAAAACTAATAAATATGTAGCCAATCTTTAGAAATACCTAATAAATATTCGCCCTAAAATCAAAGGGAACAGAGAAAACTTTAGTGGCAATTATTCGCCATTTGGTGGAATGTCACCTGTTGGGCATCCCGCGATTTGGCAAATAAATTGCCCATATGGGACTGACCCCATCGCCCCGCATTTATGAAAATTGGGTCCATTGCCTGGGTCCATCGCCAAACGCTATATTAAATTTTGTCCATTTCTTGCACATTTTCGCCAATGGCATATACGTCTTGGGCATGATATATTTTTAAAATTCACTTATAATTTCAACGCGGCCCCAAATGGACGGCCTATATTCGCTGATAGTTATATATAAATATTTTTTAGGCGGCCCCAACTTCGCCAATTATTTTACTGACGCGTGTCTCAAACCGATAGGTTTTTGCCACCTTTATTAATCATACCAAGGTACTAGCGACCCATAATCGCCTAGGAAATAACATGTCCAAGGTACTCATGACCCATAATCACCACCTTTATTAATCATACCAAGGTACTGGCGACCCATAATCACCTAGGAAATAACACAAGATGTGTTATCATTATGCGGGCTTCGCCAAATATTTGGACACTGACCTAATACCTCCTGCCCAATTAGCCAAAAGAGATTAGTATAAATAAATTCATATATCAATGTTATTGTACACAATTTAGAATCTTGGATCAATTCAATTTGATCGATAGCGAATTGTAGACTGTCTCACTATTGAGTCTCGACTGCTTTGGTGAGTCAAAGGTAAGTGATTATTATTCTAAATTTCTGCAACTATTTAAACATTGTATATTATAGTTATGTTGTCATTGGTCACTTCTTCAACAAGTAAATATTTTTTTTTACATATTTTTATCACTAGGCTGGTAGCCAATCAAGATGTCGAACAAGAATAAGGGTACGGCTCCAGTAGATGGGGAAAGCTAAGAGAGGCCAACAAAACGTAGAACCTTATCATCGTACTTTGGTCATGGTCATGGAAATGTTTCTGGCCAAAATAGGGAAGCTAGTGTTACTTTATTACAAGAAGATTTTGAGCCTAAGGTTGAATCTTCACGACATATTGAAGAAGCTAGGGAACCTGATATCTCAGATCACGATGAACTTGAAGAAGATTTTCAATTAAATACCCAGAGTAGCCATAATGATATAATTGACTTGGATGAGACTGAGAACGTCAGAAAAGATGATGGTGCAACTGCAGGGAAGAAAAGAAAATCCAAATCAAAGAATGATAAACTGTGGGATATGTCGAGGAATTTTCAAAAAGATTGGGTGTCAACATATCCATTCATTGAACTAGTGCCTAATCCAATTAAAGGGGAACCTCCAGTAGAATGCAGATGTAAGATTTGTAGCGTGATAAATAAGAAGGAAAAGAGGTTGTAGCTAAAAATTGACACCATAGAAAAGCATATTGGTAAAATTTACGAAAAGAAAACCATAGATGGAGTTTAAAAATCAGTGATAAGATGGAAAACAAAGGAGGAATCTCAGCATGTTAGCAATGCAGAATTATATGAATTTTAGCATAATATAAAGATGAAGCCTGGTGAAGTTAAAGGCTCTATTGAAGCTTGTTTTGGAAAAGCATTGGAAGTAGAACTAATAGGAAAAGCTATTTAGTTAAGTGTTGTGTTTAATATTTTGAGCAGAGGGCGTCCAATGACAGACTACCCATCATTGAGTGCTTTATTACACTTTCTAAAAGTTCGTAACTATCCTAACAGTCACTGGTCAGTAAGCAGTGGATGGGAATGGGCAAGTTGTCTTGCCGAGGTTGAAAAAGAGGATTTGAAGGAAAAAATTAAAGAGTCAAATTTTATTGCATTGTCTTTAGACAAGGTCACAACAGTAGACAATACTTCTTGGGTATGCATGCATGTTTATACTATACAAAATTTTGTTCACCAACCTCATCTACTAACTGTTGCTAAAATGAGGGATAATGCGATAGCGGAAAATTTATTTCAACTAGTAAAGAGTTCTCTAATTGAATATGGAGGTATAGATGACATGACCATTGCCAAAAAGCTAGTGTGTGTTGGAGCTGATGGAGCTTCAGTAATGCAAGGCCACAGGGGTGGTCTTTGCACAAAGATACAATCTTCTTGTGCACCCTACATTACTCCCATTCACTGCATGGCCCATAGAATGAATCTAGCTTTTGGAGTTGTCAGAAAGCATGCTCCAGTACAAAAAATTGAATTTTTAATCAAAGAGATCTACCAATACTTCTGTCGAAGTCCGAAATGATTCAGGGAATTTCAACACTTTGCTGAAGGACTAACCGACGGGAACAAGCTTCTTAAGGATAATGATATCAGATGGATCTCTTTGGATGGACTAGCACATCGAGTTTTTTCAAAATATCAATCATTGCTTGGTCTAATGAACTCAAGTTGTGACGAAGCAGGGCAACCGAAATTTCCTGTGCTGCTGTCAATGTTAAGTAATGTAGAGACACTGTTAACATTAGCAGGTCTTCTCCCCATGCTTGAGGGAATGAGAAATTTAATGAAAAAGGCCCAGTAAAGAGATATGTATATCACAAAATATGCTACGCTACGTAAGTTGACATGCATGACGCTCGATAATCTCTATCATTTATTTGTTGATGAAGTAAAATTTTCCAGCTGGCTGAAAATCACAGATTTGGACAATCCTGATAACTTTTTAAAAATTGGTTCAAATGGGGGGTTATGTGCAGAAGTACACGGAGTTGAGATACCAATGCACTACAATGCCAAGATTGAGTTTGAGGAACCAGGAAAGAACCCCAGGAGGTGAGTATCAAGTGTTAAAAGGGAAGACTTTACCAAGATCATTGAGTTTGTAACAGCTTCAGTGAAGCACATTGCCTTTGATCTTTCCTCACAGATTAGAGAAAGATTCCCTCCAGTCAAACTACTTGAATCGTTAACTATTTTGTTTCCTCATTATTGGCGTATGAACAATCCGAAAGATTTTAAAAGTAGGCTACTAACTTTGATAGATCATTTTTGCAAAACCAAAGAGTTAGATGGAGTAACTCGAAATGGAATTTTAGATGCAAATCATTTGAGAGAGCAATCAGCTCATTTTTCATGGACAATGAGGGAACAATTTAATCTTATGGAGAACCCTATGGAAGATGGATTAGTAACAAGGCTTTGGGAAAACCTAGCTAAGAGTGAATTGTTGATTGATTCAATATTAGAATATTTCAAGCTTGCTGAATTATGTCTAACCATGATATTGGGGTTGGTGGAGGATGAGAGATTTTTCAGTGCTTTGGGATTCCTAAAGTCGAAGCTAAGAAACAAACTTGACAAGAATTTGGAAAATTGCTTGAGGCTCTATACATCCAGGTATGAAGTCAATACTTTTCCTTACGAAAGGGCATTGAAATTGTGGAGGAAGAAATGTCAGAGAAGAGGGGTGGGCAACATGTCAAACCAAAGTGGGAGTGGGAGTGGGAATGCCAGAGACAATTATGTCATTGACCGGGACCCATGTACTGGCACTGGTACTGCTAGCGGTGAACATCAGTTAAGCGGAGGTATGCAGAGTGAAGAAAATATATCAAAGAACCAAGGAAGCTATGAAGTTGATGCCTTTAAATCCGATGATCTCAATGATGATATGGTGTGGCAGCTTGAAATTGAACTGTTGTAGAAGTAGCACTGAAGAATTAGCATGTCCTAGGTATTTATTAACTTTTTCCCTGAAGTCTATTGTCAATTTCTATATTTCATCATCAATCATGCATATCCCAATGTCAAAAACATGAATGTGGTTGATAATGTCATCAAGATTCAAGATTCAATTCCACAATTAATAATTATTAATGATTTTCATTTGCAATATTCAACTAATATGGTACAATTCTTGTAGTTTTTTCATTATTTTGTTTGACAACATAGCAATTCGTATGTTACAATTCTTAGAGTTAGAAATATTGATTCTCATTAATTTAATTACAAATATGATACAATGTATCCATTCATTGATTAATACTAGTAAGAACACAACTCTCTGATTCTGTTTACAAAAGTCAATGACTCAACTCTCATTGGCAATTTAGTAAGCCAATGACCCTGAATTCCCTTTTATAGAAAAAAGGGAGCAACAATAGCTTCAGGTCAATTTGCCTAATGTGAAGTCTCAAAATCTAAATCAGTAAGACAACTAGAAGACTACAAGTCTACAACATCTCTACAACTTTAGTTGTACATTTCTGCATTTAACAGGCCAGTTTAGTAAATTAGCATAGGCAATAGCATTTGCAAGACTGCAACATTGATCCTGTTCAAAAAGAAAAGTTCAAACTTGTTACTTTAAACTCAATTCTAGAGTCTAGACTGTAGTATGTAGGATAATATGAAAGATATAGACATGATTGAAACTGAAAGTACTTTCACATACTATGATTCAAGATGATTCTGTAAGTTTATGTACTATGCTTCATTCTTCTTCGGTTGGAAGGGCAAATTTTTTGATGGTATGGTAAATGACCTGCATTCTCATCAGAATTTCATACTTGGAAGAGCGAGTTTGAAGCAATGTTCCTTCCATTAGTGCATGCAAATTTGTGAATGTTTTGATGCACTTTGCAATGCTTTCATGAGTTTTGTCCTAAGGAAGGTTGCCTAAATTAGAGGTTATTGTGTCCTCCAACTTTTATTTGTAAGCTTCTCTTCCAACGAAACCCGTTGTTGACAAATCAGGTCCAGGACTCGGTAAACCAAGAGATATCAATTTGGCTATTTTATTGTTCATCTTGGCGAGCTTTGGCCCAAATAAAGCAAGAACTTCTTCTGCTTCTGTTAGTTTCTGACATTTATGAAATACACAGGTCGCCTTTATTATTGAACCAATGCGATCCTAAATTCCCTTGCTTGCCAATTGCCTGTTAGTAGTGCTATTGACTTCTTGCATAATCTTCTTTGCAGTTTTCTATCTCTGCCCAAAACTTTTGTTCTCCTCAAGTTGCTCTTTTAGCTTCTCAAAAACATCCATAAGAGCTTCATAGAGTTCAAACCAATCACACAACCTATCAGCAGAAGTCTTTATTTGCCCCCAGAAGTAATTTTTTATTTGTTGTACTGTATTATTTACATGGTCATTCAAGAAGTTTTCATAATTTTTAATAGTATTATTTGCCTTCTTTAGGTCTTCTTTCATTTATGAGTACTGGTGTTCACTATGTTTTCTTATTTTCTCTGCTTTCTCTTCCCACTCTTTTGTTTTTACCCTCTCATTTTCCAATTCTTTCTTTATCTCATTGTTTACCTATGCAACATTCTCCAAGTTTTTGTATAAATTTATTAAAGAGGCTTTTTCATCCTGAAGTTTTTTATCCCTTTTTTCCAATTCTTTCTTTACCTCATTGTTTACCTATGCAGCATTCTCCAAGTTTTTATATAAATTTACTGAAGAGGCTTTTTCATCCTGAAGTTTTTTATCCCCTTTTTCCAATTTTTCCCTCAGAGTTTTCAGTTCTACGTCCATACGTTCTTGTTGTTCAATTGCTTCTTTAGAGCTAGAGGATGAATTTTTTATCCTTTTCTCTAATTCTTTGCACCTGTTTACTGTTGCTTTCTCACTTGCCTTTACATTTGCCAGGTTTGCCTTTAACTTATCTATTGTGCCCTGAAGCTTTCCTTTCTCTCTCTCCAACTTCATTACTAAACTGTAGACCATTTGGTTGGTCATTTTGGACACATTTATCTTGTCCACATTTTTAGTTTTGGATAAATCCGTTTGGAGGGTGCTAACTTGAAATTCAGATGGATCTAACTGACTCTTTGGTGGATTGTTATCTCTAGCTAGGGGCATAACAACCATGAATTCCATCATATCTTTATTCGGGTCATATGTGGTTAATAACCTATTGGATGCAAGTTCTGCATCATGAGCTACAACAATTGCTTCCATCTTCATTGTCTTATTATTTTGTCTATTCTTGTTTTTTGATTTTTCATAGTTAGTTACAAATTCATTGTAACAAAAATCAGGATTTTGTGAGACAATTGTATGTTTGAATGGTGAAATAGTACTTGCACTAATGTATGAGCTTCCACCAATACCATGAGGATTACCAACACCTAGACCCATTACAAGTGGGGTTTGTGGACTATTCTAAGGGTTTTGTCCTGAAGGATGGGCAATTGTTGGACTCACAATCACCATTGGCACTATTTTACTAGTAGTACTACTAATACTTGTCATAACCTTTTGCTTCTTTACACTTTCTTGACCTTTGGGACCAACCTTTCTTGCATCTACATATTGATATAATATCCTTTTCGGACCACTACTTTTAGTTGTACAAATGATATTGCTAGTTGTGGGAGTGACAATTGATTTAGATTGAATCTGAGTGCTTGGAACAGCTGGAAGTGGAACTGTATTTGAAGCAGAAATGGATGGAATTAACTGAGTTGAAACCAATGTGAATGGAATTGACTGAGTTGATGATTGATCTCCATGCCCAAGGCCTAGTTTCTGACCATGTTTTGGTGCTACAACTGGTGGTTCAGGTGCATACCAAACCCCTTCTCCACTGGGACCCAGACCACCAAAACCTTGGTAGCCCATTTTTTCTACAATTTATGCCCCTTTGCTATATAGAAGTTTGGTGGATGCATCAACTCCTCTCTTAATTATTGTACTGGATGAGGGATTCAAAGACTCCTAGTCATTGTAATCATCATCAGTACCATTGTGATATGCTTTAGCTGGATGCTCCTTATTGCACAATTTGTTAAACATTGTATCCTCTTCCACCTCATTGAGATCTGCAGAGGTCTTTGGCTCACCGAGATTCTTCCTCATTTCCCAAAATTCACAAATTTTGGTTTGACTCCATCTAGCATCTATACATTCATTCATTAGCTCTTTTGGAATATGTTTTGTAGATGGTTTATCATCTTTCTTGTAGAAATTGGATGATGTCATGGCCTGCACTTTTCCTTTCTGTTTGTGCAATGTCATTATTTGTGATGACAATTCCTGTATTGACATATTATTTTCAGCAGCATATTTCTCCATCTATTTTTTGACCTCCTCACAAGAGTCCATGTTTTTAAAATTTTCAATCAAAGGCATAATTTCATGTTGATATTTTCTTGCAGAGTTCCCATTATCTTTAAGCCTTGCTCCAATCATGTTCAATGGATCATACTGCCAGTGACTGTCAACATCAAATCAAAAAATTGAAAAAAAGGCTTCTGCCACTTTGAATCCTCTTCTCTCAAATGCGAACCCTCCAAAGTAGAATGGCAAGGAGGGAAATATCATTTTCTTTTGCTAACCATTAAAGAGTACATCTGTGCTCTCCATTTTTTGTACATATTCCAATGCAAATACCCTCTTTGTTACATGTATTGGAAGTTTGTAGGGTTCTACCTATGAACTATAAAACCTTAACACAGTGTACTCTTCCATTAAGTACCATTCAGCCAATTGTAGTTGACTTCCGAGTTGAATGCAATTTCTACAAGTAATAGGAAATCTAGGCATTGGAGTGCCTGTAATTTTATGGTACATTGGTGCCAAAAAGAAGTCTACAAAATTTTTGTAGTTCCTTCTGTTATCAATCATCCTTATCTGAGGTGTCCACTCATATATTGGATTTTGGCCTTGAGTCTGACTGCAAAGCTTGTTTGCCTGAAATAATGCATGATGCTTTGCTAGGAGAAGATAGCACAAGTAGGTTGTGAATCTAAATGTCTTCTTTGAACCTCTTTGAATCATTAGTAATTGATCTTGCATGCAACGAACAATGTGCTCAATAAAACAATATTTTACTGGTTCTTTTTCAAAATGAATATGATAAAGCATTTCAAGAATGCTGGCACCCACTTGTTTGTTACTATCCAATCCCAAACAAAATGCTAGCAAGGAAATATTGTCCTGTGCCCATGGCACAAAAATTTCATAATCATAAGGAGGCCTATGATCTGGACTCAGACTACAATCGCTTGTTATTCCTCTGATATAAGAATCTCTCTATTTTGCATGTAATTTTTCATAATCCTCTGCCAATTTTCCCAGGTCAATGTGTACGTTTGAGTGTTGTTGTTGAAACCCTAGGTTCAACAGACTAGCAAATTCACTCTCAGTTATGGACAAAATTTCCTCCTGAGTATTTTTATTCACAATTACTTTTCTATTTTCATCATAATATTCGGCGCAGAGCATAACAATTTCTGGGCAAGGGAATACTTAAGGTAACACCATGTGTGCCGGCCCAGTTTCCCATGGTGCAATTTTATTTGCAGTTGCATTTACCCTAGGGTTAAATGAATAAAATTTTGAAGCCTTATTTGGATGGTTCCACTTGTTTTCAACTGCAAATCTAATCTCCATTATACCCTTATTTCCATGAATAACAGGATCATGTATATCATGGAATAAATCACTAAAACCTGGTGTTTTAAGCATATTGTGGAATTCTATTATTTTTCCCATCGTGTTATTCTTGGTATTTGTAGCTACAAGCCTACAGGGGTGATTCAAAATTAAAACCTAATAGACTAAAAAATTTTATATAATATAAACAATAAAGTTGTAAATCAAGAGACTTGAAAAATTTAAAATGCGGGACGTAGATTTTTAGGATTTTAGTAGTTACACTTACCCATTGACGTTCACGTTGCCCTTAGTTTCAATTTTTTTAGAGAGCTGAGAGACTTTGTAGTTTGTTGCTTTCTTCGGACCTCAATCCTTAACCTAGAAATTAAGAATCCGTAACTTTGTTGCGCTGTAAGTTTGTAAATTGTAAACCCTTTCTAATTTCTAAATCTGCAGACCACGTATAACTGAAAAATTAAAGAAACTTAAAGTGCCAAAATTGTACAATCTGTACTCTATAGTCGTCACACCCTGTCATGTGTCACTTTTAGTTTAAATGCGAGTGGAATCATGGACCACTAGTTACTAGACACACGTCATGAATCTAGAATGGGTTTGCTAATGTCACTGTTAACTAACCCGTCATGACTTATAATGTATTAATGTCATTCTCATTCATAATGTCACTATTAACTGTAAGTGGAATGTGATTATGTCAATGTGTTAACTGAGCAGTGACACGTGTCATGATTCCGGGATGCGTTTCAAAAGATAGGGTGTCTTTTTCCTTTCGGCCTGAAACTCAACTTCAGTCATTGATCTATAAACATCCAACAGCAATGGTGAATGGTGTGGTACTGGTGGCCCCATGGGTTGTGGGTCCCATTAACTAGGCTAGTTAGGATGACTCACATCATGAGTCAGACATGTCAGTGTCACATCATCACTAAATTGAAACAACATTGTTATTTATTGGTCGACCGAAGAGTTTAGTGACACGTGTAATGATTCCAAGACGCGTTTGAAAAGATAGGGTTTCTTTTTCCTTTCGGCCCTAAACTCAACTTCGGTCGTTGATCTATAAACATCCAATGGCAATGGTGAATGGTGTGGTGGCCGCGTGGACCGTGGGTCCCATTAACTAATCTAGTCAGGATGACTCACATCACGAGTCAGACATGTCAATCTCACGTCATCACCAAATTGAAACAACACTGTTCAATGTCATTTATTGGCAGACCGACGACCGTGTGAGGTGTTAAGTGACACATGTCATGATTCTGAGACGCATTTGAAAAAATGGGGTTTCTTTTCCCTTTCAGCTCGAAACTCAACTTTGGTCATTGATGTATAATAATCCAACGACAACAATGAATGGTATTGGTGTACTATTTTTTGTAGTGATTAATTTTTTTTAATTTAAGATAATATTACTATTTAATTTTATTTGGAAACATTCTTTTATTCAAAACACATCTTTTAGAATTGTTATTATATTATCATTTTAATAGAAATATATTTTAATTGATTTTATTTTTGTATCATCTAATTAATATTAATTTTTTATAATATATTTAGAAATACATATATATATATATAGATATTGTTATTATAATATTATCATTATGATAGTATTATATTTTAGTTATTTTTATTTTTATATCATCTTTTAACTATATTATTATTATATTTATCTTATATTATCTTATAACTATGCACATAACCTTTATATTATGTTTTATAGTAAACTTATATTTTCTATGGGATTATTTATTAAAATATACTTATTATTATACATATTTTTTAGATTTATTTTTTACATTGTTAAAAACTTAGAGACTCAATTTGACAACTTTAATCTTTTAATAAAATGAAAGAATTATAATCATTATGTAAGTTGAAATATATTTCATATTTTATGATGTTACAAATTATAAATATAAGATATAAGTTTGTTTCATTTATATATGTTTAAATTATACTATGTTAGTTTACCATAATAAGAGTTAAAAAAATTACATGTAAAAAGTAATGTTCAAATTCTATATTATAATTTGTGAATATTTTTTAATGGAAAGTAATTATTTAAGTATTTAAACATCAATCTCATTCGTAGAGATATAATTGTACTTCAGACTATGTAATAAATTAAATGTGGGAGACACCATTATAAAAAAATTATCAAACTATAGTTTCAATTAGTGAAGTTTAATTGTAATAGATATCTGAAGGAGGATATTTGTCGACGTATTTTATATATATTAAAATAAATATAGATAAGCTAGTCTACAGATAACTGATAAAGCATTGAAGAAAGTAATTAAAATATTGCAATCACAGTTATAGAGAAGTATAAAATATTAAAAACCATTTTTGCAATCACGGTTACAGAGAAGTATAAAATATTAAAATATTGCAATCACGGTTACACAAATCACAAATTGAAATGAGGTAAAGCTTGAAAAAATTTCATTGTATTTTTCATAAAATTATATTTACATTCTCGACTTGATACTATGTCTATAAACAAAAAGAAACATACTCGACTTGATACTATGTCTATAAACATATTATATTTACATTCTCGACTTGATACTATGTCTATAAACAAAAAAAAAATTGTAAACGACTACAGTACCAGTACCAGTACAAGGTAAGCTTTTAATATTTATAAAAAAAAAAAGTTTTTATAAAGAAAAATCAATTGTGCCCTTCTGTGTAGAATTCTGTAGAGAGGATTAGCTGGATGAATTCGTCGAGCCACACAAATTGCCCCACCCGAGCCTCCTCTGTGTCAAGCTCAAACCACTTACGGAGAAAACCCCTGGCAATCAGCACCCATTTCCTATGGCGCTTCAATTGCCCAGCAGTCAAGCACAAAAGAAAAGGTTGCATGGCCACAATCTGGCCTAGGAGGAGAAGCTTGGGTATTTGACTTGCCCTAGGGATCCCCACCCCTAATTTAGTGAAGGTGACAACTTGAATGTCATCCCCCAGGTATTCCTCTTTGAATACCCTCCTCAGCAGCATCACCATGTCAACCTTCGGTCCTTCGAGGTCCAGAAGGGAAGCCAAAAAATGGGACGTAATGTTCGTGGCTACCCAGTACCTATCTTCATTGTCAAGAAACTCTCAGCCCAACACCATTCTAACAGCCTCTATAATGAAAGGCCCACCATCCTTACAAATTGATGCTAAAAATTCATCAGAAAAGGAACCCAGAAAGGCCTTCTGGGCCTCCTCAAAAGTGCATCTAAGACGAATGGGAGTGTCCATCTTAGATTACTTGCAGACTGTAAAACTTAAAATAGTAAAACTAGAAAATTTAAAAACAAATTACTTGTAGAATGCGTCACTGCAGACCCTAAACAAACAATCAATCAATGTCGATGAATAATGAAGCTAGATCATCTATAAATAGCCCTTGAATCCTTGATTGTTACTTACCAATCAATTATTTCTATCTTAATGGTATTAAATGCATTGTCCTCGATATGCCTCTAAATCTTGCATGAAAATCTTTTCCCTAAATACATGCGTGTGAGAATTGAAAATTTTGTCCTTAATCTTTCACATGTGGCAGTAAATATTTTCTATCAATAAAAAATTGTCAGAAATCGGCTATACAATTTGGGAAGTGGTGTGTGGTAGCCAAAGAATGTCGTTGTCACTGACATGGCATTTAATTCTTTCCCAGTTAAGTGCTTTTAATACTCTGCAGACAACTTACCTTGATACGTGTCAACATTCTGGTGACTACCTCGACAACTTACCTTGATACGTGTCAACATTCTGGTGTCACCAGGATCCTGCCTATAAGTAAGGAACTAATAATAATATAGAATGATAATGTAGTTTACTAATACGTATTGTTTTATTGTTTCCTTTGCCACACATATTTCTACATTCAAGCTTTGGTAAGAAAGATGTCTAGATTTCTGAAAAATAGGTATAGGGTTTCCTCTAGCAAATAATAAAGTCGCTCAATATATAAGATTTCTATTAAAATAGTTTTATCATTTTTATTTGCTAAATATTATGATTCAAAATATTCAAAATTAAAAATTCATTTCATTTGATTTTATTCAATTTAAATTTATTTCTTTTTTTACTTTTGTTATCTTATTTATATAAGTAATTGAAGGTTTATTAATAACTCATAATCTTGAAAGCATAAAAAATTATAGAAATAAAAATTATAAATAAGATATTGAAGGTTTAATTTAAAATTCGTAATATTATTATTCGAAGAATCAAAAGTATTATTTTATATCAATTAAAAGTTTAACAATTTCTTTAGTTTAATATTAAAACTTAGTACTATGTCAACATGATAGACACTTTTCTCACATAGAAAGTATTCTAAATTAGTTTGCTTTGATATTTATAGTAAAATATTAACTTTACACAAAATTTAGTAGAATTAATATTTAGAAATGAATAGCCATGTAGATATCTCATGTTATAAATAATTGAATGAAAATTAAATCTATTTATTCTATAATTAAGGCATTCATGTTGAAATAAATATCAAGTAAATTTTATGATGTTTGATAAATAATATTATTATTCATGAAATATAACCAATCTTATATAAAATTATTACAATTATATAAAACGTTTAACTTTTCCTTTAGAAATTATTATTTACAATTTTGTTGAAGTCATATATTATATATTAATTGATCTTAAATGTTTAGTTTTAAATCATTTTACATTTGTTTATAATACATAAAATAATAATTTATAAGAGTTACTATTTTATATTTGATTTAAAATAAATGCAAGTTTACATTTTGGAAAGCATTTTAATTTAAAATAAAGATTACTTTTATATAAACCTTAAAAAACTAAAATAAATTTATAATAGAATAATAATATGATGTATAATTTATCCAATAGTATGATGTAATATAAATATGATAATATCAAGAGAAAATAATCTATTGATTTTAAAATGTATAGAGAGAACATGTTTACGAAAGGAAGGGGAAAATAGTGTTTATATAGAGCTCCATGGAAAGAATAAAATCTCTACTCTATTATGTGGAGATGCTAGTAAGAAAAAGTATAAACCTCTAAGAAATTGTGATAGGTTAAACATAAACAACACACAAATGTTTTTGATATGGAGAGCCAATGTTGATTATCATCTTGTTGTCTCATGAGTGCTTTTTTTAAAATACTTTGCCAAGTATGCATCAAAAGAAGAGAGAACATTTGAGACTAGTATTGTTATGTTGAGAAGACTTTTAGCAACCAATAAAGTATATCATCCAACTTACACAACTTACCAATAATTCATGATAGAAATTGTGGCATAACGTGACATAGGAGCACAATAAACATGCTTTATGCTTAAGAAATTGCCCCTTGTAATTTATAATTGGCCTTTAACATCTTTGAATGTTAGATGTATTTTTGAATTTTATAGCATCCCAAATGAGGACTCAAAATAAGTTGAAACACTTTGATGGAGTGAGATACTTTTATACAAACATTTTCACCATATAAAAATGTCATAGGCCTTACAAAGAAATTGATGATCACAAATTAAACTAGGTGAATGAAACCAAATATGATGTATGACACATTATTTGTGCCACCCTATAGGAATTGAACTCAAAAGAGGAAGAGAGTGATAGCGATATGGACACGAGGGAGAAATAAAAGTGAATGAATGACAATTATTTTTGGAAATGGAACCTCAAATAGTGTTAGCCTAATAAAAATTGATATTCTTTGGAGGTGAGAACTTGGTAGTAGTAATATATGAGATCATATTGTTCTAAACATGAAAAAAATGTATATAGTTAGGATGAAAGCATGTCATCTAATTTTCACATTCAAATCTATATATTGTTGGAAAAGAAAAAAGTAGCACTCTCAAAAACTACAAATCATAGTGAATGCCCCTTTGCTCAAACACTCCACATGATTATTCAAGGAAAAAGCAGTATAGGTAAATCCTACTTGATTTCTTACATGAAAAATGAACTAAAAAGTAAGATTCTATAGAAAAAAAAATTGTTGCAAACACTAACACAATTTTGTTATATGTTGCAAAACATATAAAATGTAGAACACATGCAATGGGATTGGAAGCTCTTGATGAGAAACACAGATAAAAGAATTACACTAAGTCATTAGGAACAGTTTGATAGCTTGATGCATACGTTTGACGCCAATGATTTGGTCAATCTACACAACCAAAGAATGCTAAAATTGTTGAACCAACAAATTTCATTAGGGAATACAATAAGCATTAGGAGCACAATGGAAACTGTAGCTAATGATGAAGGGCTTGAAAAATAAGTGTTCCTTTGCACAGGTCAACACATCATGTTAACAACCAACATATGAACACAAGGAGGACTTGTTGGTGAAGATCTTGGTGAAGTACTTAAAATTATTTATATCTCTAATTCTAAACTACTTGATGTTCAAATATATGTTGCGGAAAGGATTGATAATTATAGTTTCCTTGCATGGAATGAAGAAGACTCCAAAAGTATACCACTAATTCATTAATCTCTAGGGAGTCAAAGGAATATACCACTCACAATAGCATAGGCTATAACCATTTACAAATCCCAAGGCCTAATATTATAGAAAGAAAAAATTGATATTGGTAAAATAGAAAGACAAAACCCAAAATTCATATTGATATCCATGGTCAAGTTGTTAAATGAACTTTTCATTCAGTCACTATTTTCCTTTGGGAGATAATCCATAATGAAAAATAATCCATATACCACTATAAGGAAAATAAGGAAGCTCACCTACAGGAACTCTCTCTAACAAATCGAGGTATGAAAATCTCAGCTATATCTTTCTCATGTTTCCCATATTTATTTGTTACACAATAGCACTTGAAATATCTTTTATTTTCTTGAAAAGTAGTAGATATTTTCTATAGTAATTCAAATTGTGATATTTCTATTAGGATCTAACTGTGTAGTGTTTTGAGTCAAAATAATTGATCCATGTTTAATGAGTAGTGATTCGCATGTGTCCTCTCATGTGTATGAATGGAAAAATTACACTCATTACATCTAGTTAATTCTTATAGAGGTGGAGCATTGGGAGTTCCTAGGAGGTCACCCATCCTAGTACTACTCCATTTTGAGCATGCTTAATTAACTACGGATTTTCCTTCATGGATAAACCCACTCTTCTTGCAACCCCACTTGAAAAAAAATCAGCAAATGTTTTTCCTTATGAAGTATTCTTTAGAAATCCCCTTAAGCTCATCAAGCACCAAGACTTCCTAGGAGGTCACCCATCCCAGTACTACTCTAGCTTGATCATGATTAAATATGGAGTTTACTTCATGGTTAAACCCACTCTTCTTGCTATAAAAAATTATATTTCACCTATTGATTCTACCAATATGATTTAATTAAAATTTTACAATTCTTTCTTTTGCAAAATTCTATTATTATCAAGTTGTATTTTGTTGAAAAACCCTAAAATAAGCCAATTTCAAGAGTCAAACCTGCATATTAAACAACAAAATCTCTTTCTGTCAATAGACAATATGAAGACATCATTTTTGTTCTATTCTTTACATATTTGAAATAATTTTAATGTATTGCAAAAAATTCAATAACAATCACCAACAAATGTACTTTCAAAATTTTTCCCCCACCCTTTAATATATTGTTAAAGTGTATCTCCCTATCGGCATAACCATTGCACCTTGTTGGGGTGCAATTTCTAGTTATAATGAGAGTTACAAATAGAAGAGGGGGATTGGTTGGAGGGGCTGCAATTGCATTTGGTGGAGATTTTTTTGAAGTCATTAAAGGGGATCTAGTGTCTTCCAATTGTGACAATCATTTCATTCCACGAGTCAATATATCTTTGAGGTATCTTGTAAGTAGATCATTTCTCATTTTACCAAATGATGCTAGAAAAAAAAATTTCTTTATAGATAGCATTTAAATTTTCTTGAATGTATCAAAGGATTTCCTAATAAACTATTTTTCATGTCACCTATAATAATGGGGTCACTCCCAGTTGCTTTTCCTACAAAGTTTGTCAAAATATCTTAACATACATCCTCTATGTTCCAAGCATATAAATACCAATTTAAGTTTTCAAAAGATTTTTTAAGGATTATCCAATCATTTTTTTTTGGATGCATATCTACCAATCTTTTGATACTGGTAGACCATATTTTGCTGAAGGTTTTTGTAGAAGAGCAGATAAGAGGATAGGTAAAGATAGAGAGTCTAGAAGTGATGATGTTTAGCCTTTAAAACTAGGATAGAAATGGAATATACAATAAAATCCTCTTATTTGTCACAATTCCATAAGGATGGAAGGAGTTACAAATAGAAAACTTGCATTTCATAAAAAAAAAAATCCTTAAATTTTCTACATTATGTTCAAGTGGAGTGATTGATTGGAGTTATAGTTCTATCTAGTACACTACTCTAGGTGTTTCTCATATTTGGTGGTGGAAATTAATGCTACAAATCTAATCAGGTATTGAAGACTATTGGGTGGTTAACTTGCAAGTAGACCAATGTGATGGAAACCCTGAATCTTGGCTTAATTACCCATTATTTTCAACTCAAGTATATGTTGTTAGGGCCCCTCTTTCCCTATTGAAGACTATTGAGTGGTTAACTTGCAAGTAGACCAATGTGATAGAAACCCCTAATCTTGGCTTAATTACCCATTATTTTCAACTGAAGTATATGTTGTTAGGGCCCCTCTATCCCTTTTGAGGTATTCTTATTATGACTTATCATTATATATACAACATTATAGCGTTCTCAGAATGGTTTAATATGTAGGAGGACATAGCCTATTCTATTTAAAAGTTAAATTTTTCATGGTCTAGGTGAAAGGAAACATTAGCTATCATCCTTAAAGTTATACTTTCACTTTCATTCCAAGTCTTATATATACTTTGAGAATTATTCTACATTTCAATATTTTCCATACTGCTTTGGATCTGCATGCGCTTTTCTAAAAATATGATAACACTCTCATTAGACACGCCTTCACAATTTTTTCAATATTTATTAGCTAATAGGTTTTGAAATTTTTTTTGAAAAAAATAGACACAACTTAAGAGTCATTTCTTCCTACATATTTGAATTTGAATCTATAATTAATATCAATTCAATCAATATCTCACTGAACCATAAAACTATAATTTGAAATCATAATAGTTTGGTTATAACCCATATTTGTTGAAATCAAAGCTAGGAAAATAATAAACTCCTGCAACTTCAATAAATTTCCTTACAGGAAACTACTCCATATTTGAAAAATAAAACAAAACATCAAAATGATACTTTTAAATATAACTTTACAATTATTAGTGAATATGAAAAGACATACAAAATAATATTGTTAAAAAACATGTACTAAAACTTTACATATGAGAGTAAGTAGAACCATACTATCAAGAAAACCTGGCACCAGTCACATGAAGCATTTCTTGTAAATTTGTATCTTTCCATCTTCCAAACATGAATAGATGAAAATGATTCTACTCAATATTTTATTATTTAGTTTGTATTGTATTTACAAAGATTTTTGCATGTCCAAAAGGAATGTTGTGGCTATTCAATTGTAAAAAGTATTAATTTTGTTGTAGCAATGTCAAAAAATAGAAATCTTTAATAAAATCGTTAAAAAATTGAAATTTATTATTTTATATGATACTTTAGAAAGATTTTTATTGTCAATGTAGAAGTTTTATTTTTCTTATTGTTATTTCTTTACCTTTAATTATGCTAAAACTACATAAGGTAATTTAATACACCAAAATATGGAGCGAGTTCTAGTGGACAAAATATCTTGTGGAATACTTTAAAACTAATTGAATATTTTAATGTTAAATAATTTTATTATTCAGTTTGTCTCTACATGAATCTCATTTTCAAATTATCAATGCATTTCATTTTATCGAGATAAATTGTATTGTTAATTTTAACCAATCATATTCCATTATCTACTAAAAAAATTAAGTAGATGTATTAAAAAAATGGAAACTCATTAAATTAATTATATTTTCTTAGTGCGTAAATTTATTATTAATTAATTCAAATTTTATATGATGAAAAGCATAAAGGTGGTTGGGGAGAAGTTATCTACATATTATTAAATTTTTCTATAAATAACGATCAAGAATAGTTCAACTCTCAAACTTATTTGATCTATTTAATTAAGCGTACAAAATAATTAGGTGATTGTATAGTATTACTTTTCCAAGAATCATTATGAAAATTAGATGAGTTATAAAGATAATTATATATTCTAGTCATTAAAATGTGTTTAAAACAAATTAATGTGTACACAAGAATCTATATGTATATAGAGGGGGCATATATAGAATAAGAAGTCTAAAATATCATTGAGATATATTTCTTTATCTCACGTAAATTCAAGTATCTCTATGATAATTGTAATTCATGGTGTGGATGTTCTACAAAGATTATCCTAGATATTTTGTTAATTTTACTTCTCCTTCCTTTTAAACACTTTGGGTACTTAAGAGACATAATTAGTAATAGTTGATTTGATCCTTAATCTTGTGATTATATCCTCATGGACATATCAGTGACATACTATTTATTTTAATCTAAGGGTTCTTTAATGTTCATATTACCTATGAATTTAGTTGGTAGATATAATGTTTAATTATAAGAAAAGAAGTATTTTGGTTTCTTATGTTATATATTAAATTGTGTAGACTAACCTTAAAGGTTGAGAGGTAGACAAGGTCAATAAATTTGTTTTAAATATTATTTTTCAATCATAAGTGGTTGTTGTTTCATTCGTGATGAAATAAAATGAGTTTTAATATAGAACATATATAGATTTATACACACACAACTCATTAATATTTATTAATGTGATGTTTGTCATGCCCAAAAGTTGAGCAAAATACAACTACAAAAATTTTCTAAAACCTTACGAAGCAACTACAATACCATCATACTAACACAACTAAGCAGAGAGCACTATCTGGCACAAGACCCTATGTGCATGCAAAATGGTGCAAAGATAAAATAGACAACTGATAATAAAGGAGAGTCTGACAAAAATCCAAAGGTTAAACAAAGGGGTTGACCAAGTTTGACCAAGTGTTAAACTTCATCAAACAGCTCTAAAACAAGCTACAAGGTTTCCCTAAGGTTACTAGCTTCGACTAGCACAAAAATTGAGATAGTTGATTAAAAGTCAACTAGTGTTGACCAAAAGTCAACCATACTTTGAATTGCATGAAAGAAAGTCTCTAGGGCCCCCCAAGCCCTAAGGAAGGCTCATGCACACAAATCAAGATAGTTGACCAAAAAGTCAATTAGGGTTGACCAAAAAGTCAACCATCTGAGAAGGGTGTGAAATTGAAAACCTACGCTCCAAGGGGTGAAAGAAACACCTTGTTTGAAATTCAAGGATGAACAAATAAATTTTGACCATCATTGACCAAAAGTCAACTGTGCATGACGCTGGCCAAAGTTAGCGATAATACCCTTATTAGATATCTTTCGTGAAGATAAGGGGTTGTTATGACCCCCTTATCGATAAAATGTTATCAAGGTTATTAATCTAAAATGAATAATTTAATTGGATAAATGGTGTTCTAATCCTTTATTTATGTATTAATTAACAAATAAATTTACACCCATCAAATTATCAACTTAACTTATTGAAACTAATTAAAATTTAGCCTCGCCCTTTTTATTTCGATTTATTATTTGATAAACTAATATAATTTAGATTTTAACAAATCAAATTTAGTTTTAACAATAAACTAAGTTAATAAATAATTAAACTTTTAAAGTAATGAAACTTTAGAAAACAATTTTTAGAATGACTATTTAAATTATAATTTTACCAACTACATAAATAGAATAATTGTCATAGTTATTTGAGAAGAAAAGATATTATACAAAATAACTATCACTAAATTTAATTACTAAAGTCAAATTTATTAAATAATGTTTTTCTTCTAACATTTATTATCTAGAGAAATATAATTTAAAACTAACTAAATCCAAACATAAATAAACAATAACAATGCTATTTCTATGATGTCATTAAATAATCCAACTAATATCTTAGCATGTGATGGGTTTTGCCATGCCTCCCACCTGTGCACATAGCCGAGCAGATGAGGGTTTAGAGGCTGCGCGCGCATGTGCAGGAGGCACAGCAACCATCTAACCCCACGCATGAGAATGGAAAGGGGGTGGTGGAGGTGTCAATGAGGGGAGCTAAGGGCAGCAGAAGGGAAGGTGACAGTGGCGTGAACGGCGGGTGGTGCCAACATAGGTGGCATAGAGGTGGAGAGGAGAACGGAGGGGGCACGGAGTGTCGTGCATGGGAGCAGAGGAAAGGGTGGCACGTGGGGAAGGGAGGTGTGTCTTAGGAATGAATGCTGGATGTTGGCAGTCATTCTGTAGCAGTTGTTGCATTCATGGTCCTATGATTGTCATTGATGTCAGCACAATGATCTTCTGAAGACTAGCAGAGAAGCAGATAGTATTTTCATTAGCGCACATGGGACATTGCAGTTGGAGCTATGTGATGTTGAGGTTATACTCTTTGATGTGTTATATGTCTATGGTTAAGAGCGTAGACAATAATTCATTGATTCATGAAAGTTATGAGCATTTTGGTAAAAGCAATATTCAAGCAGTGTTCCTGAGTAGCAGTTTGTGGAAATCGGATGATATCTCCTAATCAGGATGGAATCTAGTTTTGAGCAATTAAAGGGAAGTTTGAGACACATTGATGATGATGTGTTTCATAGCACAAACTTTGAGGTCGCATGAGTGAAGAGTTATTGCATTCGGAAGCCGACAGTTTTGTGTAATTTTGATGTAGCATATGGAAACTTTTATTTTGTAATTGTGTGCTGACTCATTTGTAATTATTTGAGTGTGGTATAAAGGAAGGAGTTTTTTTCCTTATTGTATATAGTTTTAATATGAAATAAGTGTGATCATGGTTTGGTTGCATGCGAATGTAAGCATGAAGTGAAGAAAAGAGCCTAAGAGGTTGTGAAAGCGAAATTGTGAAGGAAGACATGCGAAGTTCTGAGATCTAGAATTGAGATCTGATGTAGCAGTGAGTGCGGTTTGGCATAGTAAGGAGGTAACATATTTCATAGTATTCTGCTAAATAATATCAAGGTTATTTGGACAGTGTGTTCAGTGATCTTACCCTGAAGCTGTTTGGGCAGTGGGTCCTTTTGTCTTCCATAACTCTTAACAGGGTTAGAATCTTTTAACAGGGATTCAAAATCTCCTAATAGGTATTTATATGTACTAAATGTATTTCATAAGACTCCTAACAGAGTCCATCCTCTCACAAGGAATATTCATATTAGTGCATCTTTTGTGGGTATCATTCCCACCGAGGTTTACTCTTTGATCAAGAGGTTCCCTAGTCAACATATCTTGTGTTATTGTGTCATTGTGTATGAATATCTTTGTATGGTTAGTAATTGCATTACTTTCATGGTTAAATTTTGTTGAAGATGATAAAAGTTATAATTATCTGATAACTGATTCACCCCCCACCCCCTCTCAGTTATCTTGGTGGACTTTACTTTCTAACAGTTGGTATCAGAGCGACAGGTCCTTGAAAGGAAAGTTTAACAGCTTAAGGAGATCCATGGAAAATTTTAGGAAAGAAAGCCCTAAGTTTGATGGAGTAAATTTTGACAGCTGGAAGGAAAAGATGAAGACACATCTATTGTATTTAGGACTAGGCTATTGGTTGATTACAAAGAATGAAAGAACTATAATTGAAGAAGACAGTCTTGAAACAAGTTCTAAAGATGAGGTAGATCTATTCATGTGTAACATACTTGCAAGAGAAGCACTCTTGACAGCACTTCCGTAGAATGAATACAGTCGGGTAAAATTTTTTAAGAAATCTAATGAAATTTGGAAATCTTTACACTCTACTTTTGAAGGTGATGAACATGCAAAAAGAGCTAGATTACATAATTGGATATGTGTATTTGAAGATATTAGAATGATCGAAGATGAATCTGTTAGAAGCTATATTGGTAGAATGTCAGAAATTGTTGCAAGGATAAAATCTTGTGGAGGATCAAAGACAAAGAATGAAGTGATATGGAAAATTATGAGGACATTGACTCCTTTATTTAAGCAAACAACACAAATGATTGAACAAGTTATACCTTGTACTACAAACTTTACAAGAGAGACTCTTCTTGGAAGATTGGAAGTAGCAGAGATGAACCTGAGGTTATCAGGAGACTTACCTAGAAAGGAGACAACATTCAGTGCTCTTAGTATTCATCCTACTTTGTCAAGAAGTACCAGTGTGAGTGGAGATTATGCCAGTAGCAGCAGATCTAGAAATGAAGAAGATAAGAAGATTGAAGAAGTTATTGCCTTTCTTGTGAAAAGAGAACCAAACGGTAAGAAAAATTTTAAATGTTGGACTTGTCAAGAATATGGTAATTTTGCATCTAAATGTCCTAAGAGAGTTCAAAAGTACAGAAATAATTTCAAGCCTAGAAGATCTAAGGAATGTTATTATGCTAATGATGAAGATCTTGAAGCTAGCGTCATGCCTGACCCTATTTCATTCTGCTTTTAGTAGTAGTACTTTTGATAGTTGATTAAACTCTGTTAGTTAGTATGTTTTGTTAGATTCTGTTCTTACTATTTTAAGCACTGTACGTGTGTGTGTGTCAGTTGTCTGTCATAAGGACTTAATGTTATAATCTGTTTACTTTGTGGACTCATTTTGAGTGTTTGGTTTCTCAGATCATAATGGTTTTCTGTTGAACCATTGTGCTTATTATGTAATTCTGTTATAAGTATCATTGGTAGAAATTCTGTTATTGCTTAATGATGTTATGAAAGGAACGTTCATTTTGCTTCGTGTATATTGGTATTATTTGTGACTCTGAATTCAGAACTTGTTCTTCTTATAAATTGTAATGTATCAGTTGGTATTATGTTAATGTATCAGTTGGTATTATGTTAGTGTTTTAGTTAGTAATTGATTCTCATTTTATGTTTATGAGTAAACATATATATATATTTACCGTGTTAGAATGGACTATATATATATGTTACTAGGACATCTTCTTATATGAATAAGTGATGATCATGTTTTATATATATATATAAATATGTTTTATATATATATATAAATATATGCACCTAAGTGTGAATGATAATTCGCACTTAGGTACATATAAAAATAAATATATTGTGATCTTCCCTTACTCATAAATGAAGATGCATTAGATGGTGGTGGCGGTATTTGGAGTTAGCATTATCGGCAGTGGTTTGTTGGGGAGTGCCGAACTTTGGGTTTAGTGAGGTTTTTGGTGGCTTTGATTTTGGACACTTGTTGGATGGTATTAATGTTGCATGTGACAGTCATGCATGTTAGTTGGTGTAGAGTTCGAAGATGGTACTTCTTTTGGGATTACATCTGGCCGAGTGTAGGAGTAGTGAATGAATGGCTTGAGTTTTGTTCGCCATTGTTGCTGTGGTATCGGAGGGTTTCTTGTTCTCTGTTGATTGCAGTGGTTATGTTGGCTATTTTCATGGCTGTTAGTGTGGCCAGTATGAGGAAATGGTGGGCTGTTGTCTCTTGTGATTTGTGGATGCCATTTCTTTATCTCTGCGGCATTGCATCATTCTATTGTGTAATCGTGCTTGCAATCTTCTACTGGTTTGGGGGTTTCGGTGAAGGACAGAGTGTGGATTCTTGTCTTTGTGCTCATTTATACAGGTCAGGGCCAGCATTCTAACCCTCTCTTTTTATCCATGCGCATTCATTATGTTTGTATTGGCTGAAAATGTGTTAATAGAACTTTGGCTTGTATAACGTGTCTGTTCTGTGTAAAGGATAGTTTATGATAGTTAATAATTTGTGATTGTTTTAAATGGGTTTTTATTTAAGTTGGGTTTGAATCATTTTGGAGAAGTGCCGTTATAGATGCATTATGGTTGTTTGAGTAGTGGTCGAGTTCGGCGGTGTTATTGTTCTTTATTGAATCAATATTATGAAGGGAATTATGTGAAATCAATTTCAATAAACTTGTAGGCCTGAGTCAATACTCTGCCTTAGAAAATGCTAGAAATGGTGACCAAGCACAATTTTTGATTATGGGTTCTCAGATTTTTAAATGTTTTATCATTCCTTCTGATACTCTGTTCGGGGTTTACGAATGCTTGTGTATGAGGACTGTTCTATTGTGATACTTACAGTCAGACATATTTGTGAGGGTGTTTGAGTTGAAATTGTTGTTAGGCATTCGGTCTTTGTACGAGTTCGTCTTTGAAGTATAAGGAAGAGATATCTGTGAAGGGTTTATTTAAATGATGCCAACATTTTATGACTGTGTTCGAGCAAGGGTTTTGGATTGGGAGTTGTAAAGTAAAAGGGGGTTTGTTTTAAGTTTCATGACATTTCGTTTGGGGATATATTTATAGTGTAACCTGTTACATTTCGGTCTCTGTCAAAAATAGAAATAATTTTCTAGAGTATTGAAAATGATAATAGAGTCGTATGACAATTTGGGGGATTCTTTTAATAGCTGATAGCGTGTGAACATGAACCTGTGATAAGGAATAGGGAATTAGATTTTAGAAAGTTGTTTTAGTTCACAGTTCGTGGAAGTAGTACAACCATTAAAACTTAATGAGATTGTTCTGGTATGGTAATGATCTCGTTCGAATGCTTGAGATTGTGTCATTATTTCTTTTCAAACAAACACTTGTTTTTGAACCATAACTCTATTATACTTGTCAGACTGTTATCTCTGCAAAGCTCGAATGACAAATTTATTTCAAGTGAATTCTATCATATATATGTATCAGGGCAGTGTATCTATTTATTTTGGGAGTTTAATATTGTTCATTTGTAGAGTAATGGTGCTATGAGCATAGAACATTAGTTTATGATCTGTCAGTATTAGATTCGTGAATTAATTCAAATGCATGTCTATTGATTTGTATCTTGTGTAGCAAAATTATGGATGCACTAATGATACTAATACGGAAATCTTTCTTTAATTCTGCTATTGTGATAGTAGGATATATGAGAAATATGAATGGAATTAGTGGATATAGTTTTATATCTGTGATCTGTTCCATACCAGAGAAGTTGAATCATTTGGATTAATGGATTGATTCTGTTTGCATGAAAAGTTTTTGGCAATTTTATTTTAAACATGTGTTTGTGAAGAATTTCAGAAGATGAACTCATATGGAGATGGCTGAATTGGGAGAACCAATTCAGTGAATAAGTGATAACCATTAAAATTAATTGGGTTGGGTTTAAAATTTAAAAAGATAATTTGCCTCCCCTATGTCTATGATTTGCGTGATCTAGAATGGAGTATGGGGCATAAGGTACTGTTACATTATTAAACGGATTAACAGTTAGCTGTGTGCACTGTTATGTTTACTAATGGGATAACAGACTACCTTACACTGTAAGATTCGTCATGGGCACAACCATGGGTGCAGAATCATGACTCTTCAGTGTTAAATCATCTCAGTATATATGTGCATCATCTTTCTGGAATTCTGACTGCGAGTTATTTCTCTTCATCATGCTTTCATGTCTACTTTATCATGTGACTATTGTAATATGATAGTGAAGTTTTGGCACAAATGTATTCTATGGTTTAAGATATATGATCATGATGATACTAATGAATTGCAAGTGTTTTATGGAGGTTCTATGATTAATGCAATTATGCTGAGCCCTATTTGTTTTGTGGTGTTGTGTTCTTGTTTGTTATTTCAGGAACCTAGATGGATAAAACTATGAATCTGGGTCAATGGTTAGCAGCTGTTAAAATTTATGGAAAACAGATTGTGGCAATACTGTTGATCATTAGGGCAGTTTATAGATCGTATAGGAAAACTTAAGTAGAAATCCTACATTTGTATGTGAAGTATTTCAATTAAAGTCATCTTGACTTTCTTGTGTCTCGATGCAAGCATAATCTTGCTATATCAAACTTAGGTAATCTCACTGCACTAGTCATCTTGACCTACATGTCTTTGATGCCTAGGTGGGATTTCCACATTTCTATCTGATAAAGATCATATTTATATCCACATAGTTATGCTAGTGTGTATTGTATGATCTTGCGACGCTACCAATAATGCTCAATGATAAATAGTAGATGTCTATTAGCATTGTAACCTTGCAAGTAAACCACTTTTCATGTAGCTTGCATTCTTAGGTTCATGTTAGTTTAGTTTTGCATCTTGCACATGGAGAGAGCTCTCCTTTATCTTTTATGGACTTGTTAATCAACTGCGCTCACCTTTCACTTCTTCTTGATCATGTCTTTCGCTTCTTATCTTTCATATCCCATCATTTTCTATTCATTTCAGGATCGAAACCGAAATCTACATCCACCTTGATCATCCAAATCATCTTTTTCCTTCTTCCATGCAGTTGGCTAACCTTTTGAGGCCTGATCCTTCGATCTTCGCTGGGGCATTCTTCACCTCTTCATCTCCATCTCTTTCAAACTTCTAGTCTTTCATTCACTTTCACATCCCAAGTTCCAATCCCCCTCCGTGGTGTTTATAGGTTGAGGGACTGATAGGTTCGTGCCCCGTGTCCCATGTGTGGGGCATATCTTCACTGCTTGATGGTTATTCTATTCTCTTTCTTCGATTATGATTTCTAGTGATTTGATCATGCTACTCTTGCTTCTTCTTTCCCTCCACTTGGATTTTGCTTTCAATCCCAAGGGGGTAGACACATCATATCTTATTGGCTATCTCTTTCCTAAGTGTTCAGTACTGTTGCTACCAGGCTGATCATGCAGGATTTTCTATCTCTCTGCACTTCATTCTTCAGAGTTAGATTGCTATCTGCTTGCCTTCTTGGCTATCTCTTGCTTTCTTGGCTGATCTGAGTTGCTTTGTGATCCCAAATCGATCTCACATTTCAACTTCATTCTTTGACTGCATGTGTTCCCAAATCGATCACACATTAGTCAAAGAGGGGAAAATGTATACACCTAAAAATGTTCACCTATACTATTAGCCCCTTTTGCTAAATCATCAAATTGCTTGCTCTTGATCAAATCCTAGCTCTATCATTTATTTGATTATTTTCTATGGGCTAACCATCTTATCCTAAGTCTTTATTTATTTATTTAAAAGGAATATTTCCTCCCCTTTTAATAAATAAAAAGCCCCCACTTTTCCTCTTATCCTAAGTTGCACAAATAAAGCATTATTCTTATTTTATAAAAAGGGAAAAAACACTTTTTGTCTCATATGGACACAAAAGTCAACTCTTATTTTCTCATTGGAGGATATTTGTGCACATGGATTGATCCCTCTTCAAGCTCCACCATTGATTAAATCTTTTTCCTCTTAATCTCCATGGTCCATTCCTTCTCATTTCTTTTAAAAGGAGAGCTCTCTTCTTCATTCTAGATCCTCAACTTTTTATGCTAACTTTATGCTGCAGGATTTCTAGGTCACTTTGGAGCTTTTTGAAGATTTGGAGCATTCTTAGAATCTACATCTCATTCTTGCATTCTACATCTCATTCTTGCATTCTTAGCTTAGCTTCATATTTATACTTTCTTAGATTAGCTTCATTTCTATGCTCTAGATTAGCTCACATAGATTAATTAGCTTGGGTTGTAACACTTGCATATTTCCTTTCATAGCTTAGCTTGCATTTCCATTTCTAGTATAGTGGCATTGCATTTTCATTCTTGATTCTTGAAGATATTGGCATTCTTGCCCTTGTCTTCATTGAATCTCCCATTGCATGGTTTACTAGCAAGGTTATAGGCTAAATAGCTCTAGCTGAGAGCATTCTTAAAACCCTTGCACTCCATGCCTAGGGAGCTATGGATCGATTTTTGAGACCTCATTCTTGAGTGTTCTTGAATGTAATGATTCATAGAAGTGTGACACATTTATAGCACACAGTTTGTGCCCAAACAAGTACACCATAAAATGAGAGATTCAAAGAGGAAAAGCAAGAATTCTAGTCTCCGTGATAATCAAGTATGCATGCAAATGAAAATGAAATATATTCTATATGATAACAATGCATGAAAGAAAACTAATCTATGAAAGGAAATTCTTATGCAAGATTATTCTATGAAAGGAAATATGAATCTAATCTAATATGCAAGTAAAATATTAATCTAAATGGATTGCCATGGAGGCATGAGAGAAGAAGACAAGAAAAGAGAATTTGCAATATCCAAGCTCAAGTGCTCAAATCCTCCTCCAAAATCGCTCTCCAAACCTGCATAACAATAACATAAATATTGATCTCTAAAATCTCCATGCATAAAATGAGAAGGACAGGGCTCTTTATAAAGGATTTAAAAATTAATGGATGGTCAAGATTAAGATGCAAAAAGAAATTAGCAATGGTGGAGATTAAATCTTGGTTGATCCATGTGCTCAAGATTCTCAAGAGGCAAAATCAATGGACATAGTTAAGAGGCAAAAAGATGTGTGGAAGAAATTGTTGGAAATTGCAATTAAAGAAATTGTTGTATTCTCATTGATGTCAAACTTTAATTGGTAAGACTGTTGCTATTTAAGAAAGTATTATATCTATTTGTGTGTTGCTAAGGGGAAAGACAAGGTTGGTAACAATAGCACCTAAGGAAAGGCTGAGTTATCTTGATACTTCAATGAGCAATTGATTATGTGGCACAATGATAAGATAATGTATTGTTCATCTAAGTAAGAATGAAGACTAAACTGGTAGGCTTAACCTAGCAAAAGTGAAGAAATCTAGTTTAAGTCGAGTGATGTTAGTGTCAAACGAGCTAGTATATGTCGAGTAAATTCAATGTTGACCGAATATCAGTATTAGCCAAGGAAATAATTTTTGAAGTGACCGAGCTTTCTAGTGAAGACTAAGGAGTTGAACACGGTATTGATTGAGCATCAATATTTTACATTGAGGAAGAATTCAGATCTCCAACCAACATCGTTGAATTCTTGTATTATGTAAAATGTGTTTACTTTATTTATTGATTTTATGAAAGCATTTAATGTGCTATAAATTTTTTTATTTTAAATATATTAAGAGATTTGAGATAATTCTAGAAGGATAGCCAAAGAACATAAAGTAGGAAGGATTCAACGAATCTGACCTAACCCTAAGATCTACAAAAGAGATTAAGCAGAAAAAGATGTATTGACCTAACTGAGGAAGTATTAAGGAAACCTAAGCTAGAGGTTGATAGAGAGAGGATGTTGGAAGTGTTGTTGATGTTATTGATTGTCTAAGTAGAGAAGGCTAAAGGAGAAGTGTTGTGATTACTTGAAGAGAGTTCTGAGCAGATTAGTGATGGTGATGGCAAAGGTTCACAGTCAGTAAGCCAGCATATGTGTATGGAATTGGATCTGATATTTGCAAACTGAGTTATATGTTTTTCAGATCAATACTACTGCTACTTTCTAACCATTGTATTAGTCAAAATTCTTTTAATAGAGGTTGACCTAATAGTCATAGATATAAATCCTTTGAACAAGGTTGCATTCTAATGGAGTGTATGTAAGTCCTATAATAAGGTGCACTTTTAACAGAGTGGTTTAAATCCTTTATCCGGGTCACACTTGACAGTGTGTTTGTAACCTTTGATAGGGTTGGCTTTTCACCGAGCTCACTTCAAAAGAGTGAACATAATAGTAACATGTTACAAAGTGGTTTTTCCCAAATTGGGTTTCCACTATAAATCTTGGTGTTGATACTTGTGTGAATGTTTTGGTTTGAACATTTCTGCATTTTACAAGTTAGATACTATTGGATAAGTGGATTGCACTGTTATATGTTTCTCTTATGCAATCAGTAATGACCGAGTAGTTTTTGGTTATTAGATATGATTTGTTGAAGAATTTAAAGTTTGTTTTTATACATCTAGACCTGAGAACAACTGATTCACCCCCCTTTCTATTGTTCTAAATCATATTAATAGAGATTAAGAGGCAAAAGGAGATTCCACTCATCTTGGAAAGTGTGCATTCAATGTGTAGACAAAAAGTCTTTTTCTTTTTCTTTTTATTTATTATTTTTAGCAAAGTGGTTTCCAATATTTAATTAAAATATTTTGTATTTATTTAAAAGAGATTTGTTCTTTTAATTAAATGTGGATTAGGATAAAGTGATTTTATTATTTAATTAAAAGATTTTTTTCATTTAATTAAAAGGGATCATGTTCTCTTAATTAAATAAAACTTAGGATAAAATGATCAAACCTTAGGAAATATTAAAATAATTGAATTAATTATGATTTGATCAAGGAAATTGATTTAAATTGAAAATATTGCAAAGCATTGATTCAGGAAATTGAGAAATTGATGAATGGGGGCCCAAAGTCTAGGCGACTATTTTAGGGTGCATACATTTGCTCCTCTTTGACTAATGCGTGATATTCATGGGAACACATGTAGTCAAAGAATGAAGTTGAAATGTGAGATCAATTTGGGATCACAAAAAAACCTAGAGGTTTGATCAACGGATGGGAACACATCAAGACAAAAATGAGCTGATTGAAAAAAAGACAAGGCCAACACCCCTGTAAATAGGTAATTGTCAACTCTCAAGCAAGGTAGCCCCAAGCAAAGCAATTGATAGGATTGATAAAGATGAATCAAGGATTGAAGTTTGATAGCTGTGTGTGAATACTTTGCACCTTCATGAAATTAGGATTAATATCTAACAATCTTATCAAATATAATAAAAATTTAAACTAAGAATTGCATATGAATCCATGACATCTCATGGTTCTTTAATTAGATGTGGTAAGTAGAGCTCTCAGCTTAATCTCCACTAATGACACTTCTAAAATGAGAAATATAATACTACAAATGCTTATTCTAGCTCACTAACTCTCAAATTGATACAAAGATAATTCAAATGCTCTTGATTGCTATAAAAAATTACTATAATAAGGATGCTTTGCAAATGAATTTCTAAGATGCTTATTGCTCTCAAAATGCCTCATACTTATAGTAAATTCCCAAGGGTAGGGGGTAGAGTGAATTAACCATTATTTACCTTTGGTTGAGTCAAAAACTTTGCAATGTTCATAAATGGGGGGACAATTTAAATGTTTGTCTCAAAGCTTTGGACAAAAGGACAAAATTGAGTGGTTGAGATTGAAAATTTGAAATGAATGATTGAGATTTATTCTTTTTGAGTGATTTGTGTCTTTTTGTCCTCAATTCTCATTGGTTGCTCAACTTTGTTGAAAGATATTAGGATTTATTAAATTCAATTAATTAATTAAATTTAGCCATGTAAGGGAATAGGTTCATTTTGATTTTTGATTAAACAACTATACAATTAATTGATTAAAATCAATTATGTAGTGCTTTTCACCCCTTTTCACTTGTATTTAATTATTTAATGTCATCATTTGATTTTTCCTTTGATTTTATTGATTTTATCCAATTTGATTTAATAAATGTCCATTTAAATTGATTTTATCCTTTTTTATGAGAATTAGTGCATTTTGATGATTTGAGCCATTTTATTGATTTTAAAGCACTTGTCCATTTTTGAGTGGCTACAAATGCCCCTCTTTGAATTTATGTGCGAAGAACATTGATTCAAAGATTCTTTTAAGTCCTAATCGTTTTAGGTCCTGATTTACTGATTTGTTGATTTACCACTGATATGAAAAAAAATTGATACACCTAATATGATATGCCTCTAATCTGATTTGATAAAATGATATGCCACTGATAATGATTCCAAAAATTTTGATGCCCCAGATTCACTGATATTTGATGCCACTTTGATACTCTAATGCCCCCTCAGAAATAAAACATATTGATTGCTTGATTTGAAAGATTTTGATGATGTTGATTTAGTTGATGTCAATATGTTTTCATTTCTGAAAAACATTGATGATATGCCATGATTTAGCAATTTGCCCCGGTTGATTGATAGGTTAATATAGGTCAAAGTCCAAATTTAACCTCTAAATTAGGTCAAAATGAGCTTAAATAGGTTGAAATACCTTGATTTACTATTCATTTTCACTTTTGACTTTTGAGATTTCACTCTGGTTCTTCTTGGATTTTCACAATGGTTGTCCCTATCAGAGAGCATCGATTCGAGAGGAGTTGTCGATATTAGAGACCACCTGACTATGGAGCTCCAGTGAGTTATTGCTAACTTCATTTTTGTATTTATTACTTATAGTATTTATTGCACTTTTTTCATGTTCTTGCATTTTTTATTTTGCAAAATCATGCCTAGGAATAATTAAATGTCGTGTTAGCCTTTAAAGTGTCACATCTGCACTTTTTACTCACGCCTCCATGTAGTAAAGTGTCACTTAACAATAATAAACTCTCGCCTGCTAAAAATCTTTTTTCGCATAGTAGTAGAATTTTTCTGCCAATTTCCATATAGTTTTCCGCATAGGAAACCCTAGTTTTTAAAATGACACCTAAGCTCTATTAAATTCTACCTAGCATGATGAAGTGACATGTAATCTATGAAATAATGCGTAGTAAGAATAAATTTTCTTATAATAGATCTTCTGCACCACGTAAGGTAAAATGCCGTCTGGTAATGGTCAAATGATGCCTGCAGGTTTTTGAAAAATTTTCAAATTTTTGACTTGATTTTCTGATTAAAAATTTGATGTCATTGCCTAATCATTTGAATTCCAAGATAGTTTAGGTATGTTGTAGTTAATCAAAACAATTGATTAAGATATTAGGATAGTGGTACCAATGAATGTTTGATTACGTCAATCTGGTAGGATAGATATGATAGTGGGATACTGATAGGTAGGATTGATTAATCAGTGTGAAAATTGATAATGATAGGTAGGATTAATGCTTCATTCTCAGGATACAGAGACACAAAAAAATGGTACTAGGTTTGATTAATTTTAATTTTGATTCTGATTGACTTATGATAACTCATTGATATGGTATACTGATATGATTCTTTTGATTTGCAAAATAGGCACATTTTTGTAGATTATATATATGGACCGTCACTTCCTAGGTGATTGATTTAGGTCAGACTCTGACTCCTATAGAGTTTCAAGTTATTGAGTTGTGCGGTCTTAGTTTCCTCCTAGACATCCCGTGGTTTCAGTTGAAACATGGTTTACTTACTGCAGTGGTAGAGCGATGGCACTCTAACCACAATACCTTCCACCTTCCCTTCAGAGAGATGACTATTACTCTGGAGGATGTATACAGATTATTACCGATTCCTTGCCATGGTGAGATGGTCTATTATGATTCTATCTATGATAGCATGGTCTGCAGACAAGTGTTTGGAGACAACACTATTGATCATGATACTATTACTTGGGCTCAGTTTGCTTCTTTCCCCACATTTCTAGTGGTACTTGGTGCTTTGATCGGCAGTTTACTACTTCCCGACTGTCGAGGTCATGGTTTCTTAGTTGGATGGGGTAGGATATTCAAGGATCTTCTTGCACATCCTCGGTGATTTGATTGGGGCTCATGTGTGTTGGCACAACTTTACCATGATCTACATGAGGTTATTTATAGAGAGAGTGCTTCGTTATCGACAGGTGCAGTGATTTTGCAGTTGTAGGTATGGGAGCATCTTCCTATTACTAGGCCTATTTTAGATAGGATTCAGCAGTGTGGTTTTCCTTATGCCTTTCTATATAGTAGTATGGTTGTCCAGCATCATCTGGGAAAGACTGAGTATTGGTGCCAGTAGATTGATGATCTCGATTAGGTTCAGTGGTGGCCATACATAGGATGTGAGCACTGAAGGGAGGATGATGATGATCTCCCCTATATGTTTGCACCTTGATGGATGATTGGTAGGGCTACTATTTTTATTGAGTGTTTCTTCTTTGGTTGAGTTTCTCATCAGTATGGTAGAGTACAGGATATGCCTTGAGGTACAACACTATATGCTAAAGTCCAAGTAGAGAGATCCATGTGGGGTCCTCCAATTGATTGTCAGTTTGCTTGTGATCAGATTACTTAGTTGGCTTACTGTAGATGGGATATGCTTTGGGGTATTTTTGATGCTAGTGTGTCTCATGAGTTTGGAGACTGGTGGGCTCAGAATATATTTCATAGATTTACAGATCTAGCAGAGCCTATCCCAGGTCATGATGAGAGATCTAAGGGTGATGATGATGATAGAGATGATGATGGGAATGGTGGAGGTGGTGGTAGGAGGAGACATTGGAGGCGAAAAGCACAAAGAGGATGGAGAGCTCCTTAGGTCATTGGGCAAGGATTAGATGGACCATGAGTGAGAGGTGGACATACTAGGGATAGAACTGGGGATGATCATGCAGATGAGATTGTATGCCCTAGAGCAGCAGCAGGTGATAGGCAACAGGGATGCCAGAGACATCAAATAAACCAGAGACAGGTTCATGTAGAGGCTACTAGATAGATTCCTGGTGGTATGGATCCATTGGTTCAATTATAAAGAGTTGCCTTAGCGTAGTAGGATCATGATCAGGTACAACAGGATTGGGTTCTGGCATAGTAGGTGCCTCCACAGGTTCAGTAGTCATAGGATATGGGCCAGAGTTCACAGGCTGCCCCTAGTATTGATAGTGTAGCATGGGATGTTCAGTCATTGAGGATAGATATATCTACTATCGTGGGTAGACTGGATCAGGTAGCTCTTTTGATGCAGCAATTTATGACTCATGTGATTCAGAGACCTAGCGTAGCGAGCACTTCTTGTTTCCATATTTTTACACATTTTGGGAAACCTAATTACTAGATGAGTTTTGTACCCTAGTTTGCATTATTATGTGATCTGGGTTAAGAATTGTGTTCATTCATTGCAAGTACATGAAAGGGAAAGATAAATTACTACAGCTAAGATTAAATATCATATCTTGAGAATGTTGTACAGAAAGAGAAAAAGAATTGAAAAGGAAACATTCATATGAGCTCACACATGCCGTGACCATAGAAAATGCAGGAGTTGCATAAATGAGTGCAAATATACATTATTAATGAAGCTAGATGTAGGGGTACCAGACATTGCCTAGTTGTGAGTTGATCTTCTATGTGCTCGGGGTGCTCCTATGATCCTGAACCTGTAGAGAGAGAAGAAAAGGGGTTAGATCCAATGGATCTAAGCAATGAATGGTGCCACAACATCTATAAACATGCATACATGTACTCAGTCATGCACCTCTAGCATGGGCTTTGCTCAGGGCATGTGCATCAAAGAGTCTCTAGAAATAAATGAAATACCATTGTTTTCAATAATATGTTTTTTCCATGTGCAGATGAATGACCTTGACCTGTGATGCAGACTATCTTAGGGAAACCTCAATTTTCCTGATAGTGACTACATCACAGGCCAAGAACATCCATAATCAACAGGGTGTATAGATGGAGAACATTCAAATGATCCAACAATAAATAATAGAATTACAGAGGGCTACATGGCATCTGATTTTGAACAGAGCTAATGGTAGAGTACACAAATCTATGAGGAAGATCGGGCACTCTACTTCATAGGTGTTCGCAGGGCATATACTATCAACATGCTGAGGGCACACATCCACATGATCAAATAAGTACAATAGATGATGCTTAAGATAAACTCAATGCATTTCATTTAGGGCATAAATGTGTTTCAATCTGCATTCTGTAATGATGCTATGGCATGAAATTGTGATAATCTGCATTATGAACCAATGGAAAACTCAACACATCATGATGTCCCATATAAAAGATACTTGATGCTAATATGGCCATTATAACAGCAAGCCTCAATATGGCACCATAAGGTCTATTTAATAGGTTAATAGATATATCTTCAGGGTATATGGACTAGTGTCTAGGGTTGTAGCAGTGTTTCTTTTTCATCTCAGAAAGCAATAGAATGTGAACAGTGAATATGTAAAAGCATGTGAGCATGGTATCAAGATGAATGAACAGTGATTCAACCATGCCCTCGAGATAAGAAATATAACCAATCAGGCAGTGTTCATTAGCATACATCAACAATGCCCTCATTTTTACATTCCTTACGGGCCATCAGTGATGCCATCAAAGACTAGAGTGAATACACATGGATGTGCCCTCAAATATAGCCAAGGGTCAAATTCAATATCAACATAGCACTGAGCATTCAAAATCACATAATATATTAGATGTTTAAGTAGGCATCAAATCAATCTATGATGTGTGAATTAAAATAGTGAGATGATCAAGCAAAAATAGTGCTTCTATCCTGCAGGCTTTCATCATGACAATAAATACGACCAGATGTAGGACAAGATTGTATGCTTCTAGAAAATAGAATAGAGTAGTTACAACAATCCCATAGCTCGTAGTTCACCTAGTTAGTAGCAACAGACAATGGCACGATGAAAAGACATCCAATAGTAATATAGGCTATTCATAACTAGTGTGATGTAGCTGCAACATGATGGTGCCCATTTTTGCAAAGAAATAAAAGCTACACTATGCCCTTAATTTTATAGGAATATATACAATGGTGTCTTTGAATAGAAGATAAATAGGAGCTTGCAGCAGAATGAATGGTGTTGTGATTTAGAGGGACATCCTTGAGCTAGCAATAGGTCCAATACATATACGCTTCAAAATGGCATGCTAGCAATGACATCACAGGATTTGCATAGTGATAATGCTAATACCATAAGACACAGGGTGAGTGCGTAGGCATTTTGTTATGCCATTAACAACCTTCGCATGGCACAACATGGAGGAGTAGACACATTAGCATCTCCGCGTATATGACATAAGATCAACAGTGGCAAACATAATGAGAATACCCTGGCCTTTAACTCATGGGCCTGTGCAAGGGGAGGCGTTAAGCCAAGGTGATGCAATGGTTTGTTCATGGGCTTTCAAGATGATGAGCATATGTGAATCCATGGGCACAAAATGCAACATAGCAGCATGGATTGAGGACCTGCGGGATGCATTAGCAGTGAGCAACATAAAGTCAGGGGTCAACTGTGGCAGTGAATTTATTGATGTATGTTTGATGCACAATCACACCATCCACAATAGATAACAAGAGATGGGAGGGTTTCACGGGCTGACGCCATCACAAAGAAAGATTGACAACAGTAAATGCATTAAAACACAATCCTTCCCGTGAGCCATACATAAGAAAAGTGTATACAATGCAAATAAAAGTAAAAAAATATTGATGCCCTAGCTCGGTCGCAAGCTTTTGACCATTCGAGTATCGAGCTCAAGCAAATACAACATAGTATTGAGAATATAGAAAACACATTATAAAGCCTTAACCATGGCTCATCGGGCTCCCTCGTGGCAAGAAATTTCAACATGATGGTGATCAGTATTCAACATAAATGCAAAAAGTTTCACAGAGCTATGCATTACTAGTGCAATGATCAAACAACAAATACAACAATCAAATTCATTCAAGATTACAGAGATACAATAATAATAAAAATTGCAGAGAAACAGTGCTATCAAGAAATACATTTTGCAGAGATATGAATGAATCAAGTGCCTACCTTAATCGATATGCTGAAGGAAGGATTGTTGTTTCCAAATGAATTCTTAGATCCAGTTCAGAGTCTGCAATGAATATGGAAACTTTCCATTTGTCGAGGATGAGGGTTTCACAATGAGAGGTTGTAAATGAATGTTGCCAACTCACATCTTTTCATCTCACCTTTTGTTAGGGTTGAGTTACATTAACCTTTATTTTAAATGCTATTCTCCAAGGTTAATGTATTTAAATATTTGTTGGAGCTATGTTGAGGATATTTGAAAGGGGCTTAGTTTTAATTTTTGAATAGGCTATTAATGTGTTCCTCCCCTTTTTTCATATTGGGTTGAGGCCATTATAGCTTTATTTTACATACTAGGTGTCCTTTGAATAATATGGATTTGGTCAAAATGTAAATATTTTGGATTTTCTCCTCATTTTTTGAGTTGAGATAATCTTAAAATATATTTAAATCCATTTTTTCTTAGTAGGGGAATATTTTAATTGTAAATTCATTGCAAAGTCTTATTGTAGATATTGACAAGTGGCATTTTATAAGCCATTGTCAGATATCATTTACAAGGCATGACTTAGTGGGTAATGGTCTTCCTTTTGACTAGATATTTTTAGTGTCCCCACTTTTTCCATCCCCCTATATTCTTGGGAATATGGCATCTGATTTTCAGAGTGATGGGATCATGGTCCAGGTGGCAGAGCTTTTCTATTCTTGGTGAGGTGGTGGTCTTCAATGCAAATTCTAAAGATTTTCTATATATGCCTCTCACTTAGGTGATGGTAGGCTAGTTCTTCATTCCCTCATCCTCATGAGGTGAATTTTGTAGCTCTTGTGAAGCAATCTGATATTGTAGCTCCTTTTATTCCAACTAATAGCAAAATTGTTCCCTTCTTTTACTATAGTTTGTGAGTTGGTTGATGAACTGAATTTTATGTATTGTGATTGATTCTGATCGTTTACATGATACTATGTTCATTTGATTATTTTGCAAGCATTGGTTTCCTTGGAGGTTTTTTAATCTATGTGCATCTAACTGTGTTGAGTTGTGAAAATTATCTTTCCTTCTCATTCACATTCAGCACTTGATTGTTTTTCTAAAAAGAAAATCAGATTTGGAAGAGTTGTGGAGTTCTTGTTATGTGCTAGGGTTATATTGTGAGTTTGTTTTTAGTTTGTGGATCTTTTCAGTTTGGTGAATCACCTAAGTTAGATTTAGTTGTTTCAGTTTTATGCAATCCCTCTATCCCTTTCCTTTCAAAGTTAGTGCAATTCAGGTGATACAAATGGGGAAGCCGACCCTTAATCCAGAGGTCTATTCTCAGGAAGCAGTCCCACATCTTGAGAGTATTCCCATGTTTCACGGGATTGCTAGGTTTCATACTTAGCCATCACGGGTGCAATCCCTAGTGACAACACTTCTCAGGCTCCTCCTTCATAGAATGGACAAGATGGCAGAGGTCTAGATGGATCAGGTGTTGGGGATGGATCAGGTGGTACCATGGGTTCTTGATGATTTGATTACAGATTTGATCATTTGTTGATGTCTCTTGTATCACATTTCATGATGTTGTATTGTTGATCAGAACATTGATGTACTACTTTCATGATATTGTATCTTGATATACTGATGTACTAGATGATTTTATGTTGATGAACACTTTATATGATGATATACTTCCTTGATTCTCTTGATGAGTTTGTTATGAGATTATCTTTATATGATGTTTATGATGCATTTATTTTTTATTATGTATGGATGTAGCATATCTCTTTTATGATATAGATAGATGGATGCATTGATGAATGACTTTTGATATGTTTTTTCTATTTTTGAATGTATGAATGCAAACTGTTTTATGGAGATATGAATATGAATGCCCCTATGTTTTTTTATTTTTTGAATGTATGTAGTTCTATCCTTAATTGTATGTATGAAAATGATGGATGAGTAATAATGTTTTTCTTTTTTCTTTCTTTTCTAATATATGGATAATGAATAATGATTAATGCTATGCATGAATGCAAAAGATAACCTGGCCTTTTTTATTGATTGATTTTCAAGGAAAAAGACATTTGATTTGAACTCCCCCATTTCTTTAATGTTTTTGACTAACCAAGATTATTAATGTACCCCCTTGTCCTTGGAAAATAACGATAAATAAATGCAATTAATCTACCATGATAGTGCAATTAATCTAACATGATAATGTAATGCAATGCAACTAAGTGTCACTAGATTTTAGCAAATAAATGCCATAGAGATAAATTTTCATCATTGAGAAATTTGGGACCAAAAAATAAGTACAACCATCACTGACCACATCATGATGATATGAATACCACTTTTTTCTCTTTTGGTAACCTCTTTGGAAATGAGTACAACCCTCACTAGTTGGATGACCAAACTATGAGAGTATGAATACTGGTTTCAACAGATTCAATGTTGCAAGTGGATTTTGGTATTAAGATATAGAAGATCTAAATAGCCAAGGTATCCATTTGTGTAAACAAGCAAAGGTTAATCCTTCATCTTATGGGATAGTCCTCGATGGTTCTTTGATGACCATGTTGTTAGAGAAATTCGCATAGGTTGATGAATCTTCCTGAAAACAGTCACTCAAAGGCAAGAAAATATCATGTCTCTATCATTGCCAATCTAGTCAAAACATCATCGATTAGCTAAAAAGATGTGATAAAAGTCAATTTCATAAAGATTATCAAAAATAAAGCTTCAAGTGTTTTGCAATGTTTCATGATTTTCAAAAGGTATTTCCAAGTATTCTGATCTTTAAAGTGTTTGTCAATTTTTAATCCCAAATAATAAAGTCAATGAAGGCTCAAGGATCAAGTTATAGGATCAAATACTTAGGTGTGAACAATTATATCTATCAAAGTTTCACGAAAATCTCTCTCTCTGAAGCTCTGATAAGTTTCTCTTTGATGTAACCAAATATAGCACTATTGAATCCATTTGGTACCAAATTTTCAATCCTCTTATGCCCCCAAGTGATAAATGTGATCATGTGATGAACTTAGGGCAAATAGGCAATGCAATGATGCAACTGAAAGACTTTATTATGACTATGCACAAATGACAGATACAATGAAGGTTTTACAAGTGGGATGATGGAAATGCAATATGTACACATGTGACTTGAAGGAAAAACTTAAGGGAACAAACGGTGCTTGATTGCCAAGTTTTCACCTTTTGGGTCTTTTTCTCTTTTTTTGCTACCAAGGTGCCTATTGCTAGGTTTTCACCAAGGTACTCTTTCTTTTTGAATTTTTTTTCGTATTTTTTTCTTTTTCAAATTTTTTTGTATTTTTTTCTTTTAAAATGTTTTTGGTATTTTCAAGATCTCTTTGACTATGTACAATAAATATGATGCTCCTCATCTGATACTCTTTATACTCTTTTGTCTACCTCATGTATAGAACCTCTTTAGATGTATGCTATTGATAGGCTCTTGTAACTCATCTCCTTCACAATCCGCTAACTTATAGGTTCCCATTCCAAATGAAGAAACAATGATGAACAGATCGAGCCAATTTGCCTCCCATTTTCCTTTCTTCTCTCTTTCAACTTAATTCTTTGGGTTTTCTCTTAACATTAAGTCTCCTACATGAAAGACTCTCGGTTTGATATGCTTATTGTAGTTCCTTGAGATTCTGTTCTGATATACTTTCATGTGTTCATAGGCTTGTGTTTTGTGTTCTTCTAACAACTCTAATTGTTGAAGCCTAGCAACTCTATAGTCTTCATTTGTTATCAACCCTTGCAATGATACTCATAAAGATGGGATCTCAACCTCTAATGGTAGAATAGCTTCAGCTCCATAGACTAATGAAAATGGTGTGGCTCCTATAGGTGTTTGAATGCTAGTTCTATAGGCCCATAATGCCGGATTAATTTTCACATGCCAATCTCTTCCTGACTTATTTACTGATTTCTTCAAAAATTTTAAAATGTTCTTATTTGTAGCTTCGGCTTGTCCATTTCCTTGAGGATAATAAATGGATGAAGAGTGATGTGTGATATGGAATGTGCCACAAAGTTCATTGACATCTTTTTTTTTGAAATTCTTTCCATTGTTTTTGATTATGGCATGAGGGATACCATATCTGCAAATGATGTTGTTCAAGATGTTGGAAATTTGTCTATACTGAGATATATGACTAGTTATAGTGTTGTCATTATGGCAACAAAGTCATATAGCAGTTTGGAGTCAACACACTAAGTGTAAAGATCAAAATTCAGTTAAGTGTTGAAGACTGGACAACATATAGAGCACCAGAGACTCAGAGCATCAACGCATGTGTGTACAAATGAATTAAGGTATGTGCCTTGGATGTTAAGGTTGTTAGACTATACTTATGCTTAGTCTAAGAGTGCATAAGTAGATATGCAAAGATGTGAAAGCTACAGTCAGTTGAAGTTGCACAGCCAGTATGTGCCAGCAATGAATAGAGCATGGAGCTGACAGTGACTATTTTGGTATGCGATTATAAATCAATGTTGTAGAGGCTATGCACCCATTTTATTTAAGTTTCTAACATATGTATATGTATAATTGGAAGCATGCTTAAGATAATTCATTTGGAAGCATTATTTGTAATTAGTTATAGGGCCGACCTAATTGTATATTTGGTATGAGTGCATAAATATAAGGTGTGACCATTGTAATCGGTACAGAAGTGGCAAGAGAGTTGTGATAAGTAGAGTAGAGGTATGCGAAGTGAGCATAAGATGTATTAGATCTTTGCTAGAGGTCAAAGCATCAACGCACCAAAGGAACTGATCTAACAAGTAGTGTCATAGTGACAGTTCACTTGCAGATATAGTGTGTATCTGATTCAGAAGGTTGTAGCCTTCATCATTTGAGCAATGAGCTCTAGGACAGTGAGTCCACTCCCCTAATAGGGATCATTGTAAATGACTCCTAACAGGATCCAACCCTTAACCAGGTCTACTTTACTAAAAGCATTGTAAAGCTACTCCTAACAGGGTAAAAGATCTTCTAACAAGGATTACAAAACACTAGTGTAGATTATTAGTGGGTATCAAGTCCCACCGGGGTTTTTACCTATTTGGGTTTCCCCATAACCATATTGCTGTCATGTGTTGATTTCATGTTTCATGTTTATATGAATGTTTAATTTAGTACTTAAGCATTTATAATTTAGTATTCAGATTAAAGTGAAAAGTTAAAATAGAGTGAACACTGATTCACCCCCCCTCTCAGTGTTCCCATTCCTAACAATTGGTATCAGAGCTCTGGTCCTCAGCAAAGAAGTTTAACCACTTGAGGAGATCATGGACTAAGCAAATATGAAACATTTGAAGAAGAATCTTGAAGCAGCTCTTGAAGACCTAGACAATTCAGAAAGAGAAATTGAAGAACTGAAGTAAAAAGTCAGTGATGCTCAATTAGTTATCAAAAGACTAAGAAAAGATTTGAAAGGACACTCTAACAGTGAACTTGAATAAAAAGTCAAGAATTTGAGTGAAGAAAATGTATCCTTGTAAAGTTAGCTTGAAGAATTAGATGACAAATTGATGAACAATCAAGATGTCTACAATGAACAAGTCAAGGAGAACCTTCAACTGAATGAAGAACTAAGGGAAGCTAACTTAGAAATCTTGGAGCTAAAGAATATAAAAGAGAGCTTGGAATCTGAATTAAAGAAGTTAAAGGATCATATTGACAAATTACACACCAGTGTTGAAATGATAGAATCACAGTTGTATGCAAGAAGAATCAAAGAAGACACTAGCTATATTGGATACAATGAAGCATAGAATCAGATTGACAGTATGTGAGTAAGAAAGGATTCACAAAAGAACTCTATTGATACTAAGAAGATTGAAGATCAAATCAAATACAATAGTGATTCTCCTAAGAATGAGCACAAGCCTATATAACGCACCTTTTTTGCATGTAACAAGCATGGACACATTTGCAAGGAACTATACAGAGGTAAAACCTTTCAATGGCTACCATTATACATGTAATAGATTTGGTCATAGAGCAATAAATTGCAAGACTAGTAAGAAGAATAGGATTTAGCATGATCAAAGAAATCAAAATCAGACCAATGCAAGAATTTCTCAGAATGTTACATGTTAGATATGTAACAATAATGGTCACTCAACTAGAACATGTAGAATGGTGACTCATGTCAATGCACCAAGGAATAATAGACCTCCAGTGATTTGTCACACCTGTAACAAGGCTGGACATATCTCAAAGTTTTGTAGATCAAGGACACAAGGTCAAGAAAGCCCTAAAAGGACCAAAGAACTAGTTTTGGATCCTGAAGCAGAAGTCAAGATTGTAAAAGCCTCAGAGGATGTGAGCTTGATTAGGTCAGAAGGAAAGAAGGACAATGTTTTTGAGAATGTATTGGATGCATCCCAAGTGGACGCACCCTCTACATCTGCATAAATGGCCCTCAGGGTCATAGGAGGAGCTACTTTAGCTCTAGACCCCTGTGTGGCTGGTATACTCATCCTCAGAGTATGCACCTTTGGACTTAAGCTATTGAAGTGTTTAGGAACCCTTGTGCAAGAGCGCACATGCTGATTGTTAGTGGAACTCAAGTTTGAAAATTTGAAGTGACAACCTGGTTTACGTGAGTTGCATTAATGGTGAATTTCTTACTTTAAGTACACAAAAGGTTGTTTGTTTACTCATTGCATTCATACTCAGAGTGATTGAAGAGAAGATTGAGCCTTGGAAGTTATTGTGAAGATTTAGAGATTGAGCTATCAGTAATTGTAGTGCATTTGATCGGTTGCAAGAAACCCTAGCTCGTTGCACCATTTTGAAAGCTGTCAAAACATCTTAGAGATCAGTTGGAAAGAAAATACCAAGTAAGTCATGGCTGCTCCTATTGTTTTTGATATTGCTGAGATGAAGAGGTATGTTTTCAAGAGGCACCCATTCAAATCAACCCTAGATGATTTAGAGGGAGAATTTTCCCACACTCCAATGGCCATCATGCATGTAGAAGACATAAGGTCTTACATCTATTGTAAGAAGGAACCTATTGGACTAGATAGGTTAAGGGCGCACATGGACACAATGTTGAAACTTGACAAAATGCTCATGGATGAATACACAAAATGGAAAGATCACCCCATTGTTAAATATGCCACAACATACAAATTCTATGAAATTGAATGGATTAAGATATTGTTGAGCTGAATCCATGATGAATTGTTTTGGATTGGGGATGTACCATTAAGAATAATAGGAGACCTAATTCATGAGATGGCAGGCCTTTCTAAGACATGGGCCATCCTTCCTATGGGTAAGGATGTTAGGAAAATGGTGAAGCAAGTGTGTAAATCCAGAAGTGATAAGCACATCATGACCATTGAGCCTATAGAGAAACCAGACATCAAGTTGATATCAATGATATTGGATTACAGATTTCATCATACCAGCAGGGTGAATAGTGTGTTTGCGAGCACTATTCTAGCAGCCATCTATCTTGTGCAAGAAGATGGAGAGTTCAACTTGTGTGAAATCTTGCACACACAATTGATGGACAATATCAAAGCTATAAAACATGATAAGACTAAGGTATTCAGGTTTGGGTCCCTAATCATCTATATGTACCTTCATATAGCTGGTAAAGTGTCAGACTTGTATCTAGACAAGTCCATTCCTACCATGTCATAGATATCAAACAAGGCATCCATAGAAAGCACACTTAGAGATTACATTACCCTGGAATTGAAGACTTTCAGAGAAAGAATGCAGATAAGGTATAGGATTTCTGAAAGTATTGTAGAGAAGTATAAGGATGCAATATGCTTCATGGTGGAGATTGATACTACATGTATGGAAGCGGTGGAGCCTAGAACTAAGTGGATTCATCCACTTGGGTATGAGGTTGAAGAACAAGTTCTTGAAGCTTATGCATAGGTACTGCTATCATCCCCTAAGGATGACAATGAAACTAGGTGGGGAACCTATGAAGAGAAGACTAGAGAAGTTGATGCTAGGCCAAATAGTGCTGCAACAAAAAGAAAGGTTGCAAAGGTCACATCAGAGATCCTAAGAATTCATGGTGTATCAAAAGCAGACCTTGATAAAGCAAGGGATGAGAAGATTGCCCTAGAATTAAAGAGCGCAACAGAAGAACAAGAAGACCCCAAGTTAAAAAAGATAAAAATTGAGAAAGATGACAGTCAGAAGGATAAAGAAGATAGAACTCCTTCTGCACCCAAAGATACTCCTCTGGAATATAAGCCTTTATTCAAAAGGAAGAAAGAAGCTAGCACAAGTCATCCATCCTCATGAGCATTAAGGAGCAAGAAGAACACTCAAGCACCTCCTTAGGAAGGATTTAGACCTAGCCTCAAGGTTCTAAATACAAGAATTGTTGATGAGGGAAGGATTGATCAAGTAGAAAAGTTCTATGAATCTTACAGTGAGATTGACAAATTAGAGATTCATAATATGATTGTCAAACATATGATCAAATTCAAGAAAATAGTCCTTGAGCTCAAAATAGAAATTCCTGATAAAGTATGGGATATTTTGGAAAATCTGAAGAGACAAGCTAATGAGGAAGATCAAAGAATAAGAGAAAAAGTATTAGAAGATACTCTGCCAGTATGTTCTAAAGAAGAAGTGGAACTGATATTGAATTTGGTGAAGCTGCATCTTAGAACAAAAATGAGAACTCTTCATATCATGAACAAAGATTATGAGTTGATTATGAAGGAAATAGAAAAAGCATTTGAGAAAGTATTGTTAGAACAACAGATCAAACCACCGACTACGCCCATCACTCATACACCCATGAGGAAATATAAAGTGGTAGAACCCACCAATGTACCAATGACAGGTCCTCAAGACTTAGTGCCCATAGTGGAAACTCAAACAGAAGCAGATCAGTCTGTGCCCATGACTAAATCACCCAAAGATAGCACAATTATCATAGACAATATGGAAATAGCCATGGCGGCTACTGATAAGGAGTTAGACAAGTTTGAGGAAGCATTTATCAGCACTGAGGAAGCAGAAATCCTATGTAGTAATATCCCTCAAACTAAGCAAGAAGAAGTAATCATAGAAGATATATCTGATGAAGAAAAGAAAGGAGTAGAGGAAGAAAAGAAAGATGAATCTTATGTTGATTTGGTCAAGGTGAAGCAAGAGATGATGGATAGCACTCCCATCACTCCCTCCTTGGTATTGTTGTCAAGTTTCACACCTAACACTAGTAATTTGGACTCCTGGAAGGAAGAAGACCTGATTAAGTTTAGTGTTCTAGCTATGGAGAAGGCCAAGGAGAAACAAGTAATGAGGAATCCTCTCCTGGTAGAATCAGTAAATATTTTGAACAGTTTTCTACTAGAGGACAAGAAGATGGTAAATGTACATTCAGTTGATGATGTGAGCACAATCATCTCTCAATTCAAAGTTAATTTTTCCAGCTTAGAAGAATCTGCAGCCATAGTGGCAGAGGAGAAATACTTAAAGAAGAAACTCAATGAACTAATAAATAATTTTGCACTAGACTTGACTTCTCTTAAGTTTGGTCAGGCGTCATTGAAGGAATTTGCAGAGAAAGGAAGGAAAGTCATTGCAAAATCCATGGATCAGGATAAGTTCACTGATGCCCATCTTAAGAAGATCAAAGATGCAGAGGCAATGATTGAGAAGGTGAAAATTTTAGTGCTAGACATGTCCATTGATGTAAACATGTGTAACAATGTCTATCAAGGACAATTGGATATAATTGGGAAGGAAAAAAAAGAAATAGAGAAGATAAGATCTAGACAAACTTAGTTGAGGAATGCTCTTGCGCCCTTTCTAGATATTCTCAGTCAAAACATAAAGGAGATTGATGTGACCATGATAACCTATGATCAAGGTCCGAGCACATAATTGGAAAAGATGGAGAAGCTACAATATGCAGTATGCGCCCATCTACAGATAGTCAGTTCTTTGATAACCTTTTGGAAGAAGGAGATCCAGAAACTCAAGATTGCATATCCAGATGTTTTCCCTCAGTAAGTGTATGTAGATAAAGTTTTTGATGCACCTTTGTCATTAATTTCAAAGTGGGATTTGTATAGAATATGGAGTACATATATGTATAGGGAGATATAAGAGTGTGTATAAAGATGTATAGAAGACAAAAAAAATTGTATTAAGGGACAGTTAGAGACTTAGCCATATTCCTTTGTTGCCATCAATGACAAAGGGGGTGATTGTTGGAAAGTTATCTGTACTAAGATATATGAATATTTATAGTGTTGTCATTATGGCAACAAATTCATATAGCAGTTTGCAGTTAGCGCACTAAGTGTAAAGATCAGAATTCAGTTAAGTGTTGAAGATTGGACAACACATAGAGCACCAGAGACTCAGAGCATCAGTGCATGTGTGTACAAATGAATTAAGGTATGCACCCTGGATGTTAAGGTTTTTATACTATACTTATGCTTAGTCTAAGAGTGCATAATTAGATATGCAAAGATGTGAAAGTTACAGTCAGTTGAAGTTGCACAACCAGTATGTGCCAGCAATGAATAGAGCATGGAGCTGACAGTGACTATTTTGGTATGCGATTATAAATTAATGTTGTAGACGCTATGCACGCATTGTATTTAGGTTTTTGACATATGTATATGTATAATTGTAAGCATGCTTAAGCCAATTTTTTTGGAAGTGTTATTTGTAATTAGTTATAGGGCTGACCTAATTGTATATTTGGTATGAGCACATAAATATAAGGTGCGCCCATTGTAATCAGTATGGAAGTGGCAAGAGAGTTGTGATAAGCAGAGCAGAAGTATGTGAAGTGAGCATAAGATGTATTAGAGCTTTGCTAGAGGTCAAGACATCAGTGCACCAAAGGAAATGATCTGACAAGTAGTGTCACAGTGACAGTTCATGTGCAGATATAGTGTGTATCTAATTCAGAAGGTTGTAGCCTTCATCATTTGAGCAGTGAGCTCTAGGACAGTGAGTCCACTCCCCTAATAGGGATCATTGTAAAAGACTCCTAATAGGGTTTGACCCTTAACCAAGTCTACTATACTAAAAGCATTGTAAAGCTACTCCTAACAGGGTAAAGGATCTTCTAACAAGGATCACAAAACACTAGTGCAAATTATTAGTGGGTCTCAAGTCCCACTAGGATTTTTACCTATTTGGGTTTCCCCGTAACCATATTGGTGTCATGCGTTGATTTCATGTTTCATGTTTAATTCAGTACTTAAGCATTTATAATTCAGTATTCAGATTAAAGTGAAAAATTAAAATACAGTGAACATTGATTCACCCCTACCCCCCCCCCCCCCCCCCTCAGTGCTCCCATTCCTAACACAAGATGAACATGGAAATTTGTTTACCCGTAGTCGTGATGAAAGGAACCACTTCTACCCACTTAGTGAAATACTCCATTGTGGTGATGATTTACTTGTGCCCATTGGAAGATGGTGCATATATGACACCAATAAAGTTAAATCCCCATTGATAGAATGGCCATGGTGTAACAAATGGGTGCAATTCTTGTTCCAGTGCATGTATCATGTCACCATGATATTGACATTTGCTGCATATTTTGATGAAGTGACAAGCATCTTTCTCTAAGGGTTTCCAGAAATACCCTAAGCGAAGGATTTTATTGGCTAGGTTTAAACCACTTGAGTGAGACCCACAAATGCCCTCGTGAACCTCATGTAAAGCTAACTTAGACTCCTCTTCCTCGAGACATATAAGTAACATCCCGTCAAGACCCTTGCGATACAATGTTTCAGAGAGGATTATGTAATAGGCTGATTGGTGTATGAAATTTTTTTTTTGGGCTCGACATTGGTCTAAAGGTGGCACTTGGTCTTTAAGATAGGTATATATAGGGCCATACCAAGGTGATTCATGTCCATGAAGTAGGGAAAAAATTTGGGTTTCGGGAAGGTCAAATGTCAGTTGTGCTAACTCTTCCACCAAGAATTCGTACTTCTCATTTTGATCTAGTTTTTGAAGTAAAGAAGCTAAGGTTGCCATTGCATCAGCTGCTCTATTCTTCTCCCTTGGAATTTTTTCAAATGTTATCAAAGCAAAGTACTTTTTCCAAGCATCAATCATAGCCTTGTATGGCATTATTTTTTCATCTTTGGTATTGTATTCATCATTGACTTGATTGATTATTAGTTGAGAATCTCCATATACTTGTAGCTCGGTGATGTTCCATTCTAAAGCCATCTTGATGCCAATGACTAAAGCCTCATATTCAACTATATTGTTTGTGCATGGGAACAAAAGCTTGTAGGATTTTCAAATAGTGTACCCTTGAAGGGTAATCAATAATATGCCGGCCTCGAAACCTCCTTGTGTATACAAGCCGTTGAAGTACAACTTCCATGTCTTTGCTTCTATATTTACAATTGTGGAATCTGTAAATTCTACTTGAATGGTTTGTGTAGAAGTCAATGGATTTTCAGCTAAGTGATCTGCTATCACTTGTCCTTTTATTCCCTTTCTATCCACATACTCAATATTGAACTCACTTAATATCATGACCCATTTTTCTATCCTACCCGTTAAGGTAGTTTTACTTAGCAAATATTTTAGAGGATCAATTTTTGCAATTAGTTTCACCTTTTGCATCAACATATAATGTCTCAATTTTTGGGATGCAAAAACCACAGCTAAACATGCCATTTCCATGAATGTATAGTTAAGTTTGTATTTGATCAATGTCCTACTCAAATAGTAGATTTCTCTTTCTTTTCCTTGCTCATCTTCTTGTGCTAAAAGCACTCCTAGAGACCTTTCGGTAGCGGATATGTACAGAAGAAATAGTTTTCCCTTGATTCATGGCATTAGGATTGGTAGATTTATTAGATAAGTCTTCAATAAAGTGAAGGCTTGATCACATTCTTCATCCCACATGAAAATAGTATCTTTGTGTAGCAAACTTGTGCGGGCACCATTTGTGTGTGAATGCTTTGCACCTTCATGAAATTAGGATTAATATCTAACAATATTAGCAAATACAATGAAAATTTAAACTAAGAATTGCATATGAATCCATGACATCTCATGGTTCCCTAATTAGATGTGGTAAGTAGAGCTCTTAGCTTAATCTCCACTAGTGACACTTCTAAAATGAGAAATATGATACTATAAATGTTTATTCTAGCTCACTAACTCTAAAATTGATACAAAGATAATTCAAATGCTCTCAAATGCTCTTGATTGCTATGAAAAATGACTATAATAAGGATGCTTTGCAAATAAATTTCTAAGATGCTTATTTCTCTCAAAATGCCTCACACTTATAGTAAATTCCCAAGGGTATGGGGTAGAGTGAATTAACCATGATTTACCTTTGGTTGGTTCAATAACTTTGCAATGTTCATTAATGGGGGGACAATTTAAATGTTTGTCTCAAAGCCTTGGACAAAAGGACAAAATTGAGTGGTTGAGATTGAAACTTTGAAATGAATGATTGAGATTTATTCTTTTTGAGTGATTTGTGTCTTTTTATCCTCAATTCTCATTGGTTGCTCAACTTTGTTGAAAGATATTATGATTTATTAAATTCAATTAATTAAATTTAGCCATGTAAGGGAATAGGTTCATTTTGATTTTTGATTAAACAACTATACAATTAATTGATTAAAATCAATTATGTAGTGCTTTTCACCCCTTTTAGCTTGTATTTAATTATTTAATGTCATCATTTAATTTTTCTTTTGATTTTATTGATTTTGTCCAATTTGATTTAATAAATGTCCATTTAAATTGATTTGATCCTTTTTTATGAGAATTAGTACATTTTGATGATTTGAGCCATTTTATTGATTTTAAATCACTTGTCCATTTTTTAGTGTCTACAATAGGTACTGCCCCCTCATGATCGAAATCAAAATGAGATAGAGGAGAAACAACGAATTGATAAATTTGATCAAATTGAACTAAAGATAAGGTTCTTGATGTAAGATGAAAGATATAAGGATCACAGAACCAAGGTAGATCATAAAGCATGAAAGATTATGCCCCAAGGTTAAATTAGAAGAAAAGAAGTGGGGTGAAAGTGAATGGAAGATAGAAGTTTGGAAGAGGCGAAAAGAAATGGAGAGAAGAAAGAGAATTTGCCTCAAGAAAAAGGATGCCTCAAAATCAACCAACTGTTTAAGATACAAAATTTCAATTGAGATCATGAAAGAAGATAAGGAAATGAAAACCAAAACGTGACCACAGTTGATTAAAATTCCAAAAGAAAGATGAAGGAAAACCCTCTCAAACTCTTAATGCAGCCTAAAAATGCAAATTAACATTAAGTCTAACAATGCAAGCTACATGAAAATGAAAATGTTTACTTGCAATAGAGAAATTGTAACATAGGATTTTGTGTTCATAATTCATTAGATAATGTTAAGGAACTTATTTTCATCATTGGGCCGTTATTAACGAACATCAAAAAATTAGACAATCATCACTAGTCACAAGCGCAACTATGAAGATATGAATGCAATTTATATTAGATTGGAATGTGGAAAGATTCTAACATAAGCATCAAAGACATAAAGGTCAAGATGACTTTGATGTTAGCCTACCCATTTTAATGTAGCAAAACCACACTCGCATCAAGGCAAAGATGCCAGGATGACCATAAGAATGGTTGTGCAAAAACAATCAAGGATGATGCCTCAAATCTCCTAAGTGTTTCAAGGGGACAACAAGAGACACTCAAGAGCTTCAAAACCACACCCAAAAGAAAAAAGAAAATAAAAACATGCCCCATGCCCCAAGTCCTCTAGATATGCATCCCGAAGAGACTTATTAGACAAGGACACTCAACAAAAATCAATAATAGTCAGCACACAAAGAAAAGATCATGACATAGCTCAAGCATTAAGTGTTATGTTTAAAAGTTTAAGTGTATTAACTGATACTAAGTTTTGAGGATAAGGATTGAATGCTTGCAAGCAGGTAAGATCACATGATAAAACTAGGTAAGACCAAATCAAGAAGTGTTGAAAAACACTCGACGTCAAGGGTTGTGTTGAAAAAAACATAGTTTGCGAGGTGTCCTAAAGACTAACGCATCCAAGAGACCAAAGCTAATACAGTTGTGCCCTCTAGAAAAAGACAAACTCCAATTCCAAACCAAGGCAACAAGGACAAGGCATGATGGAGAAAGGCTAAGTGTCAAGGATGCTTGCTAAGAAACAGGGGTGCAAAGGCCTCAAGTAGCGCTTGTTTCCAGGTTTTCACCACTTGGATTTTATTGCAATTTTTTTTTTTTTAGGACTTTTTATAATTTTTTATATTTTTTCTACCAAGGCGCCTATTTCCAAGTTTTCACCAAGGCACTTTTCTTTTTTTTTTTTAAATTTTTTAAATTTTAAATTTTTTTTGTATTTTTGGAATATATAATTTTTTTGAGATACATCAAAGTGCATATTGCTAGGTTTTCACTAAGATGATAATTTTTTTAGGATATTTTCCAATTTTTAGAATTTTTGACAATATACCATTTTTTTGGATTTTTTCAAGATCAATAAGTATGTACAAAAGATGCCCCCAGATAGAATGGGCATCAAACTCCCAAGAAAGATCACATCGTGTAGTCCCAATGTCTAGCAAGGTGGAGGACAAGAGGGATTAGCAAGCTAGTGGAAGAGATGGAAGACAAGAGAATGAAGGAGAATGAAGGCCGGAAGAAATCCTCAAGGGAAAACTCCTCAAGAGTATCCAAGCTAGGGAAAAATTTCCATGTAAAGCACATTTGGACAAGAAATGAAAGACCAACATAGGATAGGTCACAAATGCGTAATGAAAAAGAAGGAAAGGATGCAGTCCAAAGGAGTAGACATGTCAAGAGGCTTTATAGCATCATGTTTTACTCTTTTTTATTAGATCAAGAACAAAGGGGAAAAGGATAGCGAAAGGCTAGAATGAATGGAGGAAAATAAATATGAAGGCTAAACATGAATGGAATGAAAGAAAGACCATTGTAATATAGCTCACAAGATAGCCAAATGTTCGTGTATAGGTCAACATTGTCAAGATCAAAGAGAGAAAATGAAATGGATGAAATATGTAGAAGAACTACGCATGATGCCTGATTGCCAAGTTTTCATCATAGTACTTATCCAAGGCGCCACAAGGGAGTGGTTTTTACCATAGAATGAATTTATTTCTCTTTACTTTTTCTACCAAGGTGTTTGTTTCTAGGTTTCCACCAAAGCACATTTTCAAATTTTTCATTTTTTTTTGTTTACTTTTTAAATTTTTCTATTTTTTAAATTTTTATTTTTTTTGGAAGAAGGCAAGCTTTTTAGATAATGCTCCTTGAAAGGATAAATCATGATATGCCAAGAATTCAAAATTATATGCTTAAAGATGCTGATAGGGAAAGGAAGATGGAAGAGAAAAATAAAGGATAAAATTTTATGTAAAGCGAGTGAGGTTGGAAGATAGGAGGAATAGGAAAATGAGAAAAAATGATAGAAGGTAGAAGGATAATGAATGGAAGGATTGTGAAAGGGTAGATTGAAAGGAAGACAAGATCAACATCAACACACAACTTGAAGGGTGGCGAGAGGATGGAGAAAATGTGAATGAAGGAATACGTGAAGGAATATGGTGAATGGATAGCAGAGGTTGCGGTTTAGGTGCATGGAATGGAAGAATGTTTTTGGAAGAAGATGAAGTGGAAGCCTTTGGAAGCTTGAATGTCAACTTCACTTGTTGCTCAACATCAAAATCTTTCAAGAGAGACTTTGGAATCCATATAGCCATAGGATTTTTATTTATTTTTGATGATTTAGAGAGAATATATTCAATGATGGATTTTGGAACCCATACTTGTCTTGTAGTTTTCTTCTTAGATATCTCTTTTGACTTTATGCCTCCATGTCGATTAGAGAAGACATGGTGATCTTTTTCTTTTTATGGATTCTTGTATTGCTTATTTTTCTTCTATTGAACATTCAAGTTACTTCCAAAAGACTTGGGACTTGTGGAAGAAGAAGGAGGATATGACTGGTTTAGATGGGTGGGTGGATGAAATGATTCAAGGGTATGCATCTATGTTGATCTTGAGGAAAGATAGGATATGGAGGGATGTAAGGACCCAAGATTGATGATGAATTAGGAGAGTTTGAAGGGGAAAGTGAAGGGACATAAGGGCCCAAGATGGAAGGAAGACATGAAGCCCTTAGTATTGGTGGAGGAGGTCCAAGGATGGACATGGAAGATACAAAAGGATAATAAATAAGTTCATCAACATCTATATGACAACCAAGGACATTAGCATCTTTAGAGTGAGCATTAGGATTTGCAATAGGACCATGAACATCTTGAATAGGAGCAACTTCTTTGATAGGATTTTTTGGAGCTTGAAAAGACTTAGAAAGAGTAGAAAGTGGAAGCGAACATGGAGTGGTAGAACAAGAAGATGGAAGACCTTGATCTTGAAAAGGAGCTTTGGATAGCATAAGCATATAATTTTTCTCTTGATTTTCAATAGGCTTAACATTGGAAGTAACAAAACTATTTTTAATAACTTTAATGGAAGTATCATCTTTGGAAAGCGCAAGTGGAGTAAGATTATTTTGATTGTCAATAAGCTCAACGGTGTAAGTAGTAGCTTGATCTTTCTTAGGAGAAGACTTAAGACATGGTGGAATGAATGAGAAAGGGCGTAGAGGATCAAAAGAACCATGAAATGGATAAGAGACATCATGAAAAGAATTGGATGACATGGAGGGTTCTTGATCTTGGTCTTTCTTTATGTTCTTTTCTTTATCATTTTTAGAGTCCTCTTGACATGGAGCCACTTCTAAGGACAAGGAAGCATGTTGGAATTGTATGGAAGACTTTGAAAGAGATGGTGAAGGACTAGTTGAAGTAGCATTATAGCGTATAAAGACTTAGCCTCTTTAGGTTTAGCATTATTGAAAGTATTTGCAGCTAAGTGAAGGTTAGCTTGAGTTTCTTTAAGAGGTAGCCCTTGAGGATAACTATAGGGAACCACATGAAAAGTATTAGGACTTTTGTTGGATGAAGGATTTGTGAAAGATTTGAAAGACTTGGAAGCTTTAGGAAATGTATGTGTATTGGAGGAAGTAGGGGATGGAAGGGAACCATCAAAAGACAAAATTCCATCATTAACATAATCTTGCCCGAGAGTGTAATATTTATTTTCAGCATGAGAGTTCTTAGAGGAGAGATTCTTATAGTATTTATGTTTATAATTAGTGCGGAAAGTTTTCTTTTCCTCAATAGAAGTGGATGTATCATCTAGGTATTGTTCACAAAAATGATCAAAGTCTCTTTAAAAATTAGAATCAGATGGATCACCATCATGATCTATCCAATGTGATGACCCATTTTCAGTAAGCACGAGCACACAACTAGGAGGACTCTTAGGAATAGAGGTGTCATAGGTATCACTACATTGTACATCATCATAGTCATCAAAGATGGGCATGTCACTCTTTGTGAAGAGATACCACAAGGATTTTCATGTTTCTCATTATGTTATTTCTTGAGAAGAGAAGTAAGACTCTTGGGAGAAGTAGAAGAGGAACGAGATCATGAAGAAGAGGAAAGTGAAGACCTAGTGGAGGAAGAAGACTTGGATAATGAAGAATGTGAATAATGTCTAGAAGAGTCATGGTAAAACTTGGAAGATGAGGAAGGATGAGAAGATGAAATTTTTTTGGAAGAAGGAAGTCGTGACATGATCATGTCTATGATCCTAGCAAAGGTGTCTGATTCATTCAACTTTTATTTTATTTTTGTCTTAAGTTTATCACTTGTGCAATATCTAGAAGGACTATTGGAGGAATAAAACTCTTCAAATTGAGCAATGAGTTCGAGATCCTCTATTTTCAAGAGAGGTTCCATAACAAGATAGTTGAAATTCATGATTCTACAAGAGGAGAAATCAAGCATGAAAGTGACAAAAGAGATGAATAGAAGAAGGTAGACTAGATAATAAGAGGAAAAGAATCAAGAAGACATAAAGAATTTAGGAAGAAGAGGAAGAAGTGTGAAGGAAGAAGAGAAATGATGGAAATGGGAGACTAGGAAGACATGGGAGATGTGGAAGAACGAAGACCAAGAGTCATTTTGCGCAACTTGATACCATTTAAGTTCATTTGGATGTTGAGCAATATGTTATAGCACTTTTTGGGTGAATTTTTTATCACTTGGGAACTCAGATTTGTTTATTTTAATTGATCACATAAATACATCAACAGATTTTTATCATCAATCAAGAACACAAGACAGTAATCAAGGAGTTCAACCAAACAATGTCTTCAAACAATGAGCAAGGGACAAAGAAACCTTGCACATGAACAAGAATAGTGACTTAGTATGCTACTCCTTAAAGATTCTACTTGTGTATGTTCTCAAAATAGTTTTCAACCACTCACATAGTCCTAGAAAATAAAAATTTGGTTGCACTATGGTTCTTAGTAATGGTCAACTTTGCAACTTTTGCAATCTCAAGAGGGTGAACTCCAATCCAGGCACACCAGGGTTTTGACACATTTTGAGAATTTAATCAATCAGAGATGCTGAGGAGATCTGACAGCCCAACAAGAAACTACACCCGTGGAGATTTCTTCTACATGGACATTTATATAGCGATTGTTACTACCACAATGAAAATGGCTATTACAGCTTGAGGTTCCATCCATGTGGTTTACCCAATAAATGGAATGTCCACTATGGTTAACCCTCTCTAACAAGGTGACTCACAAAAAGGACCACATGGGGACTTGGTTTAGATTCAAGGATCTGAGTTTCTAGTACTATCCAAAAAGGGAGTAGAGCATAACCTTCTAGCCTCTTCACTTCACCCAAACATAGAAAACAAGTTCATTGACATGCTAAAATTGAAACCACCTCACCAAGGTTCATGATGTCAACAACAATGTCTACCGAGCTCTCTAAGTGGGACCAAGAGAGAACATACCAATTAATGTTGAAGACTAAACCAAGTAAGACTATGAGATAGTAACAATATCCTCCCTACCTACAAGGGGTTCTATCATCAAGATAGACCCATTTTACCAAAATAGACCAATTTTTGTAAATCAATTATTTGAGCTATGATATTGCATCCAAATTTAAAACACAAAGAATGGACCCCCTATAGAATTTAAATATCTTTCCAAAAATGTAAAATTTTTTTAAAAATATGCTAATTTGTGCTGAAAATTATTTTTTTAATGAAAAATCAAGAAAAAAAATTATAAAAAATTCAAAATACCTCATAAAATTCTAAATTTTTTATTGAAGCTTCTCTGATATGTCACCAACTTGAAAAAAAAAATTTAGACCAAAACACAAATCCATTTGGGAGATATGATTAAATCTTTAAAAATATAGGGTTTTAGTCTCCAAGGAAATCTGCACAAGGGGGTTAGCTCCAAAAATAACTAAAACAAGCATGTAAAGGTGGTTTGCCCCATGGTGGGCACTAAGAAATGTGTGCTAAAGTGTTGTCACACTTCTATGAGTCATTATATCCAAGATTGCTCAAGAATGAGGTCTCAAGTAGCGGCTCATAACTCTCTATTCATGGAGTGCAAGGGTTTGTAATGAAAGCCCTTATATTAGACCTAGTTTGTGCCCATGCAAGTACACCATAAAATAAGAGATTTAAAGAGGAAAAGAAAGAATTCTAGTCTCTATGATCATCAAGTATGCATGCAAATGAAAATGAAAGTTATTCTATATGATAACAATGCATGAAAGCAAAACTAATCTATGAAAGGAAATGATTATGCAAGATTATTCTATGAAAAGAAATATGAATCTAATCTAATATGCAAGTGAAATATTAATCTAAATGGATTGCCATGGAGGCATGAGAGAAGAAGACAAGAAACAAGAAGTTGTTATATCCAAGCTCAAGTGCTCAAATCCTCCTCCAAAATCACTTTCCAAACCTGCATAACAATAACATAAATATTGATCTCTAAAATCTCCATGCATAAAATGAGAAGGAGAGGGATCCTTATAAAGGATTTAGAAATGAATAGACAGTCAAGATTAAGAGGCAAAAACAAATGAGCAATGGTGGAGATTAAATCTTGGTTGATCCATGTGCTCAAGATTCTCAAGAGGCAAAATCAATGGACATGGCTAAGAGGCAAAAAGATGTGTGGAAGAGATTAAGAGGCAAAAGGAGATTCCACTCATCTTGGAAAGTGTGCATTCAATGTGTAGACAAAAAGACTTTTTATTTTTATTTTTATTTTATTATTTATTTATTATTTTTAGCAAAGTGGTTTCCATTATTTAATTAAAAGATTTTTTATTTATTTAAAAGAGATTTGTTCTTTTAATTAAATGTGGATTAGGATAAAATGATTTTATTATTTAATTAAAATATTTTTTCATTTAATTAAAAGGGAGCATGTTCTCTTAATTAAATAAAACTTTGGATAAAATAATCAAACCTTAGGAAATATTAAAATAATTGAATTAATTATGATTTGATCAAGGAAATTGATTTAAATTAAAAATATTGCAAAGCATTGATTCGGGAAATTGATACATTGATGAATGGGGGCCCAAAGTCTTGGCAACCATTTTAGGGTGCATACACACATGTTTGGAGGTCTGAAGGAAATAAGAGAATTTGAAGAGTCATGAGTCTTAAGATTGTACTTAATATAGCCAAGCTTCATTCAATGGTACATTCAAACATGAAACAAACCAGATTAAACTAGTAAACCAAAGGACATACTGATTATAAGTAAACTAGTACACCAAAGGACATGCTTTTACTACTAAGGCTCTATTTGTTGGGCATACTGATTATAAGTACTTGACATATACCACAAATGTTGCTAATTAAGGTTGGTGGGATGATTACGCCTATCCTAAAAAAAGATTGTCAAATCATTATCCTTTGAATGGTTACTATAAATATGAATGATTTGATATAGCATATTTCTCATTTTACTTGAAGTTTGGAATAGCTTGTGCAAGGGTGAAAGTAATTTTGATAATTTTGGTTGTGACCGTTCCTCTACATAGTCAACAAATGTAACTATCTAATGATTATATATAATGTTGAATGGATTAAATGCTTTATTCTTGGTAGAAGTGAATGGAAGGAATAGTTCTAGTGTTAGCTTTAATTTATTATTGAATTCAATGGTTGGCAGGATGATTATGCCTATCCTAAAAAAAGACTATCAAATCAATTACCTATTAGTGTATCCCTTGTGAGGGAGAGAAGCCAAACACATAAAGAACATGCACATAAACAAGATAGTTGAAAAACTTAAATGGAATACGCCAAGAAGTACCAAATGATGAATGCTCAATTGTTGTAATGGCAACACACCATAACCATCCATTTCTAGAACTTGATTTTCTAGTCTAAATGATTTCTCTATAGTCGTAATGATTTTTCTAGAACTTGATTTTCTAGTCTTAATGATTTTTCTATAGCCTTAATGATTTTTCTTTCGTCCTAATGTTTGTTTCTCTTGCTCTTGATAAATTAGGCCTTGAATTTGAATTTTTGTTCACTATTTTATTTCAGCTTGATATATATTTCATTCATTTTTCATATACACAGAGACTACACATGCTGATAAAAAAGTGAGGTATTTGATTTAGGTTAACTATTTCTGATTGTAAATGGTCAATATTTTTTATGGTACTCCTTGGTGTATTCCATTTTAAAACAATCATGTTTTTTTATGGCTATGATAAATGTCCCTTTGTGTTGAGAAAATTAGAGTTGAAAAAATGGTTGTTCAGTGTCTGTGTATCTGTAGGTTGCAAACAAATCATCCTTCTTCCACCAACATTCTAGTCAATGTACAAGTAATGAGTCATTCCATTCAAAAAAGACCATGTCTAACAATATCAACCCAGAACAAAATAAGGAGTATGCAAAATTTTGTGATTGTATCTACCATTAGAGCCACTTCATATGCACAGGTGATGAACATGAATATTTGCCTGAGCACTACTTGGAGCTTACCCAGAAACACATGTACTATTGTGAAAATCACCACAAATCTATTTGTTGTTGGGTCTAGCTCCTAGTATTGCTTGGTCAAATATGCATGTTTTTCACCTATGCATATACCTTCTATGATCAACTCTTATAAGAACAGGTGATGAACATTTAGATTGGCCTAAACAGTACTTTGATCTTTCCTTCCAACACATGTACTATTGTGAAAGTCATCACAAGTCCATTTGTTGGAGGAAATCTCATAGTACACATGTTTGGAGGTCTGAAGGAAACAAGAGAATTTGAAGAGTCACGAGTCTTAAGATTGTGGTATATTTTGGTGAATGAAGAGTGAAAAGAAGATGATATTCTGGAGATCATGGATGGACACAATGTTGCAGACTTTATTGATCCAGATATCTTGTAGAGGCTTGAAGAACTGGAGAGGGAAGAAGGGCTTAGTATGGCAGCTGAGGGTGATGAGGATGATGAGATGGGGGAAGTGGAGTTGAATCCTGATGAAAAGGAAGCTCTGGATGCAATTAGGAAGAAGAAGAAGATGCTTATCGGTGAACACAAATTGAAGAAGAGTACTACAAAGAGCATGCCTACCATACCAAGGAAGTTTGACAAGAACAAGGAATATGGCTTAAATAGAATGGGAAGACATCTTTCTAGCCTGGGCTTGGATCCTTTGAAGTTTGGTCATTGTGGATAAAATATATAGATCTATTTAGTGATGCAAAATTAACTTCTTTAAGCCTTACCCTTGTTGTTTCAAATATATCATTTGGGTATGCATAGAGGGCATAGGAATTGGGGTATGCATAGTTCATTGATGGGATTTTTCTTGGGAAGCTAATTGTTCATCTGTCATCTAGATTATTATGAAGCTAATTTCCAAAGGATCCAGGCCCAGGCTAGAAAGATGTCTTCCCAAACACATAAAAACATGCACATAAACACAACAACTGAGAAACATAAATGTAGATTTCACAATAGCTGAGAAACATAATTGTAGGCATCATGGTCACAATTTTTTGGAGACAACATAATTGAGTTGTATACCCAAGCAATGGAGAGAAACTTCTACACCTCCAATTCCAAATTGAATACATTTGTTGGAGGACATGTATTCATGAGCAATAGATGTAGTCAACTTGGAATCGAAGGTGCAGGAGTTTCTCTCCATCGTCTAGGTATACAACATAATTGAGTTGTATACCTAGACGATGCAAATCAACTACTACTCCTTTGGTTCCAGAGGAGTAGTGGTTGCTTTGCATCGTCTAGGTATACCACTCAATTGTGTTGTCTCCAAAAACTTGTGACCATGATGCCTACATTTATGGTTCTCAGCTGTTGTGTTCCAGGACCCCTTAGGACCCTTTACAACCCTTTACGACCCTTAAGAATACACATCTTAAAGGTCTTAAAATGTCATAAAGGGTCATAAGAGGATCCTAGGAGGGGCCAGATGAGCTTCCACCTTCACATGGTTGGCCTTGTTAAGTAGAGAATGTTAAACTATTCTCAAAACAAAGAGAAGCTCAATATTTTAAGGTCTCAGTCTACGGAGATGGTGAAAAATGACAGGAATCAATGATGGAGAGTTTTTAGATACTGAGAAGACGTATATGTAGTGGAGGCCAGAAGAGATTTTTGTGGAGATTTTCTAGAGAGGGTTTCCAGATTGAGTACCAGTGTAGAAATGATGATTTAGTACTACATCTATAAAACCTTCATAAATATCCCTTTTTTGGCCTACACTCATACCTCTTCTCAGAATCTAGAAACTTTGGATATTGTTTCTCATCCATGCACGAAATGTGCTAGTGATTGTATAAAATTAATTTTGTGAGACTGGGATCAATTATGAGAAGGTAAACAACAAGAAAATTTGATTGTATCTTTCATTTCTTTTATCCATTCATATTTTTTGCCTCCTCTTATATTGGATATTGTGCAGTGTACATAAAGGCAAGGCGATGATTATTCTCAATGATCGACAGGTATAAGTCTTCCATCCCTTACCCAGTAGCTAGGACTAAAGATAGAAGATCTCAAGAGACCATCATAGTTGGTCTCTATCCTTGGTCCATATACTTACAAAACATTTTACATTTTGTTAGCTCATCAAATGTGGTGATTTGAAAGAATTTAATTAATGATATTTTCATGTATAACGTACATTATTTTAGTTTGACGCTGAACAAATTTATCAACTTCACGCAATTGTAGACATCAAACAACGCCATACAAAAGCATCCCCTCATGTGGCTTGAGTAATGTAGGCCATGGGAGAAGATGCCTCTTTATTTCTATTTTTTATGTCTAAAAATACATGGAGTTGATAAATTCATGGAATATCAACTTAATAATATACGTTATCATGAAAATATTCTATTAAATTCTTTCAAATCCCCTCATTTGATGAGCTAACAAAATGTAAAATGTTTTTTCAGTATATGGACCAAATATAGAGACCAACTATGATGGTCTCTTGAGCTTTTTTTTTTTTAATATGCTAATACGTCACTTTTTTGACAATTCGTAAAGCATTTTCGATATATGTGCTATATGTCCAATGGTTTGGTTTGTCGATAGTATATTACAGACTGTCGAAACTCAGACCGGTCACTGTCAAGCAGGACACCACTCTGACAGATATGTGTGACAGGACTACTATACCTCTGACAAAATATCCTATCGGACTATACTACCAATTTGCAGGAACACTGACTGGAAAACCATAGTAAAAATTATTTTTCGATAGATCGGTCACATAGAAAAATTGTTATTTATGTGCTGAATTATGACAGGTACAGTTGTCACTCCCATCACCATTTCCAACGCAAAAATGGTGATGGACACATGTGTCAAAATTCCAACAAATGGCCATTGGAATTTGGCCTTAAATGTACTAGTGTGGGTTGAGAAGGTGGTAAAGAAGGAGAAACCACCGGATTAGGTTGAGGGTTATTCCTTGTACGATAGGTGTGAGCTATCAAATCTTGATCATTGAAAGACTCTAAAGAGTTCATAGGTTTAACTTTAATAGTAATGTGAGGACAACCTTTGATAGTTAACAAGGGTTCTGGATAAACCATGTTAGTTGTCTCAACACTATAAACAGATTCATAAGAAGGAAGGAAAGAAGAAATCCTATGAGGAGATGAGATAGGATCTTGATTCTCCATAAGATCATCACTAAGAGGGATAGCATTAATGGAATTCATATTATTCTCCTCTAATGCCTCATTACTAGAAGGAATCCCAAATGGAGGTGAAGCATCTATAATGTCATCTTCTTTTGCTAAAATGTCCACATAAGGGGAGTGTGTTTTAGAAAAATAGTTATCATCATGTATGAATATGTCATCCATTAATAAATCACCCTCTTGTATCAAAGCTTCTTCACAAGGAGGGGATAAATCAATGTCTTTATCCAAGGGATCATCCATAATGGTTTCATGAGGAAGAGAGTAATCAACATCCAAATCCAAAGGTTCATGCCAAATAGGAGGATTATCATCCCTATCAATAAAGCACATTGTAGGAGCGCCATAAATCACTAAAGCTTGATCCCTAAAGGGGAAATAAGGTAAATTATATTCTAAAGTAGGTTCATAGAAAAGACATATATTAGGAGAAGAATTAACATCAATCCCCAACTCATCTTTGTAAAGGTAAATTGAAGTGGTTGTGGAGGAGGGTGAAATAGGAATAGGATCAATGGAGATCTCATTTGAACAATTTTCATCCTCACTTCTATGTACCTCATTAGGGGATCTATCCTCTTTTGAAATCAAATCATTATCAAAGTATTCAAAACAAAAATCATACATGTTGAACACAAAGTAATACTACAAGCATGACAAATGTAAATGTTTTTATATTTTTAAAAAAAATTTGAATTTTTTTGTATTTTTGAAATGTAAGAGCATAAAAGAAAGCATGTAAGATCTAACATAAAATATGAATCTAACACCAAAAAGAAAGAGTTGTCGTAAATGGGTTCACCAAAATGTAAGATATAAAATATGCGGTGGAGTCTAGAACAAAAGGAGTTTGCCCATAAAAGAGACCCCAAAAGCGATATTTTACACATACATGAAATTATAATGATATGGAAAGTAAATTTAGAAGACTAATATTGAAATGAAGAAATAAAGGTACTTACCTCTGAAAAAGAATCAGCTAAAAACCCTATCAAATGGTCTTAGAAACTATTGATTTCTATGAATTTCAATCGAAATTATGAGATCTACAAAACCCAAAAATCTTTTTCTTTTCTGAGAAAGGTTGTCCTTGACCTAGGTAGACAAAGTTGACCTTGACCCCAAAAATTGACCGTGACCTGCACTGCTCTGACGAAAATTCTGTTTGCAAATCCCAGAAGTTTGTCGAAAAGGGTATCCAGATTTGTACTGATATTTTCCATCCCGCACCTGTACCTCCAAGAAAAATGGTTTTGTTTTTTGGAGGGGAGGGGTTTACCTTAGTCAAACCCCAATTTAGGAATTAACCTTGAAATTGCAGAGATAAACAAAGTAAATGGAACAATTCACCTTGATTATGTTGAAAACCCTTGTAGAGGATTCGAATCTTTAAATCCAAAAGTATAGATGCTCCAAATGAATGTAGGATGTCTCAAATCATTTGTCTTTATATCTTCAATACCAATCTTGAATGGATCTTGGAAAAGGAAGAGGCTTGAATGGGTGTGGATAAATCTTCAACAAGAGGGCTACATAGACCTTGAATCCTTCAATGGCTACTAATGGATCTCTTTGATGAATTGGATGTTGAATGCTTGATCTTCTTTCTTGAGAGTTCTTGAGCATGAAAGTGGATGGAGAAAATGAGAGGAGGATGCTCCCTTTTATAGTGATCTAGGGCACAAACGTCTAGAGAGACCACATAGAAAATAATAATTAAGGGTCAATGCACAAAATTCTAGAGAGGTGCACATGGAAAAGAAATTAAATTAAAGTCTTGACACAAAACTCTAGAAGGGGTCCACCCTTAAGATGGAAATAAAAATAATTATTTAATTGCCTTGTCACAAAATTTGCGGTAAGGCCAACCCCAAAGTTAATTTGAGCATTAGGCACAAAAATCAAGAAAGGATAATCTCCAATAATAAATTAAGAATCCTATTCAAAGCTCAAGAAAGGTCCACCTCAAATATTAATTTGAGAATTCAACACTTAACCTCAGAAATAGTGGCCCCGAAGAGGGAAAAGACAAAATTGTGATGAAACCACGAAACTGGGACCTAACCCCAAGGACCCTGGACCCTAGGGTCAAGGTTGAGGTCACCTTTGACCTAGGTCAAGGTTGAGGTCATCCTTGATCCAGAGGGTCAGGACCTTGGGAAATATACCCAAGACTCAGAAGTAGAGAGAAAAGGCATAAAAGAGGGGTAGAACATGAAGATAAGCACATAAGCATGAAAGTGTCTGAATGAGGATCAAAACAGCCTACTAAGGAGGGCTAAAAGGTCTCAACATAGAGTGCGTCCATTTTAAGATGATACAATATATATATATATATATATATATATATATATATATATATATATATATATATATATATATATATATATATATGTATGTATGTATGTATGTATGTATGTATGTATGTATGTATGTATGTCTATATCTATATCTATATCTATATCTATATATATATATATATATATATATATACATACATATATATACATATATATACATATATGTATACATATATCTATGTATATGTGTATATATATATACATATATTGTATATGTATACATATGTATATATATGTATACATAGATATATATATATATATATATATATATATATATATATATATATATATATATATATATATATGTACACATATGTATATATATATATACATATGTATATATATATATTAACATATGTATATATATATATATACATATGTATGTATACATATACATATACATATATATACATACATGTATGTATATATATATATGTATATGTATATATATATATATATATATATATATGTATATGTATATATATATATATATATATATATATGTATGTATTTATGTGTATATATATGTATATATACATATATATACATATATATGTATATATATGTATATATATGTATGTACATATATATACATATATATGTACATTCATATATATACATATATATGTATATATATGTATATATACATATATATACACATATATACATACATATATGTATATATATACATATAGATATATATATATGTATATATATATATATATATATATATATATATATACATACACACACACACACACACACACACACATATGTATGTATGTATGTATGTATGTATGTGTATATATAGACACATACATACATACATACATACATACATATATATGTATATATATATATATACATACATATGTATATGTATATATATATATATATATATATATATATATACATATACATATGTATGTATATATATATATATACATATATATGTATGTATGTATGTATGTATGTGTCCATACATACATACATATATATATATACATATATGTATGTATGTATGTATGTATGTATGGATGGACACATACATACATACATACATACATAGATATATATATATATATATATATATATATATATATATATATATATATATATATATATATATATATATATATATATATATATATGAAACATTAAGAGTACCACTTTATTTTTTTATACCTCATTAACTATGATTATTAATTCATAATATGAAACATTATACACCATAGGAAACACCTATATCATGGGAGGAAACTTAAACAAGTTCTAAATTTTTTTTTATTAGAAATCCTTTTCTAACTTTCAACTAGAATTTGTCTTCCTACGTAGCTTTAGTGGGATGGGTTTAGTTTCTTTTCCTTCATAATTATGAAGTGTTTTTTGTTTTATATAAGTGGAACTAGATACTTTACCTTCATAACTATAAAGTGAATTATAAATTTGCGTTGACTAAAGTGCAACATTATCTTGGTGGGATATACTGTATGGTAACAAAATATATTTTTCCTCCTAAATGAGACGAGTTTGAATTTTTATTTCTTCTTGAAAACATTATTCTTACTTCCTATTTTTCCTCTCAAACAAGTGGAAGTGGATTTGATATTCTTTATTGCAAATGTTGTCATTTTTGGTTTCTTATTTTTCTTCTTATTCAAGTGGAGCTTATAATTTTTATTATTTAAGTGAGATTGAAGTAGAATTCTATATAAAAGGCCTCTTCTTTATATACATATTATATGTATTTAATTTATATAAATAATTTTTAATATCATATTTTAAAAATGAAAAATTAGGAAATACAACTATTATATCTATTATATGTTTTTGAATTAAGCAGTAGCAAGAGGGTGCTGGCTCAAGGAACAATAAACAATGAACTAAAAGAGAATTAATAGTAGATTAATTCAACCTAGAAAGTAGCATCAGAGCACATAAACCATCTACCTCTATCAAAAACCAAAATAAAAAAACTAAACCAACACAACCGCTTGGTTTCAAAAACCCATGAGATAGTATCAAGTTTAACCAGAGTAAAAAGTAAACTATGCCACGCAGGGCTAATAACCATAATTAAAGTTTTAAGCTTAAAAGTGTAACAAAAAAAACTAGCCCAAGAATTGGGCTTGATGTCAATAGCACCACCGATCGGAGCAGCACCCCGGTCTCGCAACAGAGTCATTTTCCATCCCATAAGCACTTAGAAAGCAACATGCCAACCCATTATTCATTCAGGAATTTGAGGAGCTCATGATTTCTATCTGTAGACTCCTTCCCATTCGAGGCCTTCTCATTTAATAGACAATAGGGTTATTGATGAAGCATGCATAAGCTTGAGGGAAAACTTGCTAACATCAACTAGTCTCATGTTGGTGTTGTCCAGGTCACGACTAAGTTTGGCCACCATATTCTGCATGTAGGAAATCTAGTACTTGATTCTTCCCACCAAGCCACCTCTCGTAACCATTTTGGTACTTTCATTCATGGTATTTTTGCTAGCATTGGGGTCCTTGTCCTCCATGCCCTTCTCAGCCAAGGTAGTTTGATTGTCATCTTTACCCTCCTCATGATCAGAGAAATTCTCAGCCTCTTCCCTACTGGGAGATCCCACCGAGGCATCCTCCTGATCCAACATCTCTTTAATAGCTTTTTTTCCTTGTTCTTTAGCTAGATGGGAAGAATGATGAGTAGAGCTAGCCGGAGGGTCAGTAGCCAACAGGAATTCCAGGTTAATGAAGATGTTTTTATATTTCTTGGGGGCTGGTTGAGAGGAATCTTCAGGGGTTAGGTCATGCTTGGATCCAGCCTACAAGCCAGGAGTAGGGTGGGTATAAGAGGATTTATGGATGGCGGTAGGGGTGGAGCATCCCATAGAACCCAAGGGCATGGGGAAGCCCTGATTGAGGGAGACCGAGGGTGACAGAGGCTTCTGGGCAGTTTGGGTGACTTCCACAGTGGGAGGAGGGTAGAGGGCATGATGAAAGTTATACAATCTGAGGATTAACCCCTGGTGAAGGTAAATGAGTTTTTTCCCCAATGCGATAACCTCATTAACATCAAAAACATTAGACTCCAGAGAGTGTAACAGGTAAAATGACAAAGAGATCAATAATTTATGCATAAAATGGTTTAATAAGGGAAGATGGTAGTTATAGAAAGTACCGTAGCGACCTTCTGGTGTGAAGTGCTTCATGATTAATTTGCACATTTTTGCTAGAATTCAAGTAGGTCAGAAATGTTGTAACCCCCATTCTTAGACACCGGGCTCTCCTCATATCTAAAAAACTGAACAAAGTTAGTTTTGGCCTAGCCTTTAGAGGTTTTTTTCCATTTTCTCCCCGAAGTGGGCATTCCAGTAGCTTTTCCAATGACCTCATTGATCTTGAATGTAATCTTGTTGATGGTGACCCTCCTTTCATTTTAGGTCTTCGTAAACTATCGTGAGATCATGTCATCATGGCCCATAAGGTTTTCCATGAAGGGAAGAATCCTTCCCTCTTTACAGAAGTACATGACCATGGGGTTACAGGAAAACTCCTCAATTTTATCTGGTTCAATCCTATGCCGGTCACCACCCATCTTCTCCCAAAGTAGAAAAACAACCCACACCCAAAATTTAACTAAGAAGGAGTTTCACGTAGCCCAAAATTTGTAGTTACCCATGAAAACACTGAAACTAGAACTAGAGTGGTCACCAACAAAACCACTAAAGCCAAAAGCAGAGCAATGTCTAAAGGCAAGACAGTTGTGAAAAATGATGGATTGATAGTCGTAGCTTAGTCTCAAGGTCTTGTCATCCTGGGTGCCATAATTAGGGTAGTAATTAGTCTTTGCCTCATAAATCACCACAAGAGATGCTATCAAGGTCAACATGTGGGAACAATGTTGTAAAATGCAAAAGGCATCATTAAAATCTGCCCCAAATCCATTGTGATCCTTCGTAATTCATACTTTCCTTAGAAGCCATTCAAAATAATAATGGCCCATAAAAAGAAACTTTGTATAGCTAAGCCACATCAACCCCCTATTAGGAATGAAGAGCCCTTCGATAAAATTCATGTGGAATTTCAAAGTAAAACTAGCACTAGTGGTAGAATTATAACAACACTAGGGCGCACCCATTAGCACCCAAACTAAGAGCCAATTTTTAAACATCATGGAGGTCAATGTCGACATCACTCATTTCCCACCTAAGTAGGTCCTGAGTAGCCTTGGCAAATTTACTAACAACCCTCCAACACTATAACCCATCTAACTACAAACTAGTAATAGCCATGGTATCCACCACAGAGTTACCTTCCATGTAAGTGTGCCTGATGTTGGCGAAGTCATTCCATTAAACCACATATGTGAGATATAATGCAGTCAACTTTCCATCTAGCCATGAAGTTTCCTTGTACAACCTCAATGATAACTTTGGAGTCCCCTTCAATTTTAATGTTTGTACATCCCAGGGTGATGGAAAAATTCAGACCCCAAAGGAGGACCATACCCTCATCCTAGTTAATAGTGTGGTTCTGAAGGGGACCAGGAAAGCAGCTACCAATCTCCCCATGTGATCACGAATGATACCTCCTCCTACCTAGATCCCTCTACAAATGGAACCATCAAAATTAGGTTTGAGCCATGAGGGTTGGGCTGGGGACCAAATAGTAGCCTTTCTAGCTATGATTTTGGTGTTGTCGTGTCTGGTGAACCACTTTCCAATTCCCCAAATCCTAGTAGTTCTATAGTCCCAATCAAAGGGGAGAAGACAAGGACTCTTCTAGTGGGTCACCAAAAAATTATCATGTAAGATTTTGAGTCCCAAGTGGAAGACCTCAGTTGTGGTGAGCTCAGTCTCCCTGAAGATCCTATTATTACGCTCCTTCCACAAAATCCAACAAAAGATAGGAGGTATTTTATTCCATAAGAGTTTTATCAGGGGGTGCTAGGAAGGGGGAGTACCAGTCATGAAACCTATCTTGGATATCCCTATTAGAAACCCACATGAGGTTGAGCTTGGAGAGGATCTTTTGCCAAACCTCAATAGAAAATTCACAATGTAACAAAATGTGATTTATACTTTCCTCCTCCTTTTTACATAAATAACATATGTTAGCAAGGCTAAATCCCCTCTTGACCAGGTTGTCAAGGGTGAGGATTTTTCCATGTAGCACAGTCCACCAAAAGAAATTCACCTTAGGGATTAATTGGGACTACCAAATATTCTTCTTGCACGTAGTGTCAGCAATTTCAATAATCAAGAGACCACAAGTTGTTTTGACAGAAAAACCCCCATGTTGGTTGTGTCACCATAGAATCCTATCTAGTTGATCCATTAGAGGAATGCAGATAGATTGTAGTAGCTCACTGAGTTTGGTAGTGATATTGACAAAGTCAGTTTTGTCCTGTAGGGTAGGGAGAAGGTCAATCCATTTACCATTGGTAATAAAGTTTGAGACCAGGGTACCAAATCTGAGAGTGAGAATGTTTCTTAGTTGGAAGAATCAGGAGGTAGAAAGAGTAATATCAAGTAGCCAGGTATCCTCCCAAAACTAGATATCCCTGCCATTTCTCAACTTCCATAGGGCCCCTTTGTCCAAATTACTTCTACATTTGAGAATGTTGTTCTAGATTTTGGATCCCCTGAGGTGACCCTGATCCATGAAGAGTTTACAAAAATGACCACCATCTAGGTACTTAGCCTCTATAATTTTGCACCAATTGGAAGATTCTAGGACCATGGTCCAGGCCACCTTGGACAACAGAGGCCTATTAAGGTTCTGAATTTTTCTTAGACCTAAACCACCTAGTGATTTAGGTAAGAAAACCTTGTCCCAACTAACCAGAGGGATATGCTTCTATTCCTTAGATCTAGACTAGAGGAAGGTGCATTATATTCTTTCTAGCTTATCAACCATGAAATCAGAGATTTTAAAGATAGAAAGGAAATATGTGTGTGTATACCTTGAAGGGAAGCAGTAAGGAGTTGGAGCTTGTCAACACTACTGAGGAGCTTACCTTTCCATCCCACCAGCTTCTTTTGGGTTTGTTCTAGTATGGTGTTCCAGAACTCATTCTTCACATCTTTAATAGTCAATGGGAGCCCAAGGCAAGTGGCAGGGAGAGTATTAGCCTGGCAACCCAGAATCTTCAAGAATTTTCCCTGTACTACAAGATCAATGTTGAAAAATAACATTTTCATTTTTTGGTAGTTAATGTGTTGTCTTGAAGTAGTTGAATACATATCAAGCATCATTTTCTACATCCTTTCTTCCTTAACCGGAGAGGTTCCAAAGAAGAAGGTGTCATCCACGAACTGTTGTAGAATGGATGGGGGCAAAGTAGTTGCTAGTTTAATTCCCTCAATTTCTCTGGAATGTACTAACTGCATTATGTTACGGCCCAGGAACTTATCAAGAAGGATAAAGAGGTAGGGAGAAAGGGGGTCCCCTTGGTGGAGTCCCTTACCTGGGGTGAATTTGGTACCCAATTTGTTGTTGAATAGCACTGAGAATCTAATAGTTTCAGTACAAGCCTTGATAAGAATAATAAAATCTTGAGAAAAACCAAAAGCAGCTAGAACCTTGTAGATAAAAGTCCAATTGAATTTTTCATAGGATTTTGGGATATCAAGTTTGAGAGCCATCCCAGCAGCCTTACTATAGTCAATGGAGTGTAGGATATCATGGGTGGTAATATTTGCGTCCATAATTTGCCTTCTAGGGATAAATCCCTTCTAGTTAGGGTTGATGATCTTGTTGAGTAGAGGTTTGATTTGGTTGACCATGATCTTCGAGAACACTTTATAGAGTGTATTATAGAGACTTATGGGTCTAAAGTCCTCCATAAATCTGGGCTCCACACACTTGGGGACCAAAAAAATATAGGTTTCATTAAGTTTTTAAAGGATTTTCTTAGTTCTGAAGAAGTCTTGGGCCGCTCTAGTCACATCAGATCCAACAATGTCCCAAAATTATTAGAAAAAGGTGGGGGGGAAACCATCTAGGCCAAGGGCCAAGTAAATGGTCCCATAGAGAATACTGTCTTACGAACATCCTCATCAGTGACCTTGGAAAGGAGTGTATTATTGTTGTTGTCTATGACAACCCTTGGTAATTAGCATATGATATGATTTTGTAGGTTGTCAAGGTTTCTAGTACTCAAATCAAGGAAGGATTGGTTAAAATAATCAGTAGCTGGATTTCCAAGGAGAATAAGGTTAGAGATCTCTACCTCCATAGAGTTTGTTAGAGTCCTGATGGAATTTTTTTTCTTGTGTTTACAAGTAGATTGATGGAAAAAGGTTGTGTTGGGGTCTCCCCCCTTGAGCCATAAGACCCTAGATCTATGTTTCCATAAGACCTCTTCATTGGCTAGAGTATCCTTCCAAAATTTTATAGTATTTCATTCTTTAGTGTGAAGGTCAGATGACAGGTTACCAGCAACAATCTTTCCTTGGAGGACTTCCAGCTTCTCAGATAAAACCTTCTTCATACTCATAATATCTCCAAAGGTAGTTTTATTCCAGCCTTTAACAACACCTCGGATGAGCTCTAGTTTAAAAGTAACCCTAAACATTGTTGTGCCTTTGATTGAGGTAGAACACTATTGCATTATCCATTCATGAAAGTTGGGATGGGAGGCCCACATAATTTCAGTAAGTTGTGATCTCTTAGACCTAAGTTTGTGCATTGATTTCATCCTCCATATTGTAATTCATACCATCTTTTTGGTGTATCACCTAGTAGGATAGTTTCCTTTTAGTTATTTCCCTTTCATGCATTCCTTCTATCCCTTTTCCCCTCAAGATTTTACTTTCCTGTCAAGAAGCAAATTAAGGTGATTATCCAAGAGGAACTAGCCTAGAACTTGGAGGTCTCATCTCAGTTAGCATAGGTCCCACAACTTGGAGATGATTCCCATGTTATACTAGGTTATCAAGACCAAGAGAGCTTGAAACTAGGGTGGAAACTTAGTGTATAACAATACCTTACTACATAGATAGGTTTCTAAAATGGATTTATTTGATTTGGAAAAAGATAAAGTCAAAGTGATTTTTTTGTCAACATCTTAATAGGTGTGAAGGAGACTCCATTGTAGGTATGAATGAGGAGTATAGATGTTATATCAATGTTTTTTTATCTAAGAGGCTTTGAGATAACCATTTGTAATTAATTCATTCAAATCGAACCTCTCAATGCTTAAATAATCATATGTTATTAAAAATGTGTTATTTCATCAAAAATCAACATGTCAGAAAAAGTGTAACCCACTATTATGGGGTCACCCGGATGCTTATCAGTATGCCCTAAAGGCAAAAGATAAGTTGACAAGGATAAAACATGGTAATTCCTGAGGAAGGAGAAACAAGATCACTTGGTGATAGATAAACTAATTGCTGAAGATGAATTGAAACTTGTTGAGTCAAGGAAGAGGATAGGTAAGGTTGCCTTTCATGGTACTTGTTATAATTGTGGTGAAGGACACTGATCATTTGAATGTTTGCATAAGAAGCTCGATAATAACATGAATTTTTTGGAGAATGAGAATATACTAAATGAACCTAAGGTAGATTCATAAAACTTTTTAGTTTGAAGAACATTGCTTGGTACTAAGGTGGAACCTTTTTAGAGGAATAACTTGTTCAAAGCTCACTGCAAGTCAGGAGGTAAACTCTGTAATGTGATTGTGGATAGTGGTAGTATTGATAACCTTTTAGCTAAGGAGATGGTTTAGAAACTTGGTTTGAAGAGAGTGAGACATCCTTATCCTTATAGGATGGGTTGGATACAAGATGTTCATGCTTTGGAAGTGAGGGAGAGATGTCTTGTTAATTTTAAGAGTGGCCAGTATTGTCTGATGCAGGAGCATCCTAGGGTAGTTGGCAATCCTGTATGTTGGTGTGTTGCTTGGTTGCATCTTTGACTGAGAGGCTCAGTCATTGAGAGGCTTGGTCATTAAAGGGCTTAGTCACTGAAGGGATCTCGATAACTTTTGGTGCTTGGCATAACCTCTACTTGGTGATGTTTGTGGTGCTCGATCAATGTGATTGCTCGGTGATGCTTGGATCACTTAGTAATTTTCACTATTGCTTAGTAGTTTGGCTTATCGACTGGAGTTCTTGGAGATTTGGTTGGCCAACTTGATGTATTTAATGTGGTTAGCTTATGTTGTATTCTCCTAGGTAGATCTAGAGGTTGGCATGGAGAATTAATTGTTTGTAAGGTTATTTGAGAGCCAACTTGTATTGCATTTAATAATTGTTTGTTTTAGAGCTGACTTAGGCTTAGAATTATTTATTTCTTCCAGCTGACTTGTGGATGAAGAAATGTATTTAAGGTTTGGGTAGTTGTTAAGGGAGGTCAAAAATAGTGATTGGATCCTACGAGATCTTGTAGATTAGATGGTTTGTCTGATATTTGTAATAGCATAGCTAGTGGTTTGCATGCTTGGAGACAAGGTGATTGATTGGTGGCTTGTGAGCTCAAGTTTAGATCTGCCTTAGTGTTTCTACCAGTTATTGATGTGTCATGGAGCTAGACTAGCTAAAAGGTTGCATAATTACTATTGTAATTGATTGTATTTGGTCCTGCCTTACATCCAGTCATACTAAATGAAAATTCTATTTGTGCATTCTCTTGTTGTGTTTCCGTTGTATTATTATTGCTAGTGTGGATTGGACTATCCATTTTTTTATTTTCCTATCTTTCACTGTGTCAATGATTATCCATGAAGACTATAAACTCCTTTGGAAGGAAGTAGCACCTCCATTATTTAAGAGCTTAAACCATTGCATAAAGCTCTAGATAATAAGTTGAATATTTTTTCTTGGCCTCATTCAATTTTTTTAGAAGAAGGATATTGGATTACCTTATTCACTGAGTCCTACACCAATGGATTTTTCACTTGCAACACATTCCATTGTATAAATATTGTGGAAGTTAGGAAGCACTAACATAGGTAGTTCTACAACCTTCTTCTTCAAAAACTAAAATATTTCATCTTCCTTCTCTCTCCAAGATAAATTATACTTCACTAATATCTTTATGGTATTCAAAATAGGGTCATATATGTGACTGAATTTCCTATAAAAGGTTGTCAGCCCATGGAAACTCTTAACATCACCAATTGACTAGTGGCATACAAGTTAAGGATAGCCTGTACCTTAGAGGGATCCATCTTTTAACATGATTTAGAAACAATAAATCCTAAGTATACCAATTCATTTTAAAAGAAATCACACTTATCCAAGTTGATTATTAGCTTCTCCTCGTGCATCCTTCTCAATACTTGTTCTAGGTGCTTCAAATCCTTTTTAGTCCTACTAAATAGAAGTATATCATCAAGATAGACAATGAAAAATTTACCAATGAATTAAACTAATGTCTCATTCATTAGGCACATAAATGTTCTTGGAGCATTGCTAAGATCAAACGACATGACTAGCCATTCAGAGAGACACTCATTGGTCTTGAAGATAGTCTTCCATTCATCCCTCTTCCTTATACTTACCTAATGATAAATGAATTTTAAAATCAATCTTTGAAAATTATCATGGTCCTCCAAGATAGTGCACGATATCTTATATCATTGTTAGGGTATGTGTAGGATCATGGTATGCCAAAAAGTGGCGATGTGAAAAAGAAGTCCTAATTGATAGACTCTTTGAGAAACAACTATAACTTTCAAAAAATATAACATTTTTGAGATCTGAAATATACATCACATTCTATGCTTCACCTAACACAATAATAATAAACAATTATTTCAATTTGATGAAGTTTAGACTAAGTTAAGGTGGTCAGGCACGAGAGTTTTTATATTTAGGAAAATTTGTAGTAGGAAAATCATAATTAATTATTTACTTGGAAAAATAAAATAAAAAATATACATCACATCTGGACATGAGTCTACTAGTTTTATCTAGAATCTTATAAAAAAATATTATCATTTGATTTTTTTTAATGTGGTCAGACATACACCTACTTGTTATCTTTCTAGTCCTGGTTGATAGACTTATTGAAAAATAGCTATAACTTTCAAACTATATAACATTTTTGAAATCCAAAAAATGTGTCACATTCTATGATTTTCCTACTACAAGAAATATATATATATATTTTAATTTGATAAAGTTTAGACTAGGTTAACATGGTCAGATACAAGAGTTTTTGTATTTTGGAAAAGTTGAAGAAAAAAAATCATAATTAATTATTTACTTGGAAATAAATTACAAAAAAATATGTCACATCTGGACATGATTCTACTACTTATATCTAGAATATTGTAAAAAAAAAATTATCATTTGATTGTGTTTAAGGTAGTCAGACATACACCTACTTCTTATTTTCCCTGAAATTTTCGTACTACTACATTGAAATTTTCAATATATAGAATAATTGTTTTTCAAAAAAGGCCTAGTATCTTAGAAACAAAATTCAATTTTCTACAAATTATCTTCTTACATATTTTTGATATAATATTTATAGCTTGTTCAATTTTTTATGTCAACTTGCCTAAACCTGGTTTTCTGAATTTTCATTGCCACTTAAGGGCCTAGTTTGGCATACCATGATCTTGCACATACTCATTATTTGGAATATATACCTTATAGTGATCTTATTTAAATCCCTAGAGTCTATACATAATCTCTATTTCCCATCCTTCTTTGGGGCAAGTATAGTTGGGACTGCACAAGGACTGATACATTTTCTAATCAGACCTTTATCTAGAAGTTCTTGGAATTGTCCAACAATATTCTCATTTTAAAAGGGTGCCATGTTAAAGGAAGGTTTTTTAGGAAGGGTGACTCCAAGAATCAAATCAATCTGATGGCTTATATCCCTTATTAGAGGCAAATAATTAGGTGTATCTTCAACCACAATATCCTGATAATTATTCAACAACTTTTGCACCTCTTATGAAACTGTCTTCTTGTCCTTAGGCTACAAATCAAGACCATTATTTGGCTTCACCACCAAGGAATAACCATGACAGATATCCTCTTTCATGAGGCCTAGAAAATCTTTTCCACTAACCATCATCACATTTGACCCACTATCCTTCTCAACTTCTAGTAGAGGATCCATCGTATACTTCTTTCCATTCTTGGTTCTGAGATAGGTATTCTTTTCCCCATCATCTTGTGCCTTCACATAAAATTTCCATGGATGGCCTAATACAATATGACAAGAATCCATAGGCATTATTTCACACAAAACCCTATGCTTATAGTCACCAATTTCAAATTGTACCAAAGCCTTCTCATCTACCATGAAGTTATGATTCTTATTCAACCAAGAGATCTTGTGGGGACTAACATGAGGAAACTGCATTCTCAGAGGATCTAAAGTCTACAATAATTTTGCAAAGTTTACCTTGGGACGTACCTTGATTCTTGAACAAACTGATCCTTTGAGGTGGCTCTTTCCTCATAGGTACTTTCAACATGGTCCTTTTGATCATCATGGTTTCTCCTTCTATGATGGGAGAAAAAATTCTAATTGGTGAGTTGACACTTTGGAAATCATCATCTTGTATCAACTAGTTTCTCCTTTCTCCACCTTGGTAACTTGTGGCTTTCTAAGGGCATTTTCTCATTGTATGTCCAACTTGGTTGCAGCTATAGCATCTTCTAGTGAACATAACTAGTCCTCTTCTTGGTCCTCCATTTATGCCTCTCCAGTATAGGAACACCAAGGATGTGTCATTGTGCACCAAGGATGATCCTTTAAGATCAAATTTTTATTTATTTATTTATTTTAGTTGTGATCTCACTTTTGTAATGAGGCCTCAAACAAACCCTTAATACTTGTAATAAGTCCATAAGGCCAATATGGTCACTAATGTTCTTGAAGGACTATAGTTGGTTAATGATGGTCAACTCTCTCAAAACATGTCAAATGAGGGTCAGATGGGTTTTTGGTTCTTAAAGTTCCCAATTTATAATTTATAACATTATATGGTCACTTTCATGTGACAAATGTAAAAAATGTTTCATTTTGTAAAAAGTTGCTCAAATGTTACTTTACAACTTTGACAAGTTGGTGGATTAGTTGGTACCAGTGACTAATAAGTTAAAAATTCTATTGTAATCAATTGGATAACATTCATAAGGGTGTTTAAAGCCCCTATGAGAGATTTGGCATGTAATGATGAAGTTTTATGGTGAATGAGAAGGATTGCTTTGCTGGAAATTTATATTTTCTTTATCTTCCCTTGTTGTTAGTGATTGTACATACATTTACATATTGGGACATTTTATCCTTGACCATGGAACTATAGTTTGATGAGTTATCTTCACTTTGCAATTGATTTGAAGTAATTTGGTGTAGATAGAAGGAAGATCTAACAAGTTTGGTGAAGATTGGTTAAGAGGACTTATAAACCCCAAGGGTTTGGATTCTCATGGCCCTAATCTAACATTGCACTATAAGATTTGGCCAATCTTATGGGGAATGTTAGGACCTTGTGTGTTCTATATGTTGTAGTTAGTTTCATACCAAACAAAGAAATCTGTGAATTCTATCATGATGCCATAGGCTTGGCATATGGATGTGAAAATTTAGGAAAGGGGAGAGTTTGAGTTGCAGATAAGACCAGAGGTGGTGTGTGTGTTAACCATTGGGTGTTTCATAGTTCTTAGACATATGAAAACAATAAAACATTATCCTTTTTTCATTAAATTTTTTCTGGTGAATAATTTCAACTAAACCCTCATTTATTAGACCTATTAGGCCTATTTTCTAAAATTTGGTTGAATGGGTCAATCCCAAAACCCAAATCCAATTATTTGATATTTTGTAGTATGTTAGAAATGGTATCTAAATATAGATTTTATTTGACACTTGTTAAGGAATTTTGAAAGTAAGGGGTTGAATAGTCAGTTTGGAGGGCTACTTATATTAGGTCACCTAATAGGCATAATATGGAAATATAATTTTAGGGGTCTTTTTTAGTGTTTCCAAAAGGGTAATTTGAATAAGCTAAAGTGTTTACACATAAAAATATTCATATGTGATCTTTTCAACCATGGTGATAAGATCCTGATATGCTAGGTGTATAGGTTTCTTGGAATGTCTTAGGGGATAAGGGCTTGTTATGAGGAGTTGTATCTCCTTTGTGTGTTGAATTTCTATGATTGGATTAGTCATAAGGAGGGGACCAAAAGAAAGTTCAATAAGTAGGGTATATCCTTAGGAATGTTATAGGAGAAGGACCATTGGATGGTTCCTTGTTGAAGCCCCTTGAAAGAACACCCTAAGGTTTCTAGAAGTGTACCTTGATACCCTCTGTATCATACTAGTATCAGAGATAATTGTTGGTGTTATTTTAGTGTATGTCATAGGAAAAGAACCAAGTTGAGGTTAGCATAATGCCTCCCAAGAAAATGAGTAAAGAATCCATTAAGAAGATTGTGGAAGAAATGCTTGCATCAAAGATTGGAGATACAAAGAAATATAGGGGTAAAGAAAAAGAATGTGAGTGTGATTCAGAGGTAGAAGGGCGTGATGGTGTAGAGGGAGCCCCTACTAAGGAAGTGGTGTTTCCTATAGACCAAAAGGCATTTTTAGATACCCTAATTCAGTTAATAGGGATAACACATAAGGATTAATAATATATGGTGCAAGTGTGAGTGCCGAAGAAGTGATTGACTAGATTGAAGTACTCAATAACTATTTTCAGTACAAGGATGTTCTTGAGGATAAGAGAGTTAATTTGTCCATGTCAAAGTTGAAGGGGTCTTCCCTTTCATGGTGCACCAATGAGAAATGCTCTATAAATAGTATTCATATCCTCAACCATTTGTTTGAAGCCATTCCCTCTATCCAAATCATTGTTAGAGTATGTCCTATTGGCTAACATTATGCAACTAATATTTTATGTGAGGGATGAGAGTATCTTCCTCACATCAACACACTGTGCTCCATTCCCACTTTCCTTCCAGATGGAGGTGACCATGGCATACACCTCTTCCTCTCCACAAATATGAAATAATATGTTCTCTTTGACATGAAGAGCTCATTTGTGTACAACTTTCTCATCCACCTCTAGTACTCTAAATAGGGTATAGAAGCCACATCTTTATGATCATAGAATATATAATTCAAAAAGGATTTTTTTGGTCTGGTTGCAAATAGAAAATCATGGGTTTTTAAGGAACTCTTTCATGATGGCAGGAAAAGACACCATGATAGTTGGGATGGCAACCAAGTGAATGGACAAAATAGACTTGTGTTTCCTTTCCAACATTGTAAGAGATCTATGAGGAAGGTTTCCTAAGAGATGAAGATTTCTAATGAGATGCCATGGACTTGTTCTTGGAGGAAACTTTAATTTGTTTCCTTTCCCCTTAAGCTTATGCAGAAAGTAGTATAGGAAAAAATTAATCCTGAATTTTGTGATGTCGGCCTCTTTTAGGGAGAAATTTAGGGATTCCATGGTGTCATATAAAGGAGATACACAAACCTTCAATGAATCCAAACCCACTAACAAACCCATTTATAAGAGATGTCCATGTTTACTGTGACTCAGCAACACAATTCCTATAGTCAAACATATAACCAATAACAAATGTTGGAGTCCAACGTTGGAGTGCATTTAAACCATGTGTTGGAATGTTGTCTATTTTTTAATATTAAATGATCATTAGTTTTTTATAGTGACATGAAGTAGATATTTTATCTTTTGTTGCTATCCTATAGAAAATCTTCTATTCTAGTAGTAATAGTTCATAAATTTTTGAATGAAAATTTTAATTTTTTAAAAGATTGAAAATAATTATTTTGTAGAATATATGTGTATAGAATATTATCTTCTTGTTCAATTGTCCCAATAAAATAAAATAAAAAATCTTATCCATTTCTAAAATCTTATAATAAATATTATTTCTCATATGTATGTATGTATGTATTTATTTATGTATGTATGTATGTATGTATGTATATATGTATGTATTTATGTATGTATGCATGCATGTATGTATGTCTATATGTATGTGTATATATCTACATACACACATACCTGTACATACATACATACATACATATATACATATATACATACATACATACATACATACATACATACATACATAATGGAATTGGTTCAGTAAGAAGTGTTGACATTCATGGTTTTCCATTGATGTCAATATATATTTTAGATAGAGACAGACATATAGATTGGTGTATGGATGACTAACATAAGTGTACGAACACTATACGGGTGTTTTAGAGCATATGATATTGGGACAGTGTACATGGATGAGCTATGATCGTATTTCTTATTGGCAATTTGTCTAATGTGGATGCATAGATGTTGTCATTATGGCAACATATGATCTCTATTAAGAGCGCAGAATCTGGAATGCAAGTATGGAAAGTTGAAGGAAGAAATTGTCTAAGTATGGATACAGTGATCCTGACAGAGCACCCGATGAAGATTTAGTTGGCAACGTCCACTGGAGAAATATTTTTGTTTGCATAGTTAAATAAAGCTTCTATAGAGTATGAGGATACCCCATCTCAGTGCACATAAAGTTTGGAGCAGTACAGACAAATTTATTCAAAATTTACCGAAGATAATTTTTGCAGACAGAACAGTTTTGGAGACAGTATTAGCGAAAGAGTTAAGGGATTATTTTTGCTTGTCAAAATAATGACTTAACATTATGAAGGGATGACATCCTAGATGTTTACTCTTGGATAAAGATTTTGGAAGCTGACCATGTAAATTTATTAGCTCTAATAACTCATATATTAGGCATACTTGAAATGTAATGAAAAAATATGTGATGTGTAAAAAGAAAGAAAAGATAACTTGCGATAGTTGTATATTGTGATAGCAGAAAAGGCTATTGATGCAAAGTTGTAAGCAATACCATATTACAGTCAGAAACATTTTGTATTACCTGTTTGGGCAGTGAGCTCAGCTGGTGATCAGGTTTTGTAATCTAACTCCTAATAGGGTTAAGGCTTCTAACAAGGCCTAAATTCCTTTAATCAGGATAGATCTACTATATATTGTAAATTGACTCCTAACAGGGTCCAATATCCCTAACAGGATACTTTTGATTAGTGATCTTTGTGGGTACCATCCCCACCAGGGTTTTCCCTTGGCCAGGGTTTCCTCGAGAACATATCATGTGTTATGAGTTCTTTCTATTTACTGCTATGTTTGTTAATCAGCTTGATAATCTTTGTATGCACTAAAGTAATTTGTTATATCCATAAGTGGGCAAAAGAAAAAGTTTGTGAAATACTGATTCACCCCCCCCTCTCAGTATTTCCTATTTCTAACAATTGGTATCAGAGCACAGTTACTCAGAGAAGGAACATTCAAGGAAAGCTTAGCAGCTTGAGTAAGATCTCTATGGATATGGATCAACTTCAGAAGAGTCTTGAAGAAGCTCTTGAATAGATTGATATGCTTACTGATGAAAGAAACTCTTTAAGAAGAAAATATGAAGATGCAAAGAATGCTATTGACAAATTAAAAGGTAAGATTGAAGATCTAAAATCTGAAAAGAAATCTGATATGCTTGTTGAAGATTGTGATGAATTAGAAAAAGAAAATGAGATCCTTAAGCATGAGTTGAAGATAGTAAATCTGAAGCTTAGTATGAAAGATGGAAATTTGAGATCTGATAATGAAAAATTGAAAATTGAGAATGAAGATCTGAGGTCAAGACTTGAAAAGGAAACATCCGAATATGAAAAAGTAAAAGTGCAGTATGTGGAACTTGAGAAGTATAATAAAATTGTGAAAGGTGAATTAACTCAATCTAAACAACAACTTGACAAGCTATATTCAAATAGTGATAAGACTAGAAAACAAATTTCTTTTAAAGAACCATTCTTTGATAGGACTGGATTTGGATTTAGTATGTTTAGAACAATCCATGAAAGTAAGAAGCCAGATCTGAAGACATCTGAAAGTGTGGAGGAAATAAAGCTAGATGAGAACACATTGGAAGATCCACCTAAAGAAGAACCACCTAGAGAGAAAGAAGAATCAAAGCAAGAAGAATCAAAATAGGAAGAATCATCTAAAGATATGCAAAGAGAATTCAAAGGTAGATGTTTTGCTTGTAATACTATTGGGCACATGAAGAGAGATTGCACAGGTAAGCAATTGAAACCTCTTAATGGACATTGTTATAATTGTCATAGTTTTGGACACAGAGCTAATGAATGTAGAAGACCTAAAGTAATTTTGAATAATTATGATAGAATGATTGGGAATACTAACAATGCAGATAAGAAATCTATTGAAGAAATGAATCAAAGAAAAGTGGTAGTATGTTTTAGATGCAACAAAGTAGGACATATTGCTAGAAATTGTAGGTCACAAATTAACCAGCAAGGACAGAGAATTGGAAACAATGGAATCATTTTTCAGATATGCAACAAGTTTGGACACTCAGCAAGATTTTGCAGAATGAATAATGGAGGTTATCATCATAACCCTAACCCTAGGAACAATGCAAGAAGGAATGAAAATGCAGGAAACAAAGAGAAAGGTTGTTGTAGCAATAAAGATGAAGTAAAATTTGATAAAGGTACAGATCAAGGAGGTATAGTCAGCACTGAAAGTAGTCAGGAAGGTAATGTAACTAATGGTAAGGATGAATCTTTACCTGACCCTTCTTTAAGTACTTAAATTATGTAAGTTTCTGTAGTTTAGGACTTAGGATTAGTGTAGATTAGGAATTTGAATGAGTTAAGTTTTGTGCAGTTAGATATAGGTTTATTATGTTGTACTAATGCTATGGTTAAGTGCGCAAAAGAAAATATTGTGTTTTGCGAGGTCGCAGAAAGTTTTATGGTTGCAGGTTTGCAGAATCAGCTTTTTGAGGTTTTAGCAGCAAAATGAATGAATGCGATGTCAGATCAAGTTAATGTGAAGTGTTATAAGGTCAAAATTGAAGTTATCATGATTACAAAGTGATTAAAAAGAGATTTGAAAGAAGAAAAAGTGAGTTGAGGATGATTTGAAGAAGTTTGGAAGCAGTTTGCAGCGACGATCATACCGAAACCCTAGATTTGCAAAGTTGAGGTATTTTTTGATCTTTAATCAGTTGATAAGATGGATATTTCTATGGTTCATAATGTTAAGGATAAGAATAGACCTAAGATTAAGAAAGAACCGGTAGAACCAACTGAAATTGATAACAGTCTAGCACTATCATCTGTACCAGACGGAGTATTGCACATTGAGAATGTTAAAGGATATTTAGGTTGCAAGTTTGAAACTTTGGGAGATGCAGATTTTAGTGATGATTATAGGAAATTGTACAATCAAGAAATGTCAGTTAAACCAGCTTATGGGCACCTAGAGAATAATGAAATTATCAAATATTCCATGAAGTATGAATTTAATGATGAGGAATGTACCAAGATCATTTTAAGTAGAATCCACAATGGGAAATTCTGGATGGAGGATAGAGTTATTGATATAACTGCCGACCTAATTCATGATGTTACTGGATTATCAAAAGTTGGAGAGATTCCACTGAATGAAAATAACATGAGAAAGATTGTTTTAGATAACACTGGATCTAGTTATAATGGTAGAGGAATTATGATAAGTAAGATTAAGCAAGATGATGTTAGGTACCTTTGCAAGATCCTAACAACTAAATTCTGTGGTAGTTCAAGGGAAGATGACATGGCTGCAGGAATGGTTCATGTAGCTTATCTTATGTGTATTGAGAAAAAACAAGTAGACCTATGTGAAATTCTGAAAATTCAGTTATTTGAGAACTTAGAAAAGATTAAGAAGGCCTAGTACACACAGTTTAGGTTTTCATCTCTGATAACCTATATGTTTTTCCATATTTTGAGAAGATTTCCTTACACAGTTGATTGGAGTGACAATGTGAACACAATGGAAAGAATAAAATCAATCTACATGAAGCACCTTTTTGATAAAGTTAATGACAGTGTGAAGCTTGTATTGAAGACTTTTTAGAATATTGTTAAGAACAAATCAAGGATTCCTCAATCCTTAGTTGAAAAGCATAAAGATGACATTTGTTTTATGGTAGACACTAATTTCACCTACATTGAAGCAGTTGAGCCTAGAATGAAATTCATAGATCCTCTTGGCTATGAAATATCTAAAGCAGAAATAGTAGGATATGTGAATAGATTGTTAAAGTGTGAGTTGGATGGTCATGAAAATAGGTTTGGAACCTATGAAGAGAATTTCAACTCTGCAATAAGTTTGAGAGAAAAGAAGCAATCTAGTAAGAGAGTTGAATCTACTATGAAGAAAATACTGAAAGAATCAGGTATGTCAAGTCATGAGTTTGAAATAGCTAAGAAGACTGCAGAAGCCTTGAAGCAAAGTGAAAATCTTGTAATTTCACCTAAGGCATCTAGTGCAGATCCTATTGATCCTATTACAGTAAAGGTAAAAGTTGAAGTACCTGAAAAAGATGAAGGAGATAAATCTTTTTCTCCTATTCCTAGCAAAAGAGTAAAAGTGAGTGCAACAGGACCCGGCAAGAGACAGAAAGTGATTGTACCACCTGTACCTAGAAATGTAGCAGTAATTAAAGATGATGATGTAGTTTCAATCAAGAAGAAAACTTGGAAACGAAGAATTGAAAGAGTTAATGAAGATATATTGAAGCATGGAGACTTCACTAAGTTGAATAAATTTTATGATCTATATGGATCATTTGATAGATTGAATTTTGAAAATGCAATGATTACACATATGATTGTGACAGATAAGAAACTTAGCACTATTCATGGTAAGATCCCAGAAGATTTGTATAACAGACTTGTGAATAGAAAATAGAGAGCACAAGAAGAGGACATAAAGATGAGAGAACATGTAATCAGACAATTCTGTGAAGTTGAGGATGATCATTTGAAGAGATTCTTGAAGTCTCTTGGAACTTTATCGAGAACTAAGAGAAGAACAATCCTTATAATGGGAGGGAAAAAGGAGGAAGTACAGAAAGAGACAGAGCAAGTAGTAATGCAAGTTCTTGCATATATAGTTGCAGGAAAGCAAGTTGAATCAGACCCTCAGCAAAAGCAATCAGAGGAACCGCACATAGAGGAAGTTGGTATTGAAGAAGTTCCATCTTCTTCACATATCAATATTGGCAAAGAATCAATGGACATTGAAGGAACCAAAGTGACACTAGAGTCAGATGATGTAGTATTTCATGATCTAGGAAACATTGTTGACAATTTGGCTTTAGAAGAGCAAGAGAAGATTACAGAATCAGAAAAGGATACAGAGGTAGTGGAAGCACCAGCAGTATCAGAATCAGTTCTAGCAAAACAAATAGTTAAAGGTAAACAAATTTTGATAGAGGTCACTACCCCTAGTGCACCTGACAGTAAGAAGAGACAAATTGGTTCAATTTTTGAAGCCCTTGGAAAAGAAGTTGAAGATGATGATCAACTTGAGTTCATCACATCTCTTAATAAAATTATTGGAAAGAATAAGAAGGTGAAGGAGCTTGAAGGCAAAGTTAGAGTTTTGACAGAGAAACTTGAGAGTGTGATCAGCACTAAGGTATCTGAATCAGATCCACTTGAGAAAGCTAAAATAGTAATAAAATCTTTTGACTCTGAATTTTCTAACTTAAAGGATATTGCTAGAATAAAAGTTCAGGAAGACTTTGAAGCAGAAATGCAACAAAATTTAAGTGTAAATATTCAAAATGATATTGGTAATTTGGATGTATGCATAAAGAATTTGAGGAAACATTTTGAGACTGGAAAGAGTTTGTATATACAATGCACAAAATAAAAAATCCTAACAGCTGAAGAAGATAAGAAGATCAGAGAGAAGATAGATACAATTACAGTTGAAACAAACACCTTGTCAAGCCCAAATGTAAAGATAAGTTCTATAGAGAAGAACATAAGGAAGTTAAATGATGAAATCAGAATGTTAGCAGAGGAGAAGAATAGAAAGATGCTCAAGATTAACATCTTGAGAGACCACATCTCAATCAAGACCTCAATTGTTGAAGACCAAATTGAGTAGTGTCTTTCAACAAAGACATCTTTTTAGAAGTTTAGCTTCAATTCCCTGCAAGCTTGTCAGACAACAGCATACGGATTGAGTACTCTACTCAATGTTGCTGAATCCATCAAAAATATATGGGAGAAAGATTTTGAATCATGGAAGTCAGAGTTTGGTGACTGTGTTGCAAGCCTACCAGCTTTGCAATAGCTGATAACAAGGTATAAAGTTTTTTGAAATTTTTGTACACCCTATCTTTGTCATTGTTGTCAAAGGGGGAGAGATAGCAAAAAATTAAATATATGTTGAGGAAGGATACTCATAGGGGGAGCTATTCTATGGAGTACAATATTGTATATGTGGTGTATAACTTTTGGCCACAATTTTGTGTAAATACTTTGAAGTTTTGTTTGCACACTTAGCCAATTTTCCCATATGTTACAACCAATGACAAAGGGGGAGATTGTTGGCAATTTGGCTAATGTGGATGCATAGATATTGTCATTATGGAAACATATGATCTCTATTAAGAGCGTAGAATTTGGAATGCAAGTATGGCAAGTTGAAGGAAGAAATTGTCTAAGTATGGATACAGTGATCCTGACAAAGCACCCGATGAAGATTTAGTTGGCGATGTCCACTGGAGCAATATTTTTGTTTGTGCAGTTAACTAAAGCTTCTATAGAGTATGAGGATACCCCATCTTAGTGTGCATAATGTTTGGAGTAGTACAGACAAAGTTATTCAAAGTTTACCGAAGATAGTTTTTGCAGATATAACAGTTTTGGAGATAGTATTAGTGAAAGAGTTAAGGGATTATTTTTGCTTGTCAAAATAATGACTTAACATTATGAAGGGATGACATCCTAGATGTTTACTCTTGGATAAATATTTTGGAAGCCGACCATGTAAAGTTATTAGCTCTAATAACTGATGAAGGGTTCTCCCCTTAATACCACAAATACATAACAGAAATAGAGAAACAACAGCAATATGCAAGAACAGAAAATTGGCTTCTTATTATCTCCACAAATGCGGAATTACAAACTTTCGAAATTACAATATGCAAAGCCACATGGGCATTTCCTTACAATATTCTGTAGGACAAAGCCTCGAATTATTACCTAGATCTACTACCCAGAACTATTCTGAACTGCCTAAGACAACAATACAGCCTTCCTTATATAGGCAATTTCCACCTCCCGAGAAGGTTCCAGAAATTTAGCCCTAAGGGCCGACCAAACTTAGAATTATTTTATTTTCCAATTTATTACATCAAAGTCGGCTCAAGATAACCTTTGAAACCAGAACAAAAATTTTGAAGAAAATTATTTTCCGCCATTTCGGGTGGCCCAACTTCCGAAGACCATAAGTCATCACCAGTTGACCCGATCGGCTATTATAACCCCATTTCGGAAACACCACGAAGTGCTCTACAAGATTGACTTGCGCAAGCGCCCGTCACCTAAATTTTTGACCTCATCCGGGGCCTCTAAAGCCTTCAAAAATGAGTTCAAAGTTTCTGTACCCTGTTGCCAATACCGAAAATCCTCAATATCTTCCAATATACACTTGATCTGGCAATGAAACTTTATTGGCAGACTTATATGACCAAAATGAACCTCCAAGAAAGAAATTAGATCATTCTGAGCACAGATGAAAATTACCAAAAATAGTAACTTTCCATAAATAGCAGCTCTGCACAGGATAGCCCTTATTGAACTCAAAAATAGAAATGTTTTTTTTTTTTTTGGGTGATGCAAGATTTCTCTTACACCCAGGATGCTCCTGCATCAGACACCCGGGGTAATTTGAGAAGTGACCCTGTCACGACTCAGGTGTGCAGAGGAAAACCAAGACGGCTAACCTCCTCCTTTGTCAGCCATGATGAATCTTCAACAGGTCATCCTTTCCACTTGACCAGATATTCTTCATATGTCCTATTCCTTGTGCTTTTGCTAACATGACTGTCCAGTATATCTTCGATCTCCTTAGTGTCTGAACTAGTTGCTGGAATACTCCACTGTGCTGCTGTGATCTCATCTTCAACACCTCCTTCATGATACTCTGTCAGATCTGAAATGTTAAACACTAGTGAAATATTTAGCTTAGTAGGCAATTCTACCTCATATGCATTTCCTGAATCATGTTTCTTCAGTATCCTACATGGTCCGAACTTCTTCATTTTCAGCTTGTTATATGTACCAACTGGAAACCGCTCCTTCCGTAAATGAACCATGACTTCATCACCAACCTGAAATTCTTTATACCTCCTTTTCTCATCTGCCTTAGCCTTATACTGTGCGTTCATCTTGGTAATATGCTCCCTCACCTCCTCATGGATGTTCTTCAAGTGTTCTGCAAAATCCTCAGCTTCAGCACTACTTATTTCTCCTTTATCTATCTTCCTTAATTTAGATGCATTTCTTGGACTACTTCCATATACAATCTGGAATGGTGATTTACCAGTGCTTCTATTGACAGAATTATTGTATGCAAATTCTGCCTATGGTAAAATCAAATCCCATCCTGTTGGCTTATCTTCAACCAAGCATCTCAGCAGATTTCCCAAACTTCTATTCACCACCTCTGTCTGTCCATCAGTCTATGGATGATGTGATGAGCTGAACTTCAAATCTGTCTTCAACTTCTTCCACAATGTCTGCCAAAAATATCCAACAAACTTAGTATCTCGATCTGAAACTATGGTCTTTGGCAAGCCATGTAGTCTCACTACTTCTCTGAAAAACAATTCTGCTACATGAACAACATCATTAGTCTTCTTGCAGGAAATGAAATGTGCCATCTTTGAAAATCTGTCAACCACCACAAAAATTGAATCATGTCCCCGCTGTGTCCTTGGTAAACCAAGAACAAAGTCCATACTGATATCCTCCCAAGGCTTCTCTGGTATAGGTAATGGCTGATACAACCCCGTATTCTGCTTCACTCCTTTCGCCATCTGACATACTCTGCAACTCTGTACAAAATTCTTGACATCTTGCTGCAATTGTGGCCAATAATAATTCTCACTAACCAAACCAAGGGTTTTATCACGACCAAAATATCCAGCCAATCCTCCACTATGCTTCTCCTTGATGAGATTCTCCCTCATAGAACTTCGTGGAATGCACAACTGACTCCCTCTGAATAGCATATCATCTTGGATGATAAAATCCAGCCATTTCATCCTGTCTAGAATAATAGGTTCTGTACAAGCTTTCCAAGCTTCACCAAAATCAGGATCCTCTAGATATAAATTCTTGAGTTCCTTGAACCCAACCACCTCAATCTGCATCTCTGTCAGCAATAGTTGCCTTCTGCTAAGAGCATCTGCAACCCTGTTAGACTTTCCACTCCTGTGTTTCAAAACAAATGTATAACTCTGCAAAAACTCAACCCATTTCAAATGCCTTTGATTTAATTTTCCTTGACTATTCAAATATTGCAAAGCTTGATGATCAGTATACAAAACAAACTCCTTAGGAAGTAGATAATGTCTCTACTTCTTTAATCCCTGAACTATAGCATAAAATTCTTGATCATAAACAGAATACTTCCTCTTGGCATCATTTAACTTCTCACTGAAATAAGCAATAGGTTTACCTTCTTGGCTCATAACAGCTCCTATTGCAGTACCACTAGCATCACAATCTACTTGAAACACCTTATTAAAATCTGGAAGTGCTAAAACCGGTTGTTCTGTAACTTTTTGTTTCAACAATTGAAAACTCTTTTCTGCCCCATTAGTCCACTTAAACTCTTTTCTATCCCCTCTCATTGTTTCAGTCAAGGGTCCACAAATGCTGCTAAAATTTTTGATAAACTTTCTATAAAAACTAGCTAGACCATGAAAAGATCTTACCTCAGTAGCACTCCTCGGAGTAGGCCATTCAAGGATAGCCTGTACCTTCTCTGGGTCCATTTTTAGACCTTCTGCTAAAACTACAAATCCCAAATACACTAACTCTTTCTTCACAAAACTGCACTTCTTCAAATTAATCAACAATTTCTCATCTCTCAACTTCTCAAACACCATACGAATATGCATCATATGTTCCTCCAATGTCTTGCTAAAAATCAAAATATCATCTAGGTAAACAATGACAAACTTACCCAAAAATTCTTTCAGAACCTCGTTCATAAGCCGCATGAAAGTGCTCGGTGCATTGGTTAGCCCAAAAGGCATGACTAACCACTCATATAGTCCTTCCTTTGTTTTGAAGGTAGTCTTCCATTCATCTCCTTCTCTGATCCGAATCTGATGATATCCACTTTTCAGATCTATCTTTGAAAAATACACAGCTCCACTCAAATAGTCCATAATATCATCCATTCGTGGCAATGGAAACCTGTACTTGATTGTGATCTTGTTTATTGCCCTAAAATCTGTACACATCCTCCATTCTCCATTCTTCTTTGGTGCTAATACCGCTGGTACAGCACAGGGACTCAGACTCTCACGGATCAATCCTTTCTGTAACAACTCATGTACTTGTTTGTTCAACTCCTCACTTTCTGCAGGTGTCATTCTGTGTGCTGCCTTGTTTGGCAAACTGGCTCCTGGAATCAAATCCATCTGATGACTGATCTTCCTTACCAGTGGTAATCCATCAGGTACATTATCAGATACAATATCTTGAAACTCATTCAACAAATCTGCAACCTCTACAGGTACATCCTCTACTTCTTCTTTACCAACTTTTGGAATCAAAGCAAAGCACACATGCTCATGCCTCATACCATCTAGGAATTTCCTTCCATCAACAAATGTTATTCTTGCATTACCACATACCTTTTCTTCGGTCTCCTTCAATGGCTTTAGCTTATGTCGCACTCCATCCTTTGTCAGGGAATAGGTATTCGCACGACCATCATGTACAACACATCTGTCAAACTACCACGGTCTACCCAATAACATATGACATGCATCCATAGAGATGATATCACATAGTACCTCATCTTGGTACCCGCCGATCTTGAACTTTACCAGGCACTGTTCACTGACCATGACCTTGTGGTCATCCTGCACCTAGGCAATCTGATATGGATGTGGGTGTTTCTATCTCTTGAGCTTCAACTTTGTCACCATCTCTTCTGACACCAAATTGTCAGTGCTTCCACTATCGATAATCACATCACAGCATTTACCCTCACACTTGCATCGAGTGCGAAACAGGCTCCTCCTTTGTTCAGGTTCGTTCTCACCACTCAGCAAGACTCTTCTGTTAATTAGCGTTTCTCCTCTTTCAACATCTTCAGAATTTGATGATCTAGCATCTTCATCTACATGTGCAATTCTGGCCTGGCCTTCATTTCTCCTGTCTGTTCTGCCTTGGTGCTGAGGACATTCAAATGCCCTATGACCTTCTTCTCCACAGTGAAAACATGTTCCACGGAAGCCTCCTCTTCCAGATCCTTGTCCTCTTCCTCTTCCTCTCTGATCTCTATTACTCTGATCCTGGAAACGATTGGAATTATTTGCTCTCTGATTCTGACTGCTACTGGCCTCATCCTTCTTTTTCGGATCTTCATTTCGGCCACCATATGACCGTCCGCCAGATCTTCCACCATGACCTCTTCCGTTTTGTCTGCTCTCAAACTTCTTGTTCAGCTTTTCCTCTACTTTTAGGGAAAACTGGTATGCCTCTTCAATACTGTTCATTCGAACCAGATTCAGCTCCTCCTGAATGCTTGGCCTTAACCCATTAAGGTATCGGGCAACTTTCTCCTTATCAGCTTCTGCATGGCCTGTTCTGATGAGAAGTCGGTAGAACTCCTCTGTATACTCCTGAACAGATCTTCCTGCTTGCTTCAAACTCTGCATTTTCTTCAGTAGGTCAAGCTCATAATCAACAGGAATGAACTGTTGCTTCAATTTATCCACCATCCGATCCCATCTCGTGATTTTATCTTTCCCTCTTTTATTTCGCTCTAATTGAATTTCTTGCCACCAGATCTTCGCATGACCTTTCAATCTGGCCTTCGCAAATTTGACCCTATCAGGATCCTCAACATCTTCATACTCAAAATATTCCTCACATTCATTGATCCAGTCGATCAATTCCTCTGGGTTAAGATTTCCAGAAAATGTAGGAACCTCAATCTTAGGTCTTTTCCCAATCTTGGAAATTGCCCGAAAAAGTCTTTCTTCCTCCTGGTTCACAATTTCAACTTCTCCTTCTTGATATTCTTCTTCAGCTTCATCCTCGCTTTCGTCTCTGACATTAAGATTCATTCCTCTGCGAATCTCTTCTTGCAATGCTCGCACTTGTCTCTGCAGCTCTCTAACCTCAGGTGTCACAACACCAGCTCTTCCGCCACATTCCCTTCGTGGAGGCATTTTCGCGATGCGCACTGAAACCCTAGCCACGGTCCTGGTGCAAACTGCCTCACAGTCGGCGATCTGTTTACACACTCAAGAACTCCTGCTCTGATACCACTTGATGAAGGGTGCTCCCCTTAATACCACAAACACATAACAGAAATAGAGAAACAATAGCAATATGCAAGAACAGAAAATTGGCTTCTTATTATCTCCACAAATGCGGAATTACAAACTTTTAGAATTACAATATGCAAAGCCACATGGGCATTCCCTTACAATATTCTGTAGGACAAAGCCTCGAATTATTACCTAGATCTACTACCCAGAACTATTCTGAACTGCCTAAGACAATAATACAACCTTCCTTATAGAGGCAATTTCCACCTCTCGAGAAGGTTCCAGAAATTTAGCCCTAAGGGCCGACCAAACTTAGAATTATTTTATTTTTCAATTTATTACATCAAAGTCGGCTCAAGATAACCTTTGAAACCCGAACAAAATTTTTGAAGAAAATTATTTTCTGCCATTTTGGGTGGCCCAACTTCTGAAGACCATAAGTCATCACCAGTTGACCCGATCGGCTATTATAACCCCATTTCGAAAACACCACAAAGTGCTCTACAGGCTTGACCTGCGCAAGCGCCCGTCACCTAAATTTTTGACCTCATTCGGGGCCTCTAAAGCCTTCAAAACTGAGTTCAAAGTTTCTGTACCCTGCTGCCAATACCGAAAATCCTCAATATCTTCCAATATACACTTGATCTGGCAATGAAACTTTATTGGCAGACTTATATGACCAAAATGAACCTCCAAGAAAGAAATTAGATCATTCTGAGCACAGACGAAAATTACCAAAAATAGTAACTTTCCATAAATAGCAGCTCTGCACAGGATAGCCCTTATTGAACTCAAAAATAGAAATGTTTTTTTTTTTTTTTTGGGTGATGCAAGATTGCTCTTACACCCAGGATGCTCCTGCATCAATAACTCATATATTAGGCATACTTGAAATGTAATGAAAAAATATGTGATGTGTAAAAAGAAAGAAAAGATAACTTGCGATAGTTGTATATTGTGATAGCAGCAAAGCCTATTGATGCAAAGTTGTAAGCAATACCATATTATAGTCAAAAACATTTTGTATTACCTGTTTGGGCAGTGAGCTCAGCTGGTGATCAGGTTTTGTAATCTAACTCCTAACAGGGTTAAGGCTTCTAACAAGGCCTAAAGTCCTTTAACCAGGATAGATCTACTATATATTGTAAATTGACTCCTAACAGGGTCCAATATCCCTAATAGGATACTTTTGATTAGTGATCTTTGTGGGTACCATCCCCACCGGGGTTTTCCCTTGGCCAGGGTTTTCTCAAGAACATATCATGTGTTATGAGTTCTTTCTATTTACTGCTATGTTTGTTAATCATCTTGATAATCTTTGTATGCACTAAAGTAATCTGCTATATCCATAAGTGGGCAAAAGAAAAAGTTTGTGAAATACTGATTCACCCCCCCCTCTTAGTATTTCCTATTTCTAACATTTCTAAGGTTGCATGGCTTAATGTTATAGACATAATGAGTTACAGTTGTTTTAGTGAAGACTGAGTACTGGATAGTGACATAGTTGTTTTCTGTATTTCTGAGATTACTTGGATGCAAGAATAGACTATGACCTGCGAGCTCAAGACATGTTAGAAGATATGTTGGAGAATTTATCTTATGATTTTTGGGTCTCTATGTTCTTGGTGATGTCAGTTGAAGCATGTGGTCTTGCGAAGACCTATTTGTGGTTGACTGCAGTGGTGTAACATGTTTAGAAGATGACAAGCATGGATTTTGAATCCTAGAGTATATTTGATGAATTGTAATTATTGTGTACTTGCACAAGGTATGCTATGTCTCTTAGCAAGGGTTTATTTAATTATTTTATCATTGGGGAAGTCTTAACAGTTAGACCTAATTGATTATTGTAATAGGGTATAAAGACGAGTTATTTCTTATAGAAAGAGTGAAAGTAAAAAAAAGGGGGGGGGGGGGATGTGGAAGCTATGAGCTAGTATTTTTGAAGTCTTTTGCATGTAGAGAAGAGATTATGATTGAATAAATTTATTGGAACTGATCAAGAAAATATAGTTGCTATCAACTAGCTCATTGGATTGTACATCTTCTATACAGTTGTATTTGAGAGAGTGAGTTTTATACATACATGTTAAAGTTCATTGGATTGTACATCTTCTATATAGTTGTAGTATGTAATGTATGCATTAAAAAGCTCCAAACACGGATCAATCTTTTGACAGGGATACTATACTTTCAGTACATTATTTTTGGGTGCTAATTCCCACAAGGGTTTTACCTTTAACAGGGCTTCCCTGAAAAAAAATGGTTGTGTTATGGTGTTGCATTTAATTTGTTCATACTCTGATTAAGTATTTTATTTACAAAGTTTAAAGTTTAATAATCAGTCTCACAATTGATTCACCCCCCTTCTCTTAGTTGTGTTGGTGGATTGTTATTCATAAAAAGTGGTATTAGAGCATGTGGTCCTCGGAGAGAAACCTTAACAACTTGAGGTGATATTGGAGATGGAATTTTATAGGAAGGAAAGTCTAAAGTTTGATCCTAAAAATTTTGACACTTGGAAGAACAAGATGAGAAGGCATCTTTTGTGTTTGGGTATCAATTACTAGATGATAACAAAGAAACAAGAGAAAATCAAGCATGAAGATGAATTAGACAATGCTACTGAAGATGAGAATAAGATGTTTTCTTGTAACATTGTTGAAAGGGAAGCATTGATTAGTGCACTCTATGAAGGATAATTTACTAAGGTTAAGGATTTGGATTAAACACACAAAAATACTCAAGATTGGAAGCACTCTTCGGAGGAGACAAGCTTACTAAGAAAGTGAAGTTGTAGAATTGGAAGACAAAGATGGAAATCTTGAGAATGAGATGATGAAAATGTTAGAGAGCATGTATAGAGGGTTAGAGAGGATTTTATTGGAATTAGAAACTCTAGGGTCACATACAGTGAAGAAGAAGTGATCACAAAGATTTGTAGATCTTTGAGATGTGTGTATAAAACTAAAGTGCAAGTGATAGAGGAGATTGTACCTTTGACAGTGAAATTCTTAATAGAGAGATGTTGATTACGAAGTTAACTAACTTTGAGGCCAGAAAACTTAGAGATTCATTACCTAAGGCCAAATCAATATTTAAGGTGACTGTACATAATGACAAAAGGAATTTATCAAGTCTAGCGAGCAATAGAAAAAATGACTTACAAGAAGAGCTTGGTGATTATGTTGATGAATGGAAGAAGATACAAGAAGAAGAAAGGAAATTAGATGATATTGTGGCTTTGATTGCAAGAAGAGAAAATAGAGGTAAGGGAAAGTTTGATGGAAAGTTACCACTGAATTTTTTTTCATGTAATAAGTTTGATAAGCTAACTAAGCATGATGGTGGTATAGTTAAATTTGGTGATAATACTCCTAATTTTATTATTGGAGTGGGATTGATTTCTCTAGATGGTAAAACTAATACTGATGATGTATTACTTGTTGATGGACTTACGCATAATTTTTTAAGTGTTGGACAGCTTGTAGACAAGGGTTATCAATTGAAGATCATTGATGGGAAATTTTATATTAGAAGTAAGATAGGAGATTTGATCGCATTAGGTACTAAGTCAAGAGGTAATATATTTGAGATGAGTACATCTGAGGATTTTTGTTTGTTGCGAAGATTGATGATAGTTGGTTATGGCATAGAAGATTTTGTCTTGTGAATTTTTATCATATTGTGAAAGTAAGTATGAAAAATGTTGTTAGAGACCTACCAAATATTATAAAACCATCTAACAGCATGTGTGAGAAGGTGTAATGGGGAAACAAACTAGAAGCATTTTTCAAAGAAAATCTTATTCAGCTAAAGAGAAGATAGATTTGGTTACATAAAGATCGGTTTGGTCCTACAAGAACAAGATCTTATTATGGTGAGAGGTATTTCATACTTTTTGTTGATGATTTTTAAAGGATGATGTTGGTTGTATTTCTTAGAGAAAATTATGAACAAGACAAGTTTAAGATTTTTAATGAAAAAGTAGAGAATGAATATGGTTTAAATATAAAATGTTTGAGATCAAATAGAGGTGGACAGTTTACTTCAGATATGTTTAATAACTACTAGGAATGTCATAGAATATACAAACAAACATTAGCTCCTAGGACACCACAAAAGAATGGGATTGCAAAGAGAAGAAACATAACTATATTAGATGTTTCTAGAACTATGTTGTTAGAAGGATATGTGTCACATGTTCATTAAAGAGAAGCTATTGGTGTTTTTATTTATACCCTGAATAGAATTAAGATCAGAGAAGGTACAAGTAAGACTCATTATGAACTATGGTTTAATCATAATCCTACTATGAAATATTTTATAATATTTGGTACTAAATGTTATATCAAAAGAGATGATGAGACATGAAATTTTGATGCTAGAAGTGATGAAGGAATTTACCTTGGTTATTCCACTAAGATAAAGGCTTAAAAATGTTTCAATCTAAGATTGAGAAAGATAATTGAAAGTGATAATGTAACGATTGATGACAAGTTTCAGATTTAGGAAAGAGTATATGTCAGAATCCAGCTAACTGAGAAGTTGCCACAAATCAAGAAGAACCTTTTGAGGTTGATCATGAGATGGATATATGTTTGAATGACCCTACTGACATTCAAAAGATACTGAGGTCTGTAAAGAAGTACCATCCTAAAGATCAAATCATTGGTGATGCTAATAAAGGAATGATGACAAGACTTAGATTAAGGAAGGAAATTTGTTTGATTTCTCAAGTTGAACCTAAAACTATTGATGAAGCATGCAGAGATGAATTTTGGACTAAAGAAATGCAGGAAAAAATGGATTAGATAAAGAAGAAAAAAACTTGGGAATTGATTCCTAGACCCAAAGATAATAATGTCATAGGAAATAAATGGGTTTTCATTAAAAAAAATTGAATAAGAAAGGAACAGTTGTAAGAAATAAGGCAAGATTGGTTTGTAAAGAGTACTTGCAACAAGAAGGCATAACCTTTGAAAAAACATTTTCTCCTATTTCTAGGCTTGATTTAGTAATACTATTTCTTGCTTGTGTTGCACATAAAGACTTTAAAGTATATCAGATGGATGTGAAATCTACATTTCTGAATGGAGATCTAGAGGAAGAAGTGTACATTGAAAAACCTAATGGGATTCTCCTTGACAGAGAATGAGGATATGGTATGTAAGGTAAAGAAAAACATTGTATGGATTGAAACAAAACCTAGAGCATGGTATGCAATATAGGATAAGTACTTAATGAGTCTTCATTTCAGAAAAGGTAATCCTGACAGTAATTTATATTTAAGAACTAGTAAAGAAGGAATCTTAATAGTTGAAGTTTTCATGGATGACATTATTTTTGGAGGCAATGATGAAATCAGTAAGAAATTCTCTAAGGAAATGGATAATAAATTTGAGATGTAAATGATTGGTAAGATGAAATTTTTCCTTAGGTTGCAAATTAATCAGAATAAAGATGGGTATTTTTATTTCTCAAATAAAATTTTTTGAGGAAATGTTGAAGAAATTTGGAATGGAAGATTGTAAACCTATTGTAAAAGCCATTGTCACTGGTTACAAACTTACTAATATTGATGAAAGTCAGTTCTTTTTAGACAAAGTACAAATCAATGATTGGAGGCCTACAATATCTAACTCACATCAAACTAGATATTGCTAATGCAGTTGGAATTGTGGGGAGATATCAAGAAGATCCTAAAGAGACTCACCTTGCTACATTGTAAAAAGGATATTTAGATATTTGAAGGGAACACTTGAGTGTGGCTTATGGTATGATAAATCTGATGATTTTATTTTGTATGCTTATACTGATGCTGATTGGGCAGGAAGTGTAGATGACAGAAAGAGTACAAGTGGAGGTGCATGTTTCCTTAGGAAAAGATTAGTTTCATGGTTAAGTAAGAAGCAAGACTGTATTTCTCAGTCTACTATTAAATCAAAATATGTTGTTGCTACTATAAATTGCACTCAGATTGCTTGGATGAATTAAATGATGAAGGACATTGGGATAAATTTTCAAGAGCTTGTGGTTATACATTGTGATAACATTGGCACAGTGAACATGTCAAAGAATCCAGTTATACATTCTAAAACTAAACATATTTCAATAAAGTATCATTTCTTGAGAGACAAGGTTGCAAAGAAGGAGATAAGTTTGGAATATATCAGTACAAAGGAACAATTAGCATACATATTTACAAAATATTTTCCAAAGGATACCTTTTAATATCTTAGAGGTATGTTGGGGGTGAGATCCCCTCCTTGTGATAATTAATTGATGTAGGAATGCATCATTCTAGTGGCTTTCAGAGCTATATCATTTCTGGACTTGGTATTTGGATCCACTCCTCAGGGGGAGTGATCATAGGAAGAAGAAAAAAACACATCTGGATGATTTTACACTTGGTTGGTTAGATTATCAAAGGAGAGCAATGGCACCCTTTTCCATTGATGTCAAAAAAGGGAGATATTCGGGGAAAGTTGTATTGAGAAGAGTACTTTTGGGTTGATGGATTTTCTCATATGTTGCCATCAATGCCTAAGGGGGAGATTATTGCAATTGGTCTAGTAAGAAGTGTCGACATTCATTGTTTTTCATTGATGTCAACATATGTTTCAGATAAAGACAAATAAACTGGTGTATGGATGACTAAAAATAGTGTACAAACATTGTATGAGTGCTTTAGAGCATGAAAAGATGGGACAATGTACATGAATGAGATATGATCTTATATCTAATGTTGCATGGCTTAATGTTACGAAAACAAAGAGATATAGTTGTTTTAGTGAAGATTGCATACTAGATAATGATAGTGGATAGTGACAAATTTGGTCTCTCTATTTCTGAGATAACTTGGATGCGAGCACAAATTGTGACCTATGAGCTCAAGGTGTGTTAGAAGACATGTTGGAGAATATTGCTTATGAATTTTGGGTCTATGTGTTCATGTTGATGTTAGTTGAAGCATGTGATCTTGCGAAGACCTATTTGTGGCCGACTATAGTGGTGTAACATGTGTAGAAGATGGCGAGCATGTATTTTGGATCCTAGAGTATATTTGATGAATTATAATTATTGTTTACTTGTGTAAGGTATTGTGTGTATCTTAGAAAGGGTTTATTTAATTATTTGATCATTGGGGAATTTTTAACAAGCTGACCTCATTGATTATTGTAATATGGTATAAAGAAGAGTTGTTTCTTGTAGAAAAAGTGGAACTAAAAAAAAGGGGAAATGTGGAAGTTGCGAGCTTGTACTTATGAAGTCTTCTAGATGTAGAGAAGATATTTTGATTGAAGAACTTCATTGGAATTTATCAAGAAAAGATATATGCTATCAACCAGTTCATTGTATTTTACATCTTCTATATAGTTGTATTTCAGACAATGAATCTTGAAGGTGGATGTAACCTTCTTTAGGCAGTGTGCTTAACAATGAGTGTACTATTTATCTTGACTCCTAACATAGTCTATCGTTTAACATGTAATATGTAGTTTATGCATTAAAAAGATCCTAACAAGGCTAAATCTTTTGACAGTGATACTATACTTTGATTACATTATTTGTGGGTGCTAATTCCCACCAAGGTTTTACCTTTATCAGGGTTTCCTCAACAACAAATGGTTGTGTTATGTTGTTGCATTTAATGTGTTCATACTCTGATTAAGTATTTGATTTATAAATTTTAAAGTTTAATATTCTATCTGACAACTGATTCACCCCACCCCCTCTCAATTGTGTTGGTGGACTATTATTCCTAACAATACATACATACATACATACATACATATATCTATACCTATACCTATACCTATACCTATAACTATATCTATATCTATGTCAGTAATTATGTGAAAGTTAAAATTATTTCTTGTGAGTAATAAGAATATCAATATCTTATTATATGATATTTTTGGCATATTACTAAAGATTTAACATGTAAATATATGCTTTATTGAATGTTCCTTGGAACATTTTCTTATTTGAAATATTAAGTGATTGACATCTTATGATAATAACATGAACTAGAACTCTTATCTTTGTTTGGTATCTCATAAAAGATCTTTTATTCTAGTGATAATTTATAAGCTTTTAAGTGAAAATTTTAAGTATTTTAAAGATTGATGATAATTATTTTGTAGAATATACATATATAGAATATTTCCTTGTTGTTTGATTTTATCAATAACATAATGGAAGAATCTTATCATTTTATAGTATTTTAATATATCTATATCTATATATATCACTATATCATCTTAAAATGGAAGCACTTCCATGTTAAGAGTGTTTATCCCTCTGAGTACATGTTATGGGGTCATGTCAAGCACATTGAATTGGTCTTTGCATGGATCTAGCTTTTTCCCCTTGTTCTACTTCTCTCTCCACCTATTTCTAGCCTTTTTCTGGCACCTGGTCCTAAGAAATTGAAATCTGCCACCTCAGGGTCAAAGTTGACCTCCTTGATCAAGGTTGACCTCAACTCTGACCTAGGGAAGAGTCAACCTCAACCCTAACCTTGGTTCCAATTTTCAAGTTCTGGAGGTTTCAGGATGTCGGGCTTCGGAAAGTTTTATTTTCCTGCTTTCGGGTTGACTATTTCGGATTTCAAAATGGAAAACTCTTAAATGATATTTAATTTAGGTCCATTTCTAGGGGTTAAGGTTAATTTGGATTTAATTCTCCCATGTCGGCCTCTCTAGAAGTTTGTGCCCTAGGTCACTATAAAAGGAAGCCTTCCTCTCTCATTTTCCACATCCACAACTCATGCAAACCATCCACTTTTCATGATCAAGTAATCAAGTTTTGAGGTCTAGTCTTCTCCAAGAAAATCGAGTGAGAAAGCATTCAAGAAATCATCCATTCAAGCATTCAAGCTCTCCATTCAAGATCAAGGATTCAAGCATTCAAGCATTTGAAGGGATTTGGTTCAAGCATTTAAGATTCATCATTCAACCCTAGATCTATCCATCATGGTGGTGTGATCTTTCTTCAAGATCCATTCATTCTTTCCTCAAGGTGGATTCCAAGCATACAATCATGGAGGTTTTGATTTACATTTGTTAATGTTATGCTCAAGCTTTCATATCAACATACTTGTTTACATTTCAAATATAATTGCATATCTATTGAATATCATAGCTTCATTGTTAGATCTACTTCCACTACTTGCTAGCATTCTCTATTTCAATTCCATTATTAAGGTTGATTCCAAAATGGGGTTTGACTATGGCAAACCCCTCATCCAAAAAAAAAAAAATCATTTTTCTTGCAGGTACAAGTACATGACAACAAATTAAAGTGCAGATATGGATACCCTTTTCGGTGAACTTTTGGGATCCATGAACAGAATTTTCGTCGGAGCTATTTTAGGTCAAGGTCGACCTTTGGTGGGGGTAAGATTGTGCCCTAGGGTAAGATTGTGCCCCGATTTTGATGTCAAAGTTGACCTGGCTCTGAAAGACATAAAGTTTTCTGGGTTTTCTCTGTCTCAACATTTCCAATCCGGAGCAGGTTGCAGAATCTATTGAAACTAAACAGAGACATCAACAAATAGTGATTTCCACATCGGCCCCTTTTCAAGATAAGTATTCCTACTTTATGAAGTTTTTATGTCCATAACATTTTCCATCATTTATTCACACTTTGTTATCACATACTTTTCATGGCAAAATATAAGGTTTTCTCCTTCATTCATATTCTCCATAGATTGATTCTTTTGTGCATTAAACAACAATTGTAGAAACAACAATTAGTTTAGACATTGTATGCTAGTGTTCCCCCACCTATAACATTGATCCTAAAAACATTAAATTTTCCCTATCTTAGGGACCTTGTCTTAAGGATTACACGACAAATTTTTTTGATTAAATAACTTAAATACATATTTTTCTTGTGAACCAAATCCCGAATCAAGTGGAACTTGCTCCTCTTTCTTTGTGACCCACATAAAGATGTAGTTTTGAACTAGGGACTTGAGTTATCACTATTGAGCTCCCATATTGCACACATCAAATTATTTTCAACAAAAATCCTCTAAATTTTCTTTTGACACTCATAATAATGATAATTCTCAATCACTATCTTGTGAATCCTCTAGGATATAATCCATATTTGACCTCTTAATCAAACCCCAACCATGTCTCCAAAATACAACCTTCAAAATAAATGTATATTAAAAAATTATTCACAATAACAAAGAAGACAAAAAGAAAATATGGAAGAAAAAAGAAACCTAGTTCTCATACAAGCACTATCTTAAAGCAATTTAAGCTAATTTCAGATAATGAAATTCCCCCATCATCCGGTGCCACCTACCTCCAAAATGATTGTATCATAGTTTACCTATTTGATGTTTTAAGGGATTTTTTGGAAGATTCCTCTTTCTAATAATTGTATGAAACTTATTTTAAAATAATATTCTAATAAGAAAAAGTCAGACAACTTCCCATGTGTTCCACTTTTTGCTATGTGAGGTTGAGAAGAACTATATAGGATAATAAAATTTTTAGTTTTTCACATTAGAAGATTCCAACGAGAATAATAAAGAATTTAATCCATCAAAAATATCAAGCCAAAATCATTTGAACTAGTAAAAAAAAACTTGATCATCAAAGTAGGGAGTTTAGGAGTTTTCTATTGAAATCTCAATTTGTAATTCAGATTTGCATACCTTTGTTTTGGAATATTCAATACCTATTCCATTAACATTGATAATAAAGGTTCATGCTTCTTCCAAATGACCAAATTGGATCCTTCAACATCTTCTTGAAGATGCATAAATTCTAGTGGAACAAAATGGTATAGGGCTCAAACTATATATTTTCCAATCTATGACTCCATAGGCTGTAAATAATTTCCTCCTTTTAAGGAACTAGTAAATCAACACTTGAACTTGGTCCTTCAAAAATATCAAATAACCATTATATTTAAACTCTTTGGAACTTTCCTCCTAGTAACATGGAATAAATATATACTTTCAACCAATTTACTTTCTACACAAAAGCCTCTTAATACTCAACTTTTGTTGGTAAAAATAAAATAACTTATCTAGAATACTGCAACGCTCAACACTCTTATAACAATTCATATCCACTCATTAATTGTGGCATCATAATTCTCCATTTTAGTTTTTGGAACATAAGCTAAGTCAACTCATAAACTTATATTTATTACAAAACCAACATAAATCCTTAGAATCAAAAGAAAATAATCCACAAATCTGAAAATTGTAAAATTAGTTATGATATATTAATTTCATATTTAGATTACAATGTTTAATACTAGCCATGAATATGCACATGGTTTTAACTATAGTTTCTGCCCTAAAATCCATTACAAATTATCCAACACAAATAAATTATTAAACTATCACTATTTTTAACTACAATTTATAACACTTCAGCCTATAAAACATAAAAGACACTTTCATATAATGCTTCCTTTAAGTGAAATATTCAGTCTAGTAAGCTTCTATTCAGGGTAGGAAAACAAGGGATTTTTGTTGATAATAGTCAACCCAAACTCATCCCCCATATCTACCTCTCCCTCTACAATCCAGACAAAGAAACAAAGCCATTGAATGAGTAGCAGATCGTGAGAGAAAGATCCATGGAAATTCCTGGGATTTCTGTTCTGAAGGGTAGTAGATCTTATGTCCTGATCTCTTGCATCTTGGGATACGCATTGCAAGTACTCAAGCTTCATGATGTCACTCTGTTTTATTCTACAATTTCTACTAACTGCACATTTCATTTCTTGTTGCATTCACGTCACATTTGATTCCTCAATAGTTCCAAAATGGCCCATTGTAGCATTATCAATGATGTTTCCATTCTTTTGTTTAACATATTATTAGTTTACAGACAAACATTTTATAATACTGACTCTAACCCTTGCAAAAACCCTTTCTATTAACAATAGTTGGACAAAATACAATATCAGAACAACAATTGATCTCTAAATTTTGTAGGTACAGCTCCCTGTGACAAATTTTCAAAGAAGTTTTGTTTTGAGTTTTGTAAATATAAACACGGTATGCTCTTAACCTAAGAGAAGAAGAGGATTCTAATAGATGTTCATCACCATGACATAGGTCTATTATAAGTCTAATACTTGTAAATAAAATTCCAATACTGTGTCTTATTCTCCACAAGCATGGAAAACCAAATAGAGTCATAATCATCAAAAAAATTTCTATGTATATACTCTCACAACTATGAAAATCATACATAGTTTGATTATTAAAGGAATATCTATATGACAAATAACTGGAATATAATAGAAAGGAGAAACTAAAAGTGACTCAAAGATCACCCCATAACCATAGATTTTAAAATAAAATCCAATATCTATAATCAATTAGTTTCAACCAACATATATTCATCCGTTGGACTGCAAAATTTCTATTGAACAATAGCATATAAAACAAAGTCTTCGAGTCTCTCACAATTTTCACATCAGGGGGAAATTGAATTAAAATTTCTAATCAAAATTGTTAGTATGTGTTATACCAACTTCGCTGACTTCCTTTGCATAATGCATATCCTTACTCGATACATCATCACTAGAAAGATTTATTTTCTTTATTGTTTCATTATTATTTTGGGAATTCTACCACCAAGCTTCCATTTCTATCGCTTTAGCAATTAAAATATCAATTTTCTGTAATGAAATACTGTGGTACTTAGAACTATGGACTCAAACTAACTAAAAGACTTGCTCAAACATGAGTACCCACTTTTCCAATATCTTGATTAAAGTTAAGAACTCAAACATAAGATATGAGGGTAAAAACTAAAACCACTTGGGGTTCCACATTCAAAAAATTAGGTAACATGACCCAAATCCTGAATATATGATGGGATGCCAGTTCTTTAAAATCCTGAAACTTAGAGACTTACCAATAAAAATGAACTTTTAAATAGTCTTTACAATTTTCAATACCTATTTTACACAGGGGAACTAAAATATGGCAATGGTTGGATCTGATTAGGGACGAGGACTATAAGGGATGAAGCAAGAACTTTGAATCTTTGGTTTTGCAAAATAGAGGATCAAACAAAGTATAAAATAAGAACTGAACCCAAGATAGACCAAAAATGGAACACAACACTAAAAGGGAAACCTAACTAAGTTATGGTACAATTACAAGGATCACTTGTTTCACAGTTGATACAACTTTAGATCTTTCCCATTATAGGATAATGCTAAGATCATGCCATCTAGGTAAGCCAATTTGAAATAGTTTGATCCACACAGTTGATGTATTTTAAATGGGCCTTTCCATAGTGAATCAAATTTTTCATTCATACTCTTTTATTATTTTCTCTTGTCCTAGAGTAATACCATATCTCCCTCCATTAATTTTTGAGGTCTAGCCCTTTGATCAAAGATGTTCTTAACCCTTTTCTTGTGTTTGGTTATCCTATCAACCTTCTCCACTCTTTCTTCTTAAAGATTTGTCAAATACAAACTTCTCTTCTTAATACCATCTCCAAATGTGGTATCTTATATTGTCATTTGGAGTTAGAAAATAGACAGTTCTAAGGGAAGTGGTAGGATTTCTTCCATACCATACACCAATTCAAAAGGAGAAATCCTAATAGATCCTTTGGGAGTAACCATGTCCCCTTAGATAGATTCATACGGATTTGTATGCCACTTCCTATGATTCCTTAACACTAGATTTTTCATGATATTGATCAGATTCTTGTTACTAGATTATACTTGGTCATTTCCCTGAGGATAATAGTTTGAAGAGTGTGTGAGCTAAATCCCGTGATCATAGAAGAACTGTGTGATTTCGAATGAAGAAAAATAAGTTGTATTATCCATGACTAGTTTTACTGGAACACCAAAACACACTAAAATGTTTTTCTCCAAAAACTCACAAACAAGCTTAGAAGTAGTTTTCTACACTTCTTTAGCTTCCACCCATTTTGTAAATTAATCTATTGTAGTCAGTATATGCATATGCCATGCACATAAATGAGGGTTTATAAGACCAATAAAATCTATCTCCCACCACTGGAAAGGAATCTCAACTATCATAGGTTTCAAAGGTAATGCAACCAATTGAGGCTTTCCTGTGAATATCTTTCACTTCTCACATTTTGAGACTAAATTATATACATGTCTTTAAACATACCTGGTTAGTAGTAACATTTCCTGTTAATTTTGAATGTAGTGACAATAGAAGAGAAATGACCATTGCAAGATTCTCCATGAAAATTCTTCAAAAGTTTTCCCTATAATTTGTTATCAACACACCACAAGAAAGTTCCATTATTAGCACGCTTGATCAACTTATCATCCCAAATACCATATTTTTTAACCTTTATTCTAAAATTTCTCCTTTGTTTCAGAGAAAGACCTTCTAAACATTCACCATATATTAGTAAATAAGCAATATATGTGAACCAAGGATCTTGCAAGCTCTCCATTAACACCTTTGGAGTATCCTCACAATAGTTAAATTTGTTCTTAGCTATCATTTTTCAAACACCTCACCCTCATACAAGTGTTTTGCCCATTTAATTTCAATATCATACTCTTGCACTTTTGTAATTCATGCTCCTCTGGTGTTACATTCCACTTCTTGTTGTGTCACAATGGTTTCCATGATTGTTTCTAAGACAAAGACAATGACATGGGAGTGTAAAATATAAAATATGAGATGTTTAAGAGCCTTAACAATAACAAAGGCATGCTTCTTAATTTGTGAAAATTTTCATTGATGATTTTTTAAAGGAATTATCATGAATGCAATTGGTGCCTGGACTCCTTCCTCATTTTCTTGTAACAAAATCACATATATGGTATGTTCTAAAGAATAGCAGTAAATGATAAATTCCTTATTAAATTAAGGGTGTACTAGTGTAGGATCCTTATCTATGGCATCCTTGATATCATCAAAAGCTTGTTTCCCCACATCACTCCATCTGAATCCATGATTCCCTTTCATCATATCAGTTATATCTTTAGTGATCTTAGAAAAATCAGGTCCAAACCTTCTCAGGAAATCTACTTGGCCAAAACATGATTTCACCCCAGTCTTTCTTTAAGGGAGGCTAAGTTGCATAATTTCTTTGAATATTTTAGGATCTATGTGGATTCCCTCCTAGGGAAAAAATAGATTTTTCCAATCACACAAAAGTATGAATTCTTTGGATTAAAGGAGATCATGTGTTCCCAACACCTTCCTAGGACTACCTTTAGGCCATGCAAGTGATCTCTCCATTTCTTCGGGAACACCGTGAGGTCATTAGAGTACACCACTATTATCTTATTCTTTAGATCTCTTAAAGATAATTCCATCACTCGTTGAAAGGTGGCACCTACGTTGATTAACCCAAAGGGCATTCCATTTTAGGCAAAAGTTCCCTATGGTGTAGTGAATGTTGTTTTGTGTTGATCACCTTCATCAATCACTATCTGGTTGTAACCCAAAAACCCATCTAACACATGGACATCATCTAAAAACCTGCCACCATATCTAAGAAATGATCCATGTTTGGTAGTGTGTAGTTATCTTTGAGTGATGCTTGAGTTAAATTTATGAAGTCTACACAGATCATTATCACCCCATTCTTCTTTTGAACAACTACTATATTCACTACCCAAGTAGAATTATGGATAGGTAGATGATTCAGGATTTTAGAATCCTATCAATCCCTTGAAAGATGACACCATTTATCTTGGTATTATATCTCCTCTTATTCTTGTAGAAAGGAGAAACTTAGGGTTTTAGGGTAATGTACTGCTTGACTTTTCCCTCCATGTAGGTCTTTAAATCGTAAAAGCTCCACGTGAATACATCATGATAAGAGATAAGAAACTGACTCAATTTTTATTTTTCCTCTTCCATACAATATGTCCTGACATTAATTATCTTCGGGTTTTGGTCATCTCTGATATTCTAGCTTTCATATTCCCCAAAGGTGTTTCCCCTCTCTTCCCTTTTTCTCCTCACATACACATCATGCCTGAGGGGATCATTCCTTTTAATTGCATAAAAACTAAGGGGATCTTATTACCTTTCAATTGCATGAATCCTTGTTGTAGGTCCTTTTTATTGTCTATAGAGAAATTAGTGCAACGATTTTCTCCTCCTTCAAAATATTTCTCAACAAAATCTCAGCATTCTCCAAGAACTGTTAGAGCCAATAATAATCTTCAAAGACTTTCCAAGACTCCACATTGTTAGGGACATTTGGTTTTTGAACTAGCTCAACTATATATGTATCGTCTCCGAAGGCTAGATGAGGTAGCAATAGAGATGTTGACACTGCTAAGGAATCAACTTGTGAGTTTTGTAACTTGGATACAACTTCTATTGAAAATGCTTCAAGACTCTCTATCTTATCACATACCCTATTCCTTTAATTCTTTAATATGTGGTTTTTTAACAGAGAAGAGCCCTCTAACATATTTCACTATAAATTTTGCATAGCCTTTTGCCTTTAGAATTGTGACTCCTCTAACTTTAGTTGCACCAATTCCAAGTAGTAAAGCTTCATATTCTATAGTATTGTCTTTATTCTTCAATTCTGTTATATAGGCCAAATGGATGACATCACCTTGAGGTGGAATTGTCACTACTCCTATGCCAAACCTAGAAGAGGCACAACTTCCATCAAATTCTAGGGTCCATAACTGTACTTTTTTTCTTCATTTTTAATCCTTGATGAGTTAGATTCATTAAACAATATGTAATTTCCAAATTCTAGTTCTTCATACAAAATTTTCTCTTTCAGATCATTAGACTTCAGCACACTGAATTTGGATTTTTCTTTAGGTTTCATCTTAACTTTCTTTATCCCGACAGGTATGATCACATGAGACCAGTCTAATTTAATTTCTCCACCTATATCTTTGCAAACCTCCTACTCAATAACATACAATAAGTAGTTGTTATATCTTCCTCTAGAATGGTGAGTTTCAATCTTTTTCTTGGTTGTGCTGCAAGTAGTACTTGATCATATTTAATCTAGCCAACTAGGGGAACCTTTTTGCATCCATTGAATAATATATCCCAAAGGTTTTTGTTAGGGAACAAATAAGATCCTTAGCTATTGGTGCTAGCATTATATTGTTCGAGGCCCTTGAGTCTATAATGTAATTGCTAAGCTTATGTCCATTAGTGAAGAGATAAACATAGAAAGGTTCAGGATTCTGACCTAGGGTAGTAGCTAACACACTAGCATCATGTTGTCTTACTTTCAAAATGGAGGGTTCATATATTGAGGTTAGACTTGAGCATGTATTGACCTTAACATTTTTAGGTTTACATTGTTCCACCAAATGTTTCAACTTAGAGGGATTTAAATTTAAGTACTCCAAGGGTGAAATTTGAATACGATATTCCTTACAGAATCAGACAATATCAAAAAAATTAGAATCTTTACCAGGGGTAGCCATGGCATTCCTAGGAGCAACCAATTAACTAAGGGTTCCTGAGGATGAGGCCATAAATTCTCACATTGGTATAAATATTTCCTTCTTAATGTGGGTTAATTTTTCTAGCAAGGAGTGCTCATCTTCGACACTCTTGAATTTGGCCTAGAATATTATCGTCCTAGTATCCCAATGTTTAAAACAACCTAGAGGTAGATGACAAAAATAATTAGCAGCTTCATTGATGAGTGTCTCCACAAACAAGAGAACCACCATGTCTTCATGTTGTACCGCAAGTACTCCACAAGCTGCAAAAAATGAATAAATTTTTTCATTGGGAGACACTTTTTCGTCTCCAACAAATTTTGGAAATTCTTTCTAGACTCATGAGAAATATCATTATGTGCCACAAGACTAAGTGAGCCTATAACCTCTCCCCATGACACTAGCTGAGCCATACTTATAGGTAAAGTGAAAGGTACGGGATTCAAATTGAGTTGCATTGGTGTTGTAACTCTATGAAGAGTTAGTGCTTGACATATGAGAGATGAAACATTTTCTTTCTTTAGAGGAGTGGGCGATATGTTTCTACTTCGATGAATGGGCTTCACTAGAGAAAAATTTACTTTACTAATTTCTTCAAACACATGATCTACTTCACCTATTTATCTCACACTTATTGTAAACCTTCAAGTAACTGGGTTTTTCAAAAATCTCTGACCTCTTGGTCTTTTCTATAGAGGTTGATTCTTTTGATGTGGTGCTAAATTTTGAGCTTATCTTTGTTGTTCTCTCTACAATAACAACTATAATTTTTTTGCCAATTCTTCTACTCTTTCCAAGACTAGACTCACTCGTCTGTACTTTTCAATGCTCCTTTGTGGTCTCTAGTAAAGAGTATTCAACTGACTGATGATATCTTTCTAGTCATCTTGAAACCCTAGATTTGGTTGAAGTGCAATAAAGATGTCTTCATGAGGTAGCACCATTATTCCCTCATGTTTAAGCGATTGATCTTAAAATGACCATTATCCCTAGTAGAGTCGCCAAAATTTGTTAGTTAATAGATAGGCCTTTTATAATACTGAATCAAGCCCTTGCTAAAGCCCTCTTTATTAACAACAGTTTCATCTCTAAATTTTTAGGTACAACTCCTTCTGACAAATCTTCAATGAATTTATGTGTTGAATTTTCTAAATATAAAGAGGATATGCTCTTAACACGTGAGAAGAAGAGGCTTCTAATATATGTTCATCACCATGACAGACTAATGATAATTCAAATACTTGTAAACAAAATTCTAATATCGTGTCTTATTCTTCACAACCGTGGAAAATCAAACATATTCATAATCATCATAAATTTTTCTGTGTATAAACTCTCACCACTATGAAAATCATATATAATTTGATTATTAAAGGAATATCTATATGCCAAATAACATGAATATAATAGAAAGGAGAAAATAATAGCGACTCACAGACCGACTCATAACCATAGATTTTAAAATATAGTCTAATATTTAAAATCAATTAGTTTGAACGAACATATATTCATCAATTCAACCCTAAAATTTCTATTGAAAAATAATTATAAAACAACTTCAAGTCTCTCACTATTGTCACAACTATAGGGGGAAATGGAATTAAGACGGTAGATCAAAATCATTAGTGTTTTTTATACCGACTTCGATGACTTCCTTGGCATAATGCCTATCCTTGCTCGATACATCATTAGTGGAAAGATTCATTTTTTGTATTGCTTCATCATTATTTCAAGAATTCTACTACTAGGCTTCCATTTCCACAACCTTTAGCACCTTGAATATCAATTTCCCACAATGAAACACTTTGCTACTTAGAATTGTGGACTCAGACTAACTGGAAAGACTTGACTGAACATGACTACCTAGTTTTTTGACATCCCAGATAAAGATAAGGACTAAAAATCAAACTATGAGGGAAAAAACTAAAACCACATGGGAACCCATATTACTGAAATCCTGACTGCACCCAAATCTTCAATATCTGATGGGCAACTAGTTCTTCAAAATCCTAACACTTAGAGACTTAAACATAAAATAAACTTTTAACTAGACTTTAAAATTTTCAATGCCACTTTTACATAAGAGCACTAAAATATGGAAACACATATCTTGCACACATGTTTAAGTTTTCTCACATTTCTCTTCAGCTTATTGAAAAGCAGTAGAGGAAAAATAAGATCTCAAAACCTATGTCTACCAATGATTCATAACAGCGAGATATGTTAACTCTAACTAAAAGTGCAAATAACATAACTTAACCCCAGAAATAAATGCCCTAATTACTTATGTGGGTTGAAAGCCTGAGTATAGAACTATAGAAATTATTACCTAATTCCAATCATAGATATATTTACATCGAAAGTGTTTCCGATATCAGATGGACGAGTTAAACTAAGTGATTAACGTTGCAAACCGCTCAAACAGGATTGGACGACCAAATTTTTTATCTGGATCATTGGATTTCGGTTTCTTTTCATTGGTCATTTCACTTCTGATGTACACATCAATAAATGTACTAATACCATTATGTCATCCATAGATAACGACCAGTTAATAATTGGTAATTTGGTAGTCATCCTCTTGGTTTTAAATTTTTTTCGTTTAGAAAATATAAAGATGAAACGTGATTGTCAGTCTGAGATAAATGCTTAATACAATTATTTGTATTTATATATTTTAATAAGAAGATAAGCGATAGTATATTTTACTTGTTAATTATTTTCTAATTCATTTTTAATGTTTTAGACTCTTTTCAAAAATGATTCAAAGGTAAAATTTTATCAATTAGTTCATTTATATCTTCGTTACAATTGTTAAAGAAAGATCAAATTAGAAATTGTTATATTTTTTAATGTATCTAATTTTTAAATATGAGGTTTTTTTAATATGTTAATAAATAAAATTTAATTAAATATTAATTTTGTTGAAGTATTTATTATATGAAAAGAAAGAGCGGATTTGTGAAATCGACATCTGTATTTATTTACAAATGTGCAAGACCATTGCAACATTTAGAACCGTCAACAATTTCCTTACTTTTTTTTGCATTTTTTACTATCATTTTGTTTGGGATCATTTTTCAACATCATTTTTCCCCATCATTCTTTACCCATATTTTTAACCATTGTTTTTTAACATCACCAACATCCTTTACTATTATTTTCAAATGTTGCACTATCAAGTGTAGTGTGCTAGTTGGAATTATAATATTATTTAACCTTTTGGAGTGGGATTGAGTTATGAAAGCCAAGATCAAACTTTCAAATAAATTGGAAAACAAACTTCATCGATTTAAAAATAAATCATATTTGATTGAAAAAACAATATTTATAATATGATATTTTAATTTTTATAATAAATTTTATTTTAAGAGTATTATGAAAAGATTATTTTTTCTTAATATTACAAAAATCTGTAAGTTAATAAATATTATTTATTCAATATTGTTTATGTTTCAATTTATATATATATACTATTAAAAGGTTAATATGTTTAGTTAAAATACATGTATAATTTAATTAATATTTAATTTAAAATAAAATACATTTATGTGATATAACAAGTCAATATAGTACTAGAGTTTAATTTATCCTCTTACAAGTCAACGTGGTCCCTACCCCTTCATGGCATTTCAAAGTAGGGTATTCGACTCATACTAGAATGCCTGCAAGACGCTTGGAAGTTTTCTCCTCGTTGGAAGTTTTCCTTCTCGCTTTCGTGTGAACTATTTACGTTTAAGCTCTGTTAGAGTTTCGTAATATTTTCACTCCAAACTCTGACCGTTATTTAGTCTCTGCATCACTTATAGGGTTTGCCCATTGCCGGTATTATTCGTACGGACAAGGTTTGCGGGCATTCTGCGTAGCCAAATATCACGGTAAAATAATCACGCCGAAGGCGTTTCCTTATATGAATGAGATGTTCAACTTAACTTCTTCAATCAACGATTTACATTTCTCCTCAAACATGGACGACCATGGAAGTCATCCTGTCCGTTAATTTCTTTTACTGTACGGAAGACTGTTTTATCCGTTCTGCTACCAGATCCACCCAAGATTCCCTGCCAAACGCGGGGCTCGTGAGGAAGGCACACTCAATCAGCAACCTCGGTGCAATGTTGCGGGTGGAATGCTCGACCTTGCTAGCATCATCTGGTGATTTGTTTATATTGTGCAGAATAGTTTCTCTGCCAAGAAATTTTAACAGTTTTGGTTGTTTTCTTTTTAAGGCTTGGAGTGGAATTTTAGGGTTTCATGAGGGTAGTTGTCTACAACCGAGTAAATACACATGTCCAGTTGAGTAGAAAAATGTAGACTCATTATATATCTAGCTATGCAGTTGTGGAGTTAAAAGGTTTGTACGTACTGTCTTATGCAATTTGTCAAGTCAGAAGTGTATCTACGCTGAATAGACAGGTATCTACTTCTGCAATCTGCTGCAATCGAACTGTCCGTACACACTGTATGCACCCAAGCAACGTCTAAATCATAAACTAAAAGGCCAATCTTACGCCGTAGGCGTTTCCCGAGCAAAAATTTGCATCCAATGGTTTACAATCTATGAGAAGGGTAGACGACCATTGAAGTGTCGTTGGCCATTGGATTTTGACGTACCTGTACAGTGTTCCCAACATTAATTCTGACAGCACCTCTCGTGTTAGGCCATGCTTCATAAACCAGAGGTTAACGTTGCCCATGGAAAATGATATTGTCAGATTTTTGTACTTCGCTACAACTAAAAACTGTCCAAAATGCATTGAACAATGCTCCCCAAAAATTCGAACAAATCAAATGGAAAGAGAAAAAGTTTCCCTACTTTGCCATATCGTCTACTGGCTGCATTACGTACCATGCGAATAATATTAATTATTATATAATTCAATCTAACGATCATCGATCTTGCTAAGAGGATACCTATTGAAAAGATCTATTTATTTAATAATATTGATTTTATCTTTTAATTGATATTAATATTAGTTGTGATAGATTTGGAATATCTGGTATGTATATATTTTGTTAATATTTTAGTTTTAATAAGTTAAAATATTTAATTATTTATTAACCTCATAACATAAAGGAGATGTGTGTGAGGGTAACATAGAGTTATGGAGTTAGTGAGGATTGGTAAGAAATATGATTCAGATGAGTAGACGTAGACAAGAATGAGTAGTGTTAATGATAAACATTGTGTGATATTGTGTTGAGAGGGAGTAGTCGTGCCATTGAAGGAGTTTGATTGTATATAATGTGATAGCCAATTATGTTGTATCTTTCTCCTATTATTTGATTTTGAAAAAAAATTATTTTTAAATTGGAAGTAGAGTGTCTCTCAGTCATTTGTGTTTCAATTTTGTGTTAGAAGGTAGAGGAGATTGTGTATTTATATAATTTCCTTGCTTCCCCTCTATTTCTAGACATGTCCCCCTCTTGTTGTTCACCCCTCTCTCGCTCTCCCTTTTTATAGACCTCTATATAATCTAGACCTCATCATCTCTCTATGTTTATCTCTCCATATTTCTTTCTTCTTCCATCTCTCTTGCTAATTATTATCTTCCCATATCTCCATCTCTCTACCCTTGTAGCTCTCCACCTCATGTAAAACACAACTATATAATAAATATCACCCATCTTTCAAATATATTATTCTTCTCTACTTCAAAAACTATACAATATCACAACATCTAGAACGTATAAAATTAATTCACCAAGTTAACGGGATCTTCTCTGGTAACGGGCATGGCCTAGCTACTTTGATTTGTGAGCACGACTCTTGAAGGGTAGCAAAATGTGTAGCTTGGAGAAGCGAGGAAAGGTGTACATTTTGACGCTTGTGGGCAATGACGATCATAGGTTTAATGCCACCACACTTGATGCCATTAGCGATACCCTCAAACAGGTAGAACAATCGCCTGACGCAGTAGCCCTAGTGACCACCAACGCAGGCATATATTTTTCCAACGACCTCAACCTATGATGGATTGCAGAGTCCAAGCAATCATCTTGGCATAATCAGGGAGAAATTCGAGAACATGTTGGAGGCTTTCATAAGGCTGGGCATCCCCACCGTGGCGGCCATTTGTGGCCACATGACAACAAGTGGTTTAATGGTGGTGCTGGCGCACGATTACCGCTTCATGACGCAGAGGCGCTCTATGCTCTACATGAGCGAGCTTGAGAATGTCATGCATCTTCCTCGGGGTATGATGTGGTTATTCGTAGCAAGCTACAGACCCTCGCTCTGCGCCATGTGGTGTTGGGTGCCCTCAAACTGAATGTGTAGATGGCCTTGGAGAAAGGGATTTTGGATGGCATTTTTCAAAACTCTGCGGAGACTTTGCAGGCGACGGTTAAGGAGGTGGAGAATCTGGCAACCAAGGGATGGAAGCGACCTTGGAAAAAGGACAAGCCCACTAAGAAAATTTAAAAACAACACAAAAATCGACAATGAAAATAAGCGGCCATGATGTATTTCATGGTCGTCTATTTTAGACACTCTAAACCATTAGATGCAATTTTTGAAAGGGAACTTGTGCAGGAAGAATGACTACTATTGAAGTCATCTGATTCTTTCTAGAAACAATGATTCCTTCTAGAAACAATGATTCCTTCTAGAAACAATGATGAGAAATATCATTAATACATAGGAGGAGAAGAACAAGATTAACATTTTTTGTTGTCAAGCCCCCAGGGACTCAAGTATTCATCAACTCCAAGATCACAATAAGAGAGACATTCCTAGAAAAGAGAGAGAAGAGGGTGTTATTATCTCACCCAATGAGAACTTATGCCCCATTATGAACCATACATGAAAACAACACAACTGGAAAGATGGAATTGAATCACCTAGTGAATGTGGCTACTCACTAGTCAACCCATCAAAGATAAACCCTCAGGAATATTCTATTCCACAAGAGTAATACCAAAACAAAAGAGATCCAGTCTTAAGGACACCTTCGACTTTAAGGGATCAAAATTTGAAACCGGAGGGATCAAGAGATCCTAAATAAAAATCCATGCTTTAAGGATTAGTTGCTAATCCATAAAGGGAGAAAAGATCTTGAAAAATAATATATGTATATCAAAAAGTGCGTGTGTGAAATAGGTGAGTAGAGCATATGCCCCCATGTTAAAGTCATTGCTAACACTTTAACTGGAGCAATGGTTTTAATGGAAACATAAACAACTCCACTGATTACGTTTCCACTACGAGATGCCCCCAAATGAAGACAAATCAAGAGAAATACCACATAAACATACAAAGAACATAGAAGAGATCTACCTATCGTGGGGTCAGTACTATCATAAGATAATATATATATATATATATATATATATATATATATATATATATATATATATATATATATATATATATATATATATATATATATATATATATATATATATATATATATATATATATATATAATTGCAAATGAATTGACATTATTCCCCAAAGAAAGTATAACTAAAATCACAATGGAGGAAAGATCACATAAGAGATATGAAGAAGAATCTTTTCAGACCATGACCTGGAGACCAAAAAGAACCAGTGCTACCAAGTTGTGAATCCAAGAAGATTACACAAGCAAACATTTACGAACAATAGCACAGGTACAACATAACATGAAACAACATATAGAATAATAGAGATACATATAGAGGAATTGTACGATAGGTTCAATTCCTTTATCACCTTGTACCAACAAAGTAACAAGGGTCATATAAAAGAATCTAACAACATCTAGCAACCACATCATGGGAGAAGCATAGTACAATAGGGAAACAAACAACAAAGCTACCATAAAAGACAAGTTGATCAAGCGTACCGCCTACTCTCCCCATCTCGTTCTATATCATTTAGGGAAGGTGGGTAACTCACAAGAGGGACTATATCCAACACAGTAGGAATAATAGTCAATTCCAAACAAGGATCCTCTTGAGAATCATAATATTCGATGCTACCTGTGTAAGTGTCAATTGTGATGAAAGTATATTAGGTAAATCAATGTCAATTTCAATAGTTTCATATTCATCATTAACATCATCAAGAGTATCTTCTTCATATAGATTAATCAAAATAGGATCTAAGATACGAATAGGATCATTATAATCTTGCATTTTAACATGATTATTAGCAACAACTTCTTCTAACACATCATGCATAGGCTTATCAAAAGAAGGTAAAGAATTTTGAAGAACAAAATTACAAGCTTTAGCTTGAGCACAACACTTCTTACGACATTCATTAGCAGATTGATTGTGTTTTGTCTTGTTTGAAATATGTTGAGAACTAGGAGGAACAACTACCAAATCCTTCATAGGTTATATAGGAGGATAAATAGGATTATCAGCAAATTGACAAGCAATAGTAGGAACTTGATTGATAGATGTAGAAGCCATAGATAAAGGAGGTATGGAAGGTGTAGGTAAAAGACCACAATTAAGATCCATTGGTGGTATGCTTAATTCCAGAATCTTATGATGCTTATAGGATTAATATGAGTGGAAAAGATTATTAGGTCAAGAAGGACATGGATTAGGTAATGAAGGCCAAAAGAAGTTAAGAGTAGCACAATCCCTGGGCCTAGAAGGTTGGTATAAACTATGATTAATCATCTTCACTTCTTCATCATGAATGAATTTAAGACATTTATGGATAGGTGAGGCAACAACATGGATGACATTCAACCACGACAAACAAAGCTTAACTTGAAATTGATCAGAAGTAGGAACAACAACAAAGGTAGTGTTCATAATTTTACCACAAAGTTCAACCGGTAAGTTAATAGAACCAAATGATGGATAAAAAAAACCATTACAAGTTTGAATCCATACATCAGATGTATCATAAGAATCATGTTGTAATTTTTCATAAAAATATTTTTTTCAGTAATAACATTGACTAAGGATGTAGGATCAACAAGACAACCATGAGTAGGTATCTGAGAAAGCCTAGCATAAATGTAAAGGGGACCATCGGGAGCCTTAATAGTCTCAGAATCATCAAAGGTAATCAAAATTTCCTGAGGTCTTTTATTCTTATGTTGCTATTGAGGTTTAGGTTGAATTTTCAATTTAGGCTTAGGTATTGGTATAGGTTGAGATTGAACTTGAGATTGAAGTTGAGGTTAACACTGAGGTGGAGATACAGATTGAACAACATGCCCCACTTGATTAACAATGTGATTAAGATCATCCATCTTTGAATCATACACAATATCCATAGAAGATGGCTGAGAAATGGTATTAGTATCATTTGTAGGTAAAGGATTCATATAGATTTGAAGGTTTTGATTAGGAGGGGAGATAAATTTATTCCTGCTACCATCAAGATTATCAACAAATAAGGTATTAGAGTTGATCAAATCTTGAACCTTATATTTTAAAGAATAACATTTCTCAGTATCATGACCATTCTGACGATGATATTGACAAAAAGCTTTAGGATCAAAGGATTTAGATGCAATTGTAGCAGGTAAAAGAGGTTGAATAGGAGGTAAAGTAAACATATTAGCAGTTAACAACCTATTCATGATAGAATGTAAAGATTTAGAAAGAGGAGTAAATGTATGATTTAATCAAAAAGAAGTAGATGCAGATGTGGCATTGTAAGATGCAATAGAAACTTGATCAGCAACTGCATTTTCTTGTTTGGTTATCTTGACATAGCTGTTGAATTTTTGAAATTTGTTTGGATTAGGAGCAGCATCACTCTTATCAATTGGAATAGGAGCCATTGGAGTGTTTCTCTCAAATTGACTCACTTGTAATTGATAATGATGAAGCGTTGCACAAAGTTGTTGAAAAGGGGTAAATTTAGTAAGAAGAATCTTATCTCTAATATACTTTTGCAGATTTGAAATAAACATACATTGAATATCAATATCAGGAATAAGATAGGAAATTTGAGCATGTAAATGCTTAAATCTACTAATAAATTCAGTCAATTTTTCCTTGCCACTTTGTTTACAATGCATCAAATCAATCAAATACACTTGCAGACCAATGTTATTTTAAAATCATTGAATAAAAACATTAGCAAGTTTTGGAAATGAGTCAATAGAATAAGGAGGCAAGGAACAGTACCATTGTAAGGCCTTGTCATGAAAAATTCTAGCAAACAACTTGGCTAAAATCCTATGGTCATGAGCATAATCACTACAAAGGATTTGAAATGTTTTAACATGATGAACAGGGTCTCCCTTACCATTATAATTCTCAAGATGAGGCATATCAAATTGCTGAGGAAAAGGAGTACGAATGATGTCTAAGGACAAAGGACTTCCCATGTCACATGTAGGAATACTAAACTTGTTTTGAGTCAAGGATGCAAGTTGTTGTTGTAAAGATGACACAGTTTGAGCCAAACTGATGATTGTTGAATCATTAGAGGAAATAGGAGGAATAGAAACATTAGAAACACTAGGTAAAGTGTATGAAGCTACAGGAATGGAAGACACAACTGGAGGAATACTTGGAACTACAGTTGGAAGAGGATTGGAATAAGTAAAAGGAACATTATGGTAAGAAGGCTGTGATGTAAGAAGAGACACAGGAGGAACACTCATAGGAATAGAGGGAACCGTCATAGTCACCAAAGAAGGAGTATAGGTAGGAATACTAGATAAATAAACAAAAGAAGGTTCGACACTAGTAACTGGAGGAATCAACCCTAAATATTGAGCTTCTTGAGCTAAAGGTTTAACATTTGAATGCACAAGATGAGTAATACCATGCAAGAGATTAACACCTTGACCACTATCACGAAGAGCTTTCTTAAGAGCCTCGATAGCTTGAATAGAATCTTGATTATGGTTTTCTTGAATAAGCCAATTACCCATTTTATCAAGTTTAGTTGAAATTTTTTGGACTTGTTCAAGAGAAACTCTTAAGGCATCATCCTCATCATGAGATGAGTGAGAAGAGTTTTGCTCCATAATAAGATTTGAATCATGAATAATCAAATTGTCATTCGGGATCCTAAGGAAAGGAGAGGAAGATTCAGGATCAAAGGCACCAATGAGTCTACGAATTCTTCTAACCAGAATGGTATAAGTAGGACTAGAGGTAGTAAATCTCATGTACCAATGTAATGCAAATGAACTAAACTAGGAAAATACAAAGCATGAATAAATGAATATTTTTGTATTTTAAAGAGATTTTGTGATTTTTTTTGTATTTTTGAAAGCAAGAAATCTAATTTTATGACCATGCAAGATTTAACATAAAAGGCAAGTCTAACACCAAAAAGATATAAAGGGAAATCTAACACCATAAACACAATAGGGCATCTAACTCCACAAAAGAAAATTGGGTAAGTGTGTCAGGTTCAACAAAATGTAAAGGATAAAAATGTAGGGGGGTCTATCCTTACCCAAGTTATAATTTTTTTTGTTATTATATCTATTTGAGGAATGGGGGAAATATAAGATCTATCCCTAATCCAAATTCCCAAAAGGAGAGATCCAAATTGATTAATCACAAAGAGTTGATCAATACACAAATGAATCAAACTATGGAGAATATGAAGAAAGAAGAAAATCTTATACTTTTCTATAGAAACTATGTGCTTGAAATCTTAAATGAATAGAAGAAAAATACTAACCTCAAAATATGGTAAATTTAGAAAAGAGTGTTTTCTGATGCCTGTACATAGTTTCAAGGAATTCTGCAACCTGCTCCCGACTAGAAATACCGAGACATAGAAAACCTAGAAATTTTTTTCAATTCTGAGGGAGGTTGACCTTGACCCAAATAGAGGGGCACAATCTTACCTCAAGGAATAATCTTACCCCCCATTGAAGGTCGACCTTGACCTGAAACAGCTTTGACAGAAATTCTGTTCGTAGATCTTGGAAGTTCACCGAAAAGTGTATCTAGATTTGAGCTGCAATTCACTGTCTTGTACCTATACCTGTAAGAAAAATGGTTTTTGTTGTTTGGATGGGGGGTTTACCTTGGTCAAACCCCATTTTGGAATCAACCTTGAAATGCAATTGAAATTGCAATATATAAACAAAGTAAATGGAACTATTCACCTTGCTTATGTTGAAATCCTTGTGGAGGATTCGAATCCTTGAATCCAAAAGTAGAGATGTTCCAAATGAGTGTAGAATTATATGTAGGATGTCTCAAATCAATGACATTAGATCTTCAACATGAATCTTGAATGGATCTTAGCATAGGAAGAGGCTTGGATAAAGGTGAAAGGAGGAATCTTCAACAAGAGGGCTCCATAGAGATTGAATCCTTTAATGGCTACTAATTGATCTCCTTGATGAATTGGATGTTTGAATGCTTGAATTCTTGATCTTCGTACTTGAGAGCTTGAGTGATTATGAGATGAGATGGCTTGGTAATTGATTGATGGAGGAAATGAGAGAGGAAGGCTTCTTTTTATAGTGATCTAGGGCACAAACTTCTAGAGAGGCCAACATTAGAGAATTAAATCCCAGTTAACCTTAAGCCTTAGAAATGGACCTAGATTAAATACAATTTATGAGTTTACCATTCTGAAATCTGAAACAGTCAACCCGAAAGCAGGAAAATAAAACTTTCCGAAGCTCGATATCCTCAAACCTCTAGAACTTGAAAATTGGACCCAGGGTCAGGGTCGAGGTTGACTCTGCCCTCAATCAGAGTTGAGGTCGACCTTGACCCTGAGGTCTCAGATCTCAAATTCTCAAGATCAAGTGCCAGAAAAAGGCTTGAAATAGGTGGAGAGAGAAATAGAACAGGGGGAAAAGCTAGATCCATGCAAAGACCTATTCAAGGAACTTGACATGACCCCAAACCACTTACTCAGAGGGCTAAATGTTCTTAACATGGAAGTGCTTTCATTTTAAGATGATTCATCTCCATATAGAAATTAAATAGAAAAAAAACAATATAGGAATTTAATTTCATTAAATTGATACCTTGGCTACTAAATTTGATTAGATGCACATGCATTCTAATTGAAGGTCGGTACATAAAATTTGCATCCAAAAAAAGTAATCTATTAAAACTTATAAAGTTTACGGTAGACTTTGAAATAATATATTTTGCATAGAAACTATAAATCTTACACTCAATTGACAAAATTGAATGATTTTCTAATCAAACAGTGACTACAAATACAAAGGCAAGGGAGAAATAGAATGCATTTTTATTTATCCTTGTTTACATAGAATATGAAATATGAGTCATACCATCTCTACAATTTATATAGAAACTTGCCTTCCATACTCGCATTCGATAAGAATGTTGTCAATGAGAGTTACAGTTATGAAGATGCATTGGAATATACTATCAACTAAATAATTTGTTACCATATTTTATCTCAGTTTAAAAAAAATAATAAATACATTTAAAAAATATATAGAATATTTCATTTTTCAAAGATTTTGGTTTATTGATTTCCATATAGATAAATCTGATCTCTATGCACCTTCATAGTTTTTTTTTAGAATATCTAGACTTAACAAAACTTCAACAAAAGAAAAGAAAAAATAACAATCATGAAGAAACGAGTCTAAACTTGTTTAAAGAATTTTAAAATGGAGGCAAATCCTAAGTGGTATGCACCATCATACTTTTTTAAAGAATATCTATAGAAAAACAATAATTAAAAGAATAATCATAAAGGAAAAAATCAAAATAAATCTCTTAAAAGAAATAATACTAAAAATGCACAAAGGATAAAGCTTGAAGACAACGTCATAATCTTAAAAAGCTTTCCTGCTTAAAATAAGGCATGGCATCCACAAAAAAATAATTAGAGGTAATACTTGTTACACATAATTTGATGCATCTTCGCATCTTGTTTGATGTCTTCATGCAAGAGAAATGACTATCACATGTACCAACATGCAGAACATGAGCCCTACCATCAAATTACAACTAAAAAATATTCAAGAATGAAATTTAACAATCAAGCTATAATATTTTCCATTAGGTGGAATTTATCCTAGATTTCATGCAAATTATAAATAGATCTAGCAATTACCTAATAATTGAATAGCTAATCAAGAATTTACGTTCTACCCATTTTCTTTGACAAAAAAATTTGTTAAAAATTACCCTTGATGTATCAACAAACAAAAGAGAAGTGTTAAAAATTAACCTTACTATTATATCAGAAAAATAAATTTTTGTATACATTACAAATGACAAATATTTCAGGCCGACAACATAAATGTCTCTAACGAAGGCATGGAGTAATAAAACCTCTTGCTGCAACTCAGTTCTTGCTTGGCCAACAACAACAACAAAGAGGAATTAGATTCCTCTTTTTGCCAAACCCAAAAATAGAATATCGAGCTATTAGTGATTGAATTTTTTTGGTTTGAAAATTTATCAAAGTTTGATATGGGAAACAATTAAATATAAAACCACCATAAAGAGTTATAGAGAGACAACTAAACCATCAATAAGAATTAGAAAAATCAGCAATTATAGAAAGAAATGTTACAATAATAAAAATAAAAACAAAAAACTTCTACGAAATTGCTAATGAAGGTTTGAAAACTATTTTAGAAATATCCATTGTTCTTTGAGGATAATTATTAAGATCAAAATATCTACATAAATGGAAAAAAAATATATAGGTGAAAGCGCTGACAATTTTCGGACATAAAACTTAATTTTCAGTAAGCAAAAACTCCCACAAATAACCTATCAACTAAATTATTAAACTAACATTATTATTAATTACAAATACACGCTTTAACTTAAACCTAACAAAGGAACCCATTAGAAAATGCTTCTTCAAACTGGATATTCAGTAGTGAGCCTCCATTTAGGACAGGCAAACAACGGAATTATTTTGGGAAGAGTTATTCCAAACCCTTCCCCCATATCTACCTCACCCTCCATGGTCCAATCAAAGCAATGAATCAGCTGAGCGAGTGCCAACTCACTAACAGAAAGACCCATCGAAATCCCCGGGCATCCTCTTCTTCCTGCTCCGAAAGGCAGCAAATCGAAGTCCTGACCTCTCACATCCTTATTAGTCCCCATAAACCGCTCTGGCTTAAACTCATCAGCATCTTTCCAAACGTTTTCATCCCTTCCTATCGCCCACACATTCACATACAGCCTCGTCTTTGGCGGAATGAAATATTCTCCCACGCTGCACCCTTCCATCGACTCGTGCGGTACCAGCAGAGGAACTGGCGGATGAAGCCGAAAAGTTTCTTTCACCACACATCCCAAGTATTCGAGCTTCATGACGTCAGTCTCCTCTATTCTGCGATTTCTTCCGACGGCAGATTCCATCTCCTGCTGAGCTCGTGCCAGCGTTGAAGGATTCTTAAGCAATTCACTCATTGCCCACTCTACCAATGTCGACGATGTTTCCATTCCCGCGCTTAACATATCCTGCACATATATTCAAAATAAGTTGAAACAATTTCTAATCAGATTTGTCAAAGACGAACGGCCTTGATTCTCAGACTTACCAAGATAATGGCTTTCATGTCGGTTCGTGAAATTGTCTGGCCCTCCCTCTCGGCCATGTCGAACATCACGTCTACCAAATCTTTAACGCGATCTTCTTCGATGGGTTTTCCTTTTTCCAATCTACAATGAAAGTGCTCGTCGATTACATTTTCAGCAAATCCGTCGAATATTTGGTGAACGGAGTGCATGCGACGACGGAATCCCTGTAAGTCGAGCCAGTTGAGGGACGGAATAAAATCGCCAATGCAAAATGCACCGCTCAGAGCAGTAATCTCCTCAACCATTTGTTTGAAGCCATGCCCTCCATTCAATTCGTTGTCGGAGTACGTTCTGCTGGCAAACATTCTGCAGGTAATATTTTGTGTAAGGGAGGAGAGGTTTTTCCTCACATCCACATGCTGCGCTCCGTGCCCAGCTTCCCGCCAGATGGAGGCGATCATGGTAGAAACTTCTTCCTCTCTGACGAATCTGAAAGACTCGGTTCTCTTTACTGTGAAGAGCTCAACCGTGCACAGCTTTCTCATCTGCCTCCAGTACGCTCCATACGGACTCAAGGCCACATCTTTATGGTCATAGGCTACGTATTTCCCGAATGCGCTGTTTGGTCTGGTGGCAAAAACCAAATCATGGGTCTTTAGGAATTCTTTCGCCATGGCAGGCGAAGAAACCACAACGGTGGGAATTGAGCCCAAGCGAAGGAACACAATTGATCCGTATTTCCTTGCCAGCGCTGTAAGCGAGTGATGGGGAAGATTTCCCAAGAGATGGAGATTTCCTATGATAGGCCACGGACGTGGCCCGGGAGGCAATTTCAATTTGCTGCAACTGTTCTTCAACTTATACAGAAAGCAGTAGAGGAGAAAGAAGATACCGAATCCTATGGTGACCGCTTCTTTCTTGTTGAAGGTCAGAGATTCCATGCTCCGAGAAAAGGGAAATCCACAAGCCTGCAATGAATGGAAACCCACAAACCAATCCTTTTAACACAGACGCGCACGTTTACCGTGGCGCAAGAAGACAATGGCCATGGTCAATAAAAATGGCTCACATAATTATTATCTTATTTGGAATAATTATCGTAATGTGGAATATTATCTTTATTGGGTTGTGACTGTAAAGATAAGGAAAAACCTTATCTTCTTTTGGTATCTTATAATTATAAATATCTATGTTCTTAAATTGAATTATTTAAGAAATAATTCCTAATCAAATAAATTTTAGGAGGAAAAATTTATTTTTTATAAATATTGATGATATATTTGTGACAATTAATTTGTAAAATATGGAATGGTATCTTATTATTAGATTGTGACAATGGTATAAAGTAAATTAACAATTACATCTTGGTATGCGATGGATACATTGAGAAAGCACTTGATAATTTGAAAGTGTATGGATTGAATATAATATTTGATATAAAGAACAAACATATCTAATTTATATGCTAAAGAAATTTTTTTTAAAATTATAATATTTAATTGTAATTAAAAAGCATGTCATAATGACATCACTCACATCTATTAGGTTTTAGAAATATAATAATAGACACTAATGTAGATATTAAAGTCTCATTTTTTAAAATTTTGGAATTAGTAAAGATTAAAACTCCCAAGTTTTATATAGCTATAAAAAATTAAATGTATTGTGAGTTCATAATATTATAGATATTGATTTCTCATTTTTTGAAATTTTGAATTAAGAAAAATATTGTAAAGTGAACCATACATAAAGTAATAAATTAAAATGTATCATGTGGAATTTTGTCTATAAGTAAAATGTTATAAAATATATCAAATTAGAAGTAAGCAATAATAGACAAGCATAGGGCATTGGATAATTGGTTTTTCCTTGTAGAAGTTGATCTTTTTAAAACAAAAACAGATGTAATAAACATGTAATCTGATGATGACCACCTCTTTTACGTTGAAGTCAAGAATTCCATGCTTTGAGAAAAGTGAAACCCACAAACAACCCTTTTAACACATACATGTTGACCATGTCTCAAGAACACATTCGGTATGGTCAATAAAAAGGGTTCATATAAACAACAAAATTGATTGCTAAAAACTTAAGAGTGGCTGTAAATCATTTTCTATGTATCTTATTTGGAATATTATCTTCGGTAGGTTGTGATAGTAACCAGAAGGAAAAACCTTATCTTCTTTTCGTATCCTACAAAAATCTATCTTCTATTTAAGAGATAATTTTAAATCAATAATTGAATAAGGAAAAATTGACATTTTTTTTATAAATATTGATAATAATTAATTTGTGAAATATTATCTTATTATTTGATAGGGACAATGGCATAAATTGTAAAAAATCTTATCTTCTTTTGAAGCTTATTATATTTCATAATTTGCTAGGAGGTTGTTTTTTGTTGTAAATTGATAGTTTCTATTTTGTAGAAGATCTATATATATATATATATATATATATATATATATATATATATATATATATATATATATATATATATATATATATATATATATCTGTGTGTGTGTGTGTATGTATTTGTATATGTTTATATGTATATGTATATGCATATGTATATGTATATGTATATGTATGTACATATGCATGCATGCATGTGTGTGTGTGTGTGTGTGTGTGTGTGTGTGTGTGTGTGTGTGTGTGAGAGAGAGAGAGAGAGAGAGAGAGAGAGAGAGAGAGAGAGAGAGAGAGAGAGAGAGAGAGAGAGAGAGAGAGAGAGAGAGAGAGAGAGAGCAATAGTTGTGTAAAGGTTATTAAAATGTTTATTCTAAGCAACAAGAGGATGCAGTTATGTCATGTTCTTGCGAATGATGTAGTTGATTGGTTGCATTATTATTGAATATGCAATTGGATGACCTACAATGTCCATTCATTGTTTTCTTGGTAGTTTTTTAATTGTCCAAATTTTGATATAATATTTTAAAAAATTACATGTAAAGTACTTAGACATGCTACAATGATGTCTTACATAGACAAATTATTATCCAAGTCTAAGAATTTGTAGAAATGATTGAAAATGGAAGCATGTGTAAAGTATATCTAGTGCTGCGCCAAATGCTAGAGCAATAGAAAATGATAAAAAGTTAGATTAGTAGTCATTCTATAGAATTTTATAGTTGGCCTAATAAAATATAGAAAAAAAAAGTGCTTAATTCAAACACATATTATTGAGAGAAGTAGTGGTATCTTAGGTTGTAGATATCCATCATTATTTTTGTTTGTGTCCCACTTGCTTCCTACAATATTTTTGTTTAGATACTTTTCATTGAGAATTATTGGATTATATGAGGAATTTTCAAAAGTAGAAACATATCATTTGTAATCTAGATCATTGAAAATACCACATATAACTTTAACCTAATATTTTTACTATTGTTGAGTGAAAATGGCATGGATAATAGCATTGTTCTGATTTAATGTTAAATGCCCATTTACTCAGAAGTCTCATAGAAGAAAAATGATTGCTAACTTGTCTTCAATGTAGTCTTCATATTCAATATTTTGTAGACTAGGAAACAATATTTTCATCATATATTTTTCTACTGAACAATTTATTATTTATTTTTTGTTAGCCACTAGAATGGTTCTGAGATATAAGGAGTAGATGTAGTTGACTTCATCATTGCATCTAAAACAATGTATATTATTTTCCTCAAACATTCCATTATTTTCAAACTTGTAGTTGCATTTAAGAAAAAATACATGAAATGGATCAGATAACTTGTATTGGCTACTTTTAGAGTTTCATCAACCTGCAACATATGTCATTATATTATTATTCTTTAAAGTTATTTTTTATACAATTGTAGATTTTGAAATTTGATGGTTTCAAGATCAATACCTCAAATATTGATTGCATAGTCAACCAAATTTTTGCAGTGTTCTTCTACTTTTTATTATTATTAAGTAAAATAGGTTTTACAGGGTTTCTGAAACCCACAGCCAAAAAAGAGAGGTGATCAAAAGTATATAAAGTAGTTTAAGCAAGACAACCATGAAATAGACCACAAGCCAGCCTAAGACAATGAAACCACAACAAAACTGAACTGATCAAATTTTTATGATTCCCTTGGTAATTTGGAGTCTTTCCTTGTCAAGGATATCCTTCACTTCACTTTGGAAATCTTCACCTTGTTTCCAAATCATCTTAGCATCCTTCATGATAGCCAGGTTGGTAAACCAATCAGCAACATTGTTGCCTTCCCTGTACACATGTGAAATGTACACCTTTACAAAAGAATTAAGGATTGCGCAAGTTTCTTCGATTATATTGGATATCATCCAAGATGGAGAGTGAATGAGGTTTAAGTAGTTGATGATGTTCATCGATTCTCCTTTGAGCTAGAGCTTCTTGACCCCAATTTCTTGGGCAAGTTTGGTGACTTGGAGAGCTGCACAAGCTTCAAAAAAGTGGTTGGATTGAGAGCCCGAGGGTAAAATAATAGCTGCAAGGCCAAAACCAAAGTTGTTTGTGATTATCCCTCCACTACCAGATTGGCTAGGGTTCCCTTTGGTAGCTTCGTCAAAGTTGGATTTCACCCAACCAATCGGAGGACAACTCCAAATACAGTTCTGTCTTTTCTCCTGGGTCACTTTCTGAGCCTTTCCTGCAAGATGGTTAGTTCTTCTGCAATAGAAATAGTTTTCCTTAAAAACATGTTGGTTTTTTCAAAAATTATTTTAGGGGGAGAGGAACAATCATGGAAAATGCGATTGTTATGCTCTTTCCAGACTCCCAAGCAAAGGTGAGGAAGGATCCAGGTACAATATAACCGGAAGTCCAGGTTAAACATTTTGAAAGCCCATTGAGAAAAGAGATCATGGAAAGATAGGGAAAAATACCAAGATAAGTCCAGGGCCGAGAAAAGATATTTCCATATGTTACTTACAAAAGATCAGTGAATAAATAAGTGATCCACCATTTTTTCTTGACATCTACAAAGAAAACACCTGTTGGGGATTTGGAATCCACACTTGATGAGATTATCAATTGTGAGGATACGATTCTGGAGTAGGAGCCAGAAGAAAACATTGATTTTGGGTGTAAGGCCTGGAATCCAGACTTCCTTCTACTTGTTAAGTTGTAGAAGAATGTGAATTGACATATGTAAAGTATGTTATTTGCATCTATACATTTTAAAATACTTTTTAATAGAAATTTTAGAAATTCATTTCTAAGCACCTTGTCGTCCATTGTTGTGAAATGATGTGCCAAAGTTAGATGCAATACCAACAATTTTTTATTGGAAAGATAGTATGTTCTATGTTAAGATAAAAGAATGCAAATAACAGGGGAGTTAAGATGATTTAAATGTAGAGAAATGGTTGGAGAGATGTTTGTACTTGTGGTCTATCTAAGTTAGAGTCTCTATTTCTTATATCAATTAAATATTAGAAACATAATTTTATGGTGGCCACCACTAATGCACCAATTATTCGAATACCATGAGAAGTTTTCCTTGGTATAAAATTATGTTATTCACAAAGATGAGGTATGGTTTAAAGAATGCTTGTTTCTCATAAAATGAGAATACAATCATATTCTCATTTATCATAATCTATTTTTGGAGAAATATGGAAGCTTGATATAGAAATGGTTGATCCTTACCCTGATTTGTGTTCAAATTTTTGGACAAACTGGCTAATGACGTGGAAGGTAATTGTGATTTCACCTCTTATATTTGTTAGACAAGCATGTAGTATTTCACATATTTTCTTGGTTTTATCTAGTGTCATTCTGTATGAAACAATTATACCACCTTAAAAAATTATTGTACCTTTTTGAGCATTCAATTTTTCAATAGATACATAATTTAGAATTTTTACTTTTGATCTATAAAAAGAATAATAAAAAAATTCAATATTTGTGAATTGAATTAGTATAGTTTGAGTGCAGATACAAAATGTTAATTTTTAGATGTCTCATCTTGTATAGGTTGTATCTATTTTCATGAGTTTTTTATAGTCTCCATTATGCTCTTATAACAAAATTGTACTATATTTTGTTATGTGCTTTGAAGAAATACAAAATTATTTGCATAAAACTATATAATAGTAAGTTGATGCATATTTAATTAGATGTATCTTACATTTTCCTTATCCTGCATGCTATTTCATCCTGATGATGGATCATAGAGTGTGATCCAAAATGTTGATGCTAAAAATAAATACACAATGAGAAACTAGAAATCTATTCATGTAATAGATTTATATTGATCAAGAGTTTGCAATATTATAAAAATTGGATCACGATCCATCCATTAGGTTTATAATTTTTAACTATAGAATATTTGTGCATTCATATTGGTCCATATATGATCAATTTTTCGTTGATGTAGACTATTTAATTTTTTAAGTAAAAAGTAAATGTCATTGTTTTGCATATAGTTTGCAAGCATTTAGTTTTATTGTTATTTATTGACATGCCAATGTTCAAATCACTTACAATACACATATTTGTTGATGTATTGAAAAAATAGAGCACATTTTTTGTTATTGTTAAAAGTTCTATTAGTGATGCATTGAATCTTTCATATATAGATTATAATTGGTTGTTTTGTAATTGATCAATTTTTTTTATTGTTATCCCCTCTCAATTTATTGTTTTATGTTGCATTTCTTGTTGAATAAATAATTTACTTTAAATAAAATTAGTTACACCATGTGTATCATATGTTGAATAAAAGGTAAAATTTTGTAGTGGATTTTTAAAGTCTATTAATTGAATATGTATTTCTTGTAAATACTAAATAGTATATAACATTAAATCATGGTTATTTAGTATCTCTTCTTTGTGTGAAGGTAAGTTATGATTACGTAATGCAGATAGAACAGAATACACACCACTAATTTCTTGTAGTTATTCATTGTCAAATTACCAATATGCATTTGACTAGAGTCTTGAAATTTTAATAATTACCTTTATTTAACTTTGATGTGGGTATGTGCTAGAGGTTGTAACATAAATAACATCTCAATTGAAGTTGTTTGTGAAAGTGCAGTGTATGTCAATCTATTTTTCTTTATGCTAGTACTATTGAATTCTATTCCTTGCATAGTGATTCCTTGATATCTAGTTGTATAGGAAAATGATTTATAATATTCAATTTAATTTTGTTATATACCTATTTAATAGGCTTTGCAATGTGATATATGTGTGTCTAGCTCTTGTCAAGGAAATCATTCTAATATTGTGCAATGCTTTTACCTTTTTGATCCCTACTTTATGGACCATTAAATTTGATCCAAATAATTTCTATGTCACTTTTTTCATGAATGCATTGAATATTCTATCTAATCCCTTTAATAGTCCATCTTTTGCATCATAATTTCCAGCATACATTTCAATTAGCATGTTTGGTTTTACAACTTTTTGAGATGGTAGATTCATTGTGTCATTATAAAGTGGTGTGGTTTTTCAATTTTTATCACATTCAATGTAATCAGATGCCCACATGTCATTGTAACTTATTTTGATTGTGTGTGGTCATAGAATTTCTTGTATAGAATAGGTATGGAATATTTGGGTCAACTGGTGGTGATCATAAATAGTTCTATTTTAAATAATCTAGATCCTCTATTATTTATGAGACAATGTGTATTCTATTGAGTACATCAATGAAATTATTATCAATTTATTGAAAAGTTAATTGTAATGCATAAAACCTCATGTTTTCTTTGAAAAAAATAAATGGTATTAATTTATTTGATCTATTAGATTATTTTTAAATACTAGTGAATTTTGTATAGGTTATACCTGATAAAGATCACCATAGAAGATGGTATCAATATTTCCAAAGTAGTTGGTAGGTGTTTTTTTTATTATATCTTTTAATTGGTTATGTATTTTGCTGAAAATCCTTTCACCAACAAATGAATGTTCATCTATCATGTGGACTCATAATTGTTAACAATTATTTGATATTGTGTAGATAATGTTTGATCATTGAGTGGGATGAATTATGAACTTTTGAGTGGCATGAAAAATGTTGAATGTGTTGTAATGCCTACTATATTATGTATTTCTTATCCTATAAAAGTGAGCATGAAGTCTTATGGTTTATCTAGATTATTTTCAATAGTATTTTTGTATTTGTGAACAAGTGTTTTCATAGTTTTATCTCCTCCTGTCAAGAACACATGTAATGATTCTTTTTATTTTTTATGTTTTTAATAAATATCTTTTATAATTGCATGTTGATCATTTTTAAACATTTGCCTCATCTTATAGTACTTAGTATTATTACTGAGAGGATATTTTACAATTTCAAAGATACTTTGAGCTCTTTTTTTCATTTTGTTCACTAATACTATTTTAGTACCTAATTACATGGTATATTGATAATTTTTCAATGCATCATTTTCATCAAATAGTTTATTATCATTTTCATTGTTCTCTTTACCCAGTTTATTAGTAGACTCATCAAGATCACCCCATCAATGATGGACATTGTAATTGTATCTTTTACAGTTCATTTAAATAGTTGTTTCATTATATAACTAAGCATCATTCCATAATTTGAAACTATTAATAAGTGTATTTTCACTATGTATAAATATGAAGTAGATGTTAATATGATTTAGAACAACAGAGAAGGGGGGTGAATCATTTGTTCTCAGGTCCTGATGTATAAAACAATCTCAAAAACTTTTCCTTAAGTCAGATCCAATAACCAAAAAAAACTCGGTCATCATTGATTCAATAATAGAAACATACAACAATGCAGTCCACTACCCAACTATAACTTAACTTGTAAAACATAGAAATGTTCAAACCAAAACATTCACACAAGTATTAACACCAGGATTTATAGTGGAAACCCAATTTTGGAAAAACCACTTTGTAACATGCTACTATTATTTTCACTCTTCTGAAGTGAGCTCAGTAAAAAGCCAACCTTGTCAAAGGTTACAATACACACTGTCAGGTGTGACCCAGTTAAAGGATTTCAATCACCCTGTTAAAAGTGAGCCTTGTCATAGGACTTACATACACTCCATTATAATGAAACCTTGTTCAAAGGATTTAACATATGACTGTTAGGTCAACCTCTATTAAAAGGATTTTGACTATTACAATGGTTAGAAAGTAGCAGCAATATTTATCTAAAAAATATACAACTCACTTTGCAAATATCAGATCAGATTCCGTACACTAATGCTAGTTTAATGACTTTGAAACTTTTCCATCTCCATCTCTGATCTTCTCGAAACTTTTCTTCAAGCAACCACAACAATTTTCCTTCAACCTTTTCTGCTTATTCAACCAGTAAAACTTTTCTGATCTTCTAGCGTTCTCTGTTCACCCATGCACTTACATATCCAAATGCTTAGGTACCCTTTATACTTTCCTCAATTAGGTTAACTCATCTTATGCCGCTCAATCTCATTCATAGATCTTAAGGTTAGGTCAGATTCATTGAATCTACCCGCTTCATGTTCTTCGGCTCCTTTTCTAGAATCATCTCAAATCTCTTAAAGATTTACAATAAAAATTTAAATTACAGTGCATTTAATGCTTTCAAACAATCAATAAATAAAGTCAACACATTTTACATAATCCAAGAATTCAACAATGTCGGCTTCAAAATTAAATTCTCTTCAAATATATAATTGCTGATGCTCGGTTAATACTGTGATCAACTACTTGGTCTTCATGTAGAAAGCTCGGTCATTACTAAAAAAATATTTCCTCAGCTTACACTGTCTTCCTCGGCAATTAATTGTTGTTTGGTCAACACTAGAATTTTTCTTGGCATACATTGACTCGGTCGACACTAACATTACTCAGCTTAAACATGATTTTTCCATTCTTTGCTCAGTCAAGCCTACTAGTTTAGTCTTCAATCTTACTAGTATAAACAATACATTGTCTCATCACTATGCAACATAGTCAAGTACACTTTGTAGTATCAAGATAACTCAACCTTTCCTTAGGTACTATTGTTACCAACCTTGCCTAGCCCCTTAGCAACACTCAAATAGATATAGTACTTTCCTAAGTAGAAATAGTCTTACCAGTTAAGGTTTGACATCAATGACAATACAACAATTGTTTCAATTGCAGTTTCCAACAATCTCTCTCTTTGTCATTGATGGAAACTCCATATGATATCACCTGAATAACACATGGATTACCAACCAATCCAAAAACTTATCTGTTCATCAAAGAATTATTTATAATATCCTTAGCTTCATTCTGATTCAGAATCCTATAAGCCTCACTTCTGTGGCCATCAGAAGTATTTAGATCTCCCTCTATCCTGATCCTTCATTTCAGTTCATCATCCTTAGCTTTAGTTTCATGTGTTATCATATGAGTTCATCTCCCTCTTTGACAAAAATACCAAAGCAGCAACTAAAACATACATCTAGTAGATGTAGATAATATCTGTGTAGCTCAGTGTGTCTCCCTCTGTCATCTTGCTTATGACTAATTCCTTGTGTTTTCTTCTTTTCACAACTTTAGGCTAGCCCTAAAGTGTGACAATCTTTTGCATCAATTTGTCAAATTTTCTACTGTAGCACATTTGATGCAATGCTCCTAGCTTGTCTAGGCAGCCTCAGTTAGGGGAAGGACCCCTAATTGACTTCTCAAATACTAATGAGCTTCTCTAGGTAAAGCTTTAGTGAATATGTCTGCTAATTATTATTTTGTATTCACATATTCCATTCAGACTTCTTTATCTTGTACTAATTCTCTCAAGTAGTGATACTTGATTGCAATGTTCTTGGTCTTAGTGTGCATCACTGGATTCTTAGAAATATTGATAGCACTTGTGTTGTCATAGAAAATAACAACAGGTTCAATGATTTCTTCTTTCATGCCTATCAACAATTGTTTTATCCATACCAAATTTGAATAGTTTACTGCAGCAACAACATACTCGGCCTTGGTAGTGGATTGAGAAATGCAATTTTGTTTCTTGCTTGTCCAGGAGACTAATCTCTATCCAAGAAAGAAAGCTCCACTAGTAGTACTCTTTCTGTCATCTACATTTCCTGCCCAATCAGCATCTGTATAAACTCTGAGTTCAAATTTGTCATCATTCTTATAATATAGACCATAGTCAGGAATTCCTTTAAAGTATCTCATAATTCTTTTCACAGCCATCATGTGTGTTTCCTTAGGATTGGTAGAGAATCTTGCCACAATCCCAACAGCTAGTGCAATACCTAGTCTACTATGTACATCATACTATAATTTTTCAATCATTGATCTATACAAAGTATGATTCACTTCTGCAGCATCATAATTCTTAGATAACTTTTGTCTAGTAACCATAGGAGTTCCCACTGGTTTAGCATCTTCGATCCCAAAAGTTTTCAGTATTTCATTAACATACTTAGACTATGTAATGAAAATTCCATTATTCCTCTGATATACTTGTAAACCAACAAAGAATTTGATCTCACCAAACATACTCATTTCAAATTCAGTTTGCATTTCATTTGAGAATCTTTTACACAATGCATCTTGTCCACCAAAAATAATGTCGTCCACAAATTTTTTTGCCAACAGGATACCTTTACCTTCTTCATCTTTCATGTACAGATTGCTTGTGTCATTTGTTCTTGAAAATCCAATCTGTATCAAGTAGTTGTGCAACCTCTCATACCATGCTCTGGGAGCTTGCTTCAATCCATATAGTGCTTTGTTTAGTTTGCACACCATGTGTCTTCTGTTTGGATCAATAAAACCTTCTGGCTATTCTATGTAAACTTCTTCTTCTAGTATACCATTAAAAAATGCAGACTTGACATCCATTTGATATACCTTGAAATCTTTATAAGTAGCATATGCAAGCAGAGTTCTTACTCCTTTCAATCTAGCTACAGGGGCAAATGTCTCCCCATAATCTATTCCTTCTTCTTGTGTGTAGCCTTTGCATACCAGCCTAGCTTTGTTCCTAGTGATTTCACCACTTTCATTCATCTTATTCTGAAACACCCACTTTGTTCCTATAAGATTTTTGTTTTCAGGTCTCGGCACCAGAGTCCAAGTATCATTCTTCTCAATCTGGTCAATCTCTTCATTCATTTCTTGTATCCAGTCTTCATTCTCCAATGCCTCTCTAGTTGACTTGGGTTCAAATTCACACAGTAGGCATGTTGGATCCTTAGTCTTACTTTTGGTATGAATTCCATTATTTTTGTCTCCAATTATCTGTTCAGGCTTGTGATGTCTTCTTACATATTTTTCCAAAATAGGTTCAGTTCCTCTCTCCTTTATTTCATCATGTTCCTCAACAAGATTGTTAGATTCAACTTCTGAATGCTCGACAACCTCTTCCTGATATTCAGTAGCATTTTCTTGTAACTCGGCATGTTCTTGTTCTCTCTCGGCACTGTTTTCCTGATGCTCGGTAGCATCTATCTGTCGCTTGACATTGCTTACCCGAGACTTGGAATCAGGTGCAAGTCTATTACTTGCCTCTTCTTCTTCCTCAATGTACACAAAAGATCTATAATCTTCTGGTTCTCTTTTTCTGTCAGCTTCATTTCTTTCTGCATACTCATCAATTTTGACATTCACACTTTCCACAATTTTGTTAGTGTTAGAATTCAAACACTTATAAGCTTTACTTTTTGTGGAATACCCTAGGAATATGCCTTCATCACTCTTAGCATCAAACTTTCCATTCCTAGTGTCTTTTAATATATAGCACTTACTTCCAAAGATTCTAAAGTATTTAACACTTGGTGCATGCCCATGCCATAATTCATAGGGTGTCAAATTTGTACCTTTCTTGATTTGTACCCAGTTAAGAGTGTAGACATCAGTGCTTATAGCTTCATTCTAGTATTTCTATGCCACATTCTTTTCAATCAATAATGTCCTTGCACAATCGAAGATAGATCCATTTCTCCTTTCTGCTATACCATTCTGTGGAGGTGTTCTAGGTGCAGACATCTATCTTTTAATTCCTCTATCATTGCAAAATAGATTAAATTCATTTGATGTAAATTCTCCACCTCAGTCAGATCTAAGACATTTCAAGTTCCTACTTGTCTCCTTCTTAACCTTAGCCAAATACCACTTAAAGAATTGAAAAGCTTTAGATTTTTCTTTTAGAAACATCACATGCATCATCCTAGTATGATCATCAACAAATAAGATAAATTATCTAGCACCATAGTAACTTTGTACACCCATAGGTCCACAAAGGTCAGTATGAACCAAATCTAAAATGTTTTCAGAAGTAAAGGATTTTCTCTTGAAAATTAAGTTTGTCATTTTTCCTAACTGGCATTCCTTGCAAATCACATTCTCAGGTTTCTTCAATCTAGGTAGACCTCTTACCTTTTTCTTCTTACTTATCTCTACTAGATTGTCAAAGTTAACATGACATAGCCTTTTATGCCATAACCAAATATCATCAAGTTGTGCAATTAAACATGTTTCTTCAGATAGGTCAAGATAGAACAAATTACCTCTAGTCTGATCTCCACTCCCAATTAGTTCTCCAGTAGCATTAAATATTTTAGCTTGCTTGTGATGAAATTCCACTCGGTAACTAGTTTTGTTAAGTTGAGCAACACTTAACAAATTATAATTAAGACCTTCAACCCAATATGCATTTTTCACAAGATATCTTATCAGTCAGTTTAATCAAACCTTTTCCTCTAACAGGACATGGTGCATCATTACAAAATTTTACACTTTTACCTTTGTAATGATGTAAGGTCTCAAACTTATTTTTGTCACTAGTCATGTGATGTGAACAACCACTGTCAATAATCCATTTATCATTCTTGTTCACATAGGATATCAATGCAGTTTTCTCATCCTCATCAGATTCATCTTTCATTGCAACATATACTACCTCAATTTCAAAATCATCACTATCAGTGTCAGTTTCTTTTTCAACAATGTAACAAGATTTCTTACCTTTTCCTTTGTAGTCTTTGTTCCATTGGTAGCTTCTATCATTTCTATCTTTGTATTTTTTTTTTCTTTCATCATCTTTATCCTTCTTGTTAGGACATCTAGTAGCTATATGACCAACTTTATTACATGCAAAACATATAATAGGGAGTTTACCTTTGTACTTTCCTTTTCCCCTTCTCAGTCTTCTAGCCATAAGAGCTTCTAGATCTTCTAGTTCTTCATCAGAAGTGTCACTATCACTATCACTTTCACTGATGCATCTTACTTTTTCTTTCTTTGGCTTGTTCAGAACTAGTTGTGACTTGAAAGCAGATTCAACATTTCCAATGCTTCCAATAGTTAAATTATCATAGTTAGAGAGTTCAAAAGTAGTCATCTTACCAACCAAACTTTCCAAAGTAAGCACATTAGTAGAGTTGCATCTAGATTCCTAAATAGCTGAGATCTTAATAACATATATAGGACGTAGGGTTCTTAGTACTTTCTCAATTATAGTTTCATCATCAATAGCCCCATTTTCTCCTCTAATAGCATTCACAACATCTTTTATTCTACCATAATATTGTGCAATGTTTTCACCTTCTTGCATTCTCATTTCATCAAACTTACCTCTAAGACTCTCGGCCTTTGCTTTCAGCACATTTAAGTCACCACCATAGATCCTTACAAGAGTGTCCCACATATCCTTAGCAGTTGTGTAGTCCTTAATGTCCTCAAATTATGGATAGCTTAGGGCAGATGCAATTTCCAACATTGCCTGATTATGTTCTTGTTTAGCTCTCATTTCTTCGGCAGTCAAAGGTGCAACAGGTGAAACATAGCTATTCTCAATGTAGTACTTTGCAGAATCACCAATACTGGCCAGATGCAACTTCATCAAGCTTTGCCATGCATGGAAGTTTTCCTTGTTTAGCTTCGGTACCTCCTTATACATCCTGATCATTTTCTTCAAGCCCCTTTAAACTTGATTTCTGTCAACACTAATAATAAGCAACTTGGCTCTGATACCAATTGTTAATATGATTTAGAACAATAGAGGTGGGGGGTGAATCAATTGTTCTCAGGTCTTGATGTATAAAACAATCTCAAAAAATTTTCCTTAAATCAGATCCAATAACCAAAATAAACTCGATCATCATTGATTCAATAATAGAAACATACAACAATGCAGTCCACTACCTAGCTGTAACTTAACTTGTAAAAAAAAGAAATGTTCAAACCAAAACATTCACACAAGTATTAGCACCATGATGTATAGTGGAAACACAATTTGGGAAAAACCACTTTGTAACATGCTACTATTATTTTCACTCTTCTAAAGTGAGCTCGATAAAAAGCCAACCCTATCAAAGGTTACAATACACACTATTAGGTGTGACCCAGTTAAAGGATTTCAATCACCCTATTAAAAGTGAGCCTTGTCATAGGACTTACATACACTCCATTAGAATGCAACCTTGCTCAAAGGATTTAACATATGACTGTTAGGTCAACCTCTGTTAGAAGGATTTTGAATGTTACAATGGTTAGAAAGTAGCAGCAATATTTATCTGAAAAATATACAACTCACTTTGCAAATATCAGATCCGATTCCGTACACTAATGTTGGTTTAATGACTTTGAAACTTTGTCATCTCCATCTCTGATCTTCTCAGAACTTTTCTTCAAGCAACCACCATAATTTTCCTTTAGCCTTTTCTTCTTATTCAATTAGTAAAACTTTTCTGATCTTCCAACATTCTCTGTTCACCAATGCACTTACATATCCAAATGATCAGGTACCCTTTATACTTTCCTCAATTAGGTTAACTCATCTTATGCCACTCAATCTCATTCGTAGATCTTAGGGTTAGGTCAGATTCATTGAATCTACTTGCTTCATGTTCTTCGACTCCTTTTCTAGAATCATCTCAAATCTCTAAAAGATTTACAATAAAATGTTTTACATTGCATTTAATGCTTTCAAACAATCAATAAATAAAGTCAACACGTTTTACATAATCCAAGAATTCAATAATGTCAGCTCCAAAATTAAATTCTCTTCAAGTATAAAATTGCTGATGCTCGGTCAATACTGTGATCAACTACTAAGTCTTCATGTAGAAAGCTCGGTCATTACTAAAAAAATATTTCCTTGGCTTACACTGTCTTCCTCAACAATTAACTGTTGTTTGGTCGACACTAGAATTTTTCTCGGCATACATTGACTCAGTCGAAACTAACATTACTTAGCTTAAACATGATTTTCCATTCTTTGCTCGGTCAAGCCTACCAGTTTATTCTTTAGTCTTACTAGTATAAACAATACATTGTCTCATCATTGTGCAACATAGTCAAGTACACTTTGTAGTATCAAGATAACTCAACCTTTCCTTAGGTACTATTGTTACCAACCTTGCCTAGCCCCTTAGCAACACTCAAATAGATATAGTACTTTCCTAAGTAGCAATAGTCTTACCAGCTAAGGTTTGACATCAATGACAATACAATAATTATTTCAATTGCAGTTTCCAATAGTAGAGTGGTAATTATTCTCCACAATAATTTTCCAAGTCAATATATTTATTGAAGTATATGAATTGTATAATGGTTTCTTTTGATGGATATAATTTATTACCATCTTTTCTATATTATGAGGCATGACGTGCAAAAAAAATCAAATAAAATAATCACGGGTCTCATAAGATAGTAATCTATTAGTCAGTGATATATTACATTTTCTAATTCACGTAGTTTTTTGTCCAATGATTTTGTTGGTTTTAAGACATGTTTTATCATCTTCTTCTCTTGTATTGATTAATACATACTCTCTGAGATCCAATTTCCTATCTATCTTATAGAACAATATGAGTAGCTCACTGTGAATACATTTATTGTATATCGAGTAATGCATTACCAAGTTTAATTACCATTTTCATGGCTTCAATTTTATTTTTTCATGGCCTTTACAAATTATTCTAAGTCTAGATGTTATTGACTTATCCACTTTTATTATGTATAAGCTACAATACATTGTTCCAATGTATGCACTCAAAAAAAATTGAATCTCTATTTGTTTACTATATTTGTGCCAATGTTTTAGCACAACTATTATTCGACATATTAGATGGTTTCCTTTTATAAAATAGTGTAGGCCTATGAATTTTAGATCTAATAGAAATTATATAATCATATTCATTACCATGTATTTATTTTGGAAACATTTAAATCAGAATAGATTGTTGTGCACTTCACTTCCTCTAAACTACATATTATATTTTTTACTAAAAGTACTATATTATCTTTATTATCTTTAAGTAGATGAAGAATTATGGTTTTTTTATTGGTGGAAATGGATAACTATATTAGTAGGTCTATAGATGAAAATGAAAGTTTCATTTGAATTGCTGCACTCCCCTTGGGTAGCGAGACTAACCACCTTACTGAATTCATAGGGGTCTATCATGTGGTAAGGTGGGCTCATATTCTTGAATGAAAGAGAGTTTGGATTGAAGGAGACTCAAAAAACATAAGGCAATGTCCTAAATGGGTTTATAAACCTTTATGGATGATTGATAGTTGGATCCAAAAATCTATTGAGCTTATGTAATCTTTTTACAAGGTATTCATATCTCATATGTACTATGAGGAAAGCCATGTTTCTGATCTTGTTTTCTAATGTGGGATCCATACTAGAGATTGTATAGTATAGCACAGGGGCAAAAAGTTTCATGATGACATAAGATATTTTCTAACGTATGATAGAAACCATAGGAGGGGCAATAATTTTCATATTGGACAATTATGAATATTCCAAATCATCTCTTTATTTATATTATTATTTGGAGTGTGTATCAATATGATGGTGTGTTTGAGTCCATTTACCTATAGAAATAAAAGAGAATTCCTCTGGATCTACTATTTGTCCTTCAACATGGGAGGAGATAGGTAGTGGGTGCAACCTATAAACTACATGATAATTAAAGATAATGCCATGATATGGAGGGTTTTGAAGAGGGATAGATTAACCCATTATATAGAGAAGTTGCATGGAACCATTAAAGAGAACCGTGTCATAGATATTACTAGCCTCTCCCCTGAGGGATGAAATTTTTTAATACATATAAAATTATCTAAATAGGCATTTGAGAAATTTCCCAAGAAGAAGACTCAGAAGGATAGTTTGGTGAATGTCTCTAAGAGTGCCTACAAAAATTCCAAAATCAAGTCCATCTGGATCTTAGTTTTAAAGGATATTAGAAGATATGTTACTCTGGATGGAAGGTTTACAAGATCCTTTGACCACTAGTTTGTTCTCCTAAACCATTTCAGTATCATGATAAAATCTTTTTCCCTTTTTATTTGGTTTCTTTTGTAAATGCAAGTATTAGGGATCATAGGAAGAATAAAAAAAACTCAATCCTTCATGAAGGTCTACTCCTTTTAATCTTTGAATATTTTAAAGCCCTTCACTAGAGTTTTCCAAAACATCCCCCATTTTGGTGTTTGAAGAGGATGAGGAGGATTTAAGCACAAGAAATGTTGAGGATAGTGATTGGAATATGACTATGGAATTCTTTGAGTCTGATTCACAGTAGACAAAGAAATATTATAAATAGAATGTGAAACCCTCATCCATGAATAAGAAGAAACCTAAGGGGAAAGAAGTCATATTTATCCTGCTTTTGGTGAGGGTTATACAAAGGAGAAAATAAATAAATTACCTATGATGAAAGGGAAATCAATTTCTAAGGAGGATTCATAGCTTTGTTTGGAGGGTGGGCATAATTTCCCTCTCACAAATTATTTCTCTTCTTCTAGCCCTTAAACTGATGGGGATGATATTCCATTTCCCTAAAAATACTTTATTGAGGAATCCCATATCTTAGAGCCTAGTCAGGAGTACCAACAATATTCTTGGTATTTCTCCTAATAGGGCTAACAATCTTTGTAGAATTATAAAATGGGTGGTTAACGAGTTCAAAGACATCAAGCTAAAATAGACAGATATTGGTAGTAGAAAGGATATAGATACTTTTGGTGTTGATAAGGGGGTGTTGTAGTAGAATAATATATAGGTTTGATGGATGGAGGAAGAGAAACAATCAATTATTGATTGTCCTCAAAACATAGTGGATAAAATTAATATGTTAAAGAAGGATTATGAAGGTAAAATTGTAGGGTTGAAGAGCAATTTCATAATACTAAAGGAAAACCATTAGTCCATTATGAATTTTAGTCATCAATTCATAAAATCCACTATTAAAAACATGAACACCATTTTAACTTTAACTTGGAAAATATGCAAAAGGAAAAGAGGAAGCATTGAATCAAAGAAAGTGTGCCAGAGGGAACCTAAAAAGAAAAGTAGTTAGTTTACCCCAGGACATACAAGACCTGAATAATATTGCATTTTACATGAGACAAATTTAGGTAAAGGATAAAAAATCACTAAAGAGTCTAGCTTAAGCCCTCCTCTATTGTTCAAGTTTTCTCCTAATTATTTTCTAGTCTTTTGTTGAATCATTGCTACTAGTTGTATGTTGTATATTTTTCCATCTTTTTTTCTTTGGTATTTTCTTTTTTGTTTAGGACATATCTATTTAGATCTAGTTACTTTTTTTAAAGGGCTTATGGTCCCTTCGAAATGTATATCTTTTTATTTTCTACATTTTTCTCATGTGGTGATGTTTATGTACCATAGCTAATTTGGAATGTAGATATTTGAGTTAAAAGTAAAACAGTTCTCAATAAATTCTTCAATAATTGCATTTTTGTCATTACCATAAATTGGTGCATCAGTTATTTATAAAAGGAAGTGGTCATGTCCATTCCCATGATTTTAAAATTTTGTTAGAGAAGCAATTAAAAATAGTTCCAAAAAAAGAATTAAATATTAGTATTAGTTTCTTTATTACATTAATTTAAAGATAGTAATAATGTGCACATGTTACAAAATCATTTTCTTCCAAATACAATTTTTTATTTGTGTTTGTAGTGTATTATTGTTGTTGAGTTGTGTAATTCTTCTTTTTTTTTTTGATAATGGTTCTCAATAGTGTTCGATACTTGTAAATGTCCTTAAAAACATAGGTGACCGAAGCTATAGTATAATTGAAAAGACACTTTTTTCTATTGATACAAGTAATCAGGTCCTCTACATAAGAAGAGAGTGTGTTGTGGTTTAGGATTTAAAGACTAAGATCTTTGCAAAATTTACTTTCGTGTTATCAAGTCCCAATTTATCATTTGACAAAGATATGATGTTTTCTTGGATGAAAATAAGATTTTCTATTAGGAAGGATTGGACATGCTTAGAGAATATATTTCATTTCTCTATTAAGAGATTTTAGGGCATATTTTCTGCAAGGAGGGGTGGTGCATCAAAATATATTGGTTTTCAATACTTTATTTCTTCCAAGAACATGCTACCCATCTTTCTCTTTTCATATCTTCTTTTTCTTTTAGGATTCCTTTAAATATAAATTTATAACAAAATGGTTGTATTTTACCTATAATAAGAAAGAAAATGATATGGTTTCAAATTCTATACTTCGATTCAAAACTTCCAATTTTTTTTAATCTTAATAGCGGAAGATAAATGTGAAACTTGATGAATATAGATAAAAATTATTGTAAATGTCAAATGCTTTGTAAAAGTAGTCATTTAATCAATAGATAGAACTTCCTAAAAATTAATTTGAATCACTCTAATGATCTCTTCATACCAAAACTCAATAGGTAGCCCTAGTAATCTGACCCAAATAGGGATGGCACTACAATAATAATTAGTGAGAGATAGACGTAGTTCCCATTTCTTTTGATCTAAAAAGATTCCTTTCTAAACACTTAAGGCCCCATGTAAATAATCTTTTTCAAACCTTCATTATGGGTAATGGAAAAAGATAAACAAACTTTGGGAATTACCAAGACATATTCCTACCCTTTTTTTTCATTTCCTTTAAATGAAGGAGCAAAACACCTTAGTATTCATGTATGACCCCTCAAACTTCCCAATAAGAGATTGAGCCATAAGATAAACAATTTTGGCAATCATAATGTCTAGATAAGAGATCACATATATACCATTCATCAAATTAGAAAGACTACTAATAGAGAATCCAAATATTAAGGATTATATTTAACTACAAACAAGGTCATCCATAGTTTCTTTCTTTTGAGGTAGTTGTTGCTTCCCATAATATTGACACATGCAAATCATTCTAACCATTTTTACTAGGGGTATATGCATCAAATGCCATTACATGCTCCACATCATCTGGAATAAAATTATATTCACCATCCTCATCATACTCCTCAAACTCTCCCTACCACATTGTTTATGGGTAAAAGCACAATAAATTGTCACCCTTTTATAAAGGAAGAGGCTAACAACACCAAAACTGAAAACATTCAAGGGCATAAAAGTCATATTTCTGTTGAGAATTTGAAGATGATGTGAACTGATGAAATGTGTAAAATAGATGAATTTCACACCTATAATTTTTAAAAATTAATTTGAGTAAACATTAATATGTTTTTTTAATTTTTTAGGTGTAATTTTTATATCCTGAAAAATGCTACAAATCAGGGAGTTTACTTCCCGTCAAATCATTATAAGTAAAACATTGTTTTTCCCTCCAATTTGAGAATATGTTTTAGATGACATGTATATATAGTGTAGGAAAAAAGAAAGAAGTGTTTTCGATCTATAGTTTACTCGTTATATACATTCAAAGTTGAACTTACCTGAAATCAACAATTTTTTTCTCCCGTCACTTTTTCCCTATCAAAACTATGCAAAAAACTAAATAAATTACATATTATTGAAGAGGACTCTCTCATCTAGTGTCCTATATGATTTTAAAAAAATTCTAAGTTGATTTAGCATTTTTCTATATTTTCCAAATCAACGTCTTCACAAAGTTTAATATACCTACATGTAGTTTTTAGAGAATTTCTTTAATGTTTTGTAGTTGAAACAATATAAAATTTATATGTCTGAAATCGTACTTCTAAGATCTACAAAAGGGTACTTTTAGTTTTTTAACATTTTCTATTTTGATCAGAGAAAGTTACAACAAAAGTGCACAAATCTAGTTTTTTTGTGTTTTTGGAGGTTTGGTTGCCAACATGGCATGCCACCTAGGTAGACTCGATCGAGTTTGACTTTGCCAAGTCTAACTAGGCCAATTCTGACTCGACCAAGTCCCCATGGGGTTGACCCCACACAAATAGCCAAAATAGTGTGCAAATGAGGGGCTTGAGATGGTTTTTTATATTAAAAATATCAATTAGACTCGGCTGAGTACCACTCGGCCCAATCTACTGGGCCACATAGATGCCATTTGGCACCATGTGGTGCCTACTTGTAGTCGGCCTAGTTAGACTCAACCGAGTCTAACTGGGTCGAGTCTAACTAGGCCAAGTCATTTGAGTTAGTTGAAAAGGTGACACTCAATTATTCTTTTACCCTGATATATCCCTTGAAACCATGTATAGACCATGATGAGTACCACCTAATCATCCTAGATTCAAACTTCTTCCCAATATCAGTCCTCTATTGTGATCCTTCTTGAATAGTACATGTGAAAGTTCAAATTAATAATTTTATTAATATAATAGTCTTTAAATAATTTTATTTTCAAGTATTTATTAAGTGCATGCAAATAGGGAAAAAAGTGACCACTTTGAAAGAGTGGTTCTTTGAAACTGGTATTTAAAATAATTAATAGAAATTTTACACATGTACAAGTTTTGATATGTGTGATACATTTATTTCCTTCTTATTGGCTCCCCTTAAAACCTTGCATTAACATTTGTAATTAGTAAAGACGTTAATCTTACTCTTGTTTAAGGTCTTGTGGTAAGTCCCGTTTCTCATAGTTTTTGTTTTAGGTTCTTCGACAAGTATTTATTTGTTTAGTTAGTTAGATGAATTTACTTCTTGTAAATTCCTTTCAAACTATTTTTTAGACTTGATTTTATTTTTCTTGTTGGGCTCGATCCCTATCCCTCTTGACTAAATTAAAACATGTGCAACTAGTAAAGAAATAACATGATTCTCTAAATATGCAAATTTTATTTATCATAAATTTTGTTATATCTTGATTCAAATTTTAAATTCATTTAAATAGATGAAAAATACTCTAGAAATTCCATAAATACCAATTATAAAGATAAATGTATAACATCACATACAGAAAACTAATTTATACTAATAATGTAATGATTGATGATTATGCATTCGCATGTACATCAAAGTGTTTAAGTGTAATGTTTAAAATCAATACACTAGATTGGACATCACACAAACTATTTATCCTAATACAACTTAATTAATTATCAAATATTTTTTTAAGACTAACATAAGTTACATTAATTAAAGAAAGATAGTGTGAATCTACTAGTTAAAACATTCGACTAGACTCCAAACTGATAATAAATCTACTTAGAACAATAGATTTTCTTAAAATGTTCAAATAACAAACATGACTTGCAATTGCATACCTAAGTTACTCTTTCTTGTTTCTAAATTGTGTCCACCTTGTTTACAATACTTGTAGATACACATAAGGCTACACATCTTGATGTATAATAAAAGACCAGTTGATGTTAGATACATGATCATAAAGATTAACCCACAACAAATCTACTAGATAGATAAATCATAAGGTATTTTCATCTAAATTTTGTAAGAGGACATAAGTATGCATAAAGATTAAAAAACATGTTTTTTTAATTAATAAAAAGATAAGTTCTAAGGGCTAGATCTAAGTCTTGGGGGATCATCACTGATGGCCTTTTCTACGTAAACATAGAGAATTCATAGTTTGAGTTTTAATTTTTAGACCAATCTTTTAAGAAATAGTAGAAGTGGGTATGCAATACTTTCTAGGGTCCATCTTCCCAAACAATTACTCATCGCCTACCACCCACATAGGTGAAACAAAGATGAAATCCTAGCTAGAGATATACTATGTAAAAAAAGTCCAAGGATATTTTTTTGAGGTTAAGTTAAAATTGAATATCCCCACATTTACTTGAAACCTAAGTTCATCTCTCATTGAAAACTCAATCACATTCCCAATTTCCTAAGTCTAGGGTGTAAAAAGGATATCAGGTCAATGTTTTGTTGGACTTATTATAGTTTTGTAGGTTTAGTTCTTACCATTACTAACTATATGAGCTTTTTGTAATTGTATTTATAACCTATTTAAAGGCATCTTGTTAGATTGAATAAACATACCAATTACATTTAATTCTATTATTATATTTGGTGTTAGAGTGAAATGCAAGAGTTGCGCGCAATGATACAATCTTGGTGTTAAGTTTTTAGTAGGTGGTGACATATTGAGATTTGGACAAGGAGAAGGAGTCAAGTTGAGATGTTTTGGAATGGTCAATAGTGCTAGACATTTAGAAGATGTTAATCTTTGAGTAAAGTTGAAATGTTTTGGAATTTTCGACAGTGACAAACAATTGGAAGATCTTAATTTTTCACCATGTTCTCATAAAGAGTACACCTCTTCTTCATGAGCTACATCATCTCCTAATTATAATGCTTCCTTTGATATTTGAATTACAACAATGAAGTGAATGATCATGCATATGAGTCTTGTCACTGCTACTTGTCATTTTTGTGTTAAACACAATGTTGAAGGGGGAAGCGAATATTTGAAAACCCATTTTCTTGTGATGGTATGCATGTGGGGTAAAAGTGTATGAAAGTCTAGTGTGTTTTGTGTGGTAGTCATCGTAGAATATGTGAAAGAGGTGTGATTCAATCTATTTTAGTGTCAAATTTTATTTTTATGTAGCCATTATTTTCAGTAAATAAGGATAATGGATAAAATAACTACTTTTTTCTAAATTCAAAGGGTATGAGTTTCATTTTTGGAAAATTAAAATATAATTTCTTTTGCTTGAGAAAGATTTCTGGGATATTGTTAGTGGAATTATTGGAAAACCCCAAGATGCAGATGAAGAAATGAAGTGGGTGGCTAAAGACCGTAGGGCCACAACACTAATTGGTCTAGGTTTATCAAATGCATATTTGAATCAAATTTATTTATCAAAGACATTTAAAAAAAATATGGCATGAGATCAATATTTTGTTTGGTTCACAAGCCTCTAGGGCCAAAATGTCCATAAAGAAGAAATTGTTTGGGTTAAGGATGAATGGAGGAGATAATATTGTTCAACATATAAGTATGTTTCTCTCTCTCCTTAATCAACTTGCAAGTGTAAAATCCAAAGTTGATGATGATGATGATGCCAAGGTGATCTTACTAAGTAATATGCCATCAAGTTTTGATCATATTGTTTTTTACATTAAACATAATGATTCCTATATTAGAAACTATAATTTATTGTCTAATTGATAAAGGAAGTAGAGATAATAAGAGTTATCAAAATGTTGAGGAATGTGCTTTGGTTGCTAAGTGTATGAGTAATTTGTAACCATCTATACAACCTATTTAAAGTCACCCCATTTGATTGAATGAATATAACAATTACATTCATTTTTGTTCTTGTAATTTTTTTAATTTAAATGCATATAGGACCTTTGAAGAGTATTTTAAGAGAAAATAGATGATACACACAACCCTCTCATGCAACCAATAATAAAAGGCACAAGTAGGAAACATCTATTATTAAGAAGGTACAACATTATTGAGATTAGTTGAATATCACCACAAAAGACTAGCTTTAGTGAACCATTATTACACTAGTCTCATAATGTTTCTATTCACATCATATACTCAATGATAAATACTCAATATTAAAATAAAATTGTGAGACCTACTAGATAGTCATATTATTACTACTTAGTTTTTCATGCTTTCAGTACTTATTTCACAAACACACCTGACTATTTGGGATACCTATGTATTTGAGGATATGTTGAATCCTATACTATATGTTTGGTACCTGATTATGTAATCAGGGTACACTCCAGATACTACATGTTTTGATATAGTTTCAGTTATGATTATGTTATGTATGATGTTATATGATGTTTTAAAACTATTGTGATGAAAAGTCAGTTTAGGAAACCAAAGTTATGCTTAGTTTATTGATTTACAGACATAGTTTTAAACCATGTAGTATTGATGTATTATGTTTACATCATGTTAATTGGACCTACTGATGTGTGCAATGAGTGTGCAAGATAAGTTGACCATGGATCTAATTGTGGGGATCCAGTATTAACCTATGTCTATATTGTGCATACCAAGGTCCTCTTTGTAAAAGAAACGTGGACCTCATTGTATAGTCTTTTATTCATAAATGTTGTTTTCATGTGTGTAATTAAATTAGTTAATGTCTATGTGAATTAGCCATGTCCTTTGTTTTAATAAATGTGACAAATTTGGCAAATTGTGGCTGATGTGTTGGCATGGTTAAGTATTTTATGATTGATTGGGTCAAGGGCCCGACTAGAGTGTAGCCTTGGGGTAGGATCAACTAACCTTGGGTTGGGAAGTTTCTAGAAGTCAACCAAGACCAAAAATGCGTGCATAAACTTTAGGTGGAGTTTAGGAGGGTCATTTGGGTTCCCATAGGTTAACTGGGGTCAATTTTAGCTATCCAAGTTGATACCTTAAGGGTTAGGGGTCATTTTCAACCTATTAAGAGCCTTAAAACTCATTTATGACCCCTCTAAAGTCAAGGTTTTCATTTTGGTCGAAATTGAAGGGTTGTGAGGTTTTGGTTAACCTCTCTCTTCTTCCCAAACTTGCATTCAACTCCATTTATGGTGAAGGTAGGCAAGTGGGAAGAAGGGAATGTAAGTTTCCTCCCCTCTTCTGATTAGCTCCTAGATTTTAGGAGGTTTGCCTATTTAGGAGAAGTTTGGAGTAAGGTTTAGTTGATCACCCACTCTCTAGATTTGGAGACCACTTTGTTGGAAAAATCTTAGGAGAAAGGCTAGCTTTGGAAGGAGTTCAAGTTTTCAAAATTTCAACTTTCTTGGAGTAAGGTTGGTCTTTTGTATTAACTTTTGTTCTTTCAAATTTGAGTTGAGCTTGGATTTCCATTAATGGAGTCCATGGCTTTTTATGGGTCATGTTGTAAAATTTATGTTTTGTAAAAATGTTGTTTTTACTTTGTGATTTCATTTTGGGATGGGTTTCTTCAAGGTTTACTCACCTTAGGGCCAGTGGAGTAACCTTGAAGGGGGTAGCAAGATGTAGACCCAGGATGTGTAGAGTCTCCCATGTGTGAGGGATAAAACATGGGGTTCCATGATACCCATGATGCCAAACATGGCCTACAACACTTGGGTGGAATAAGGAGAGTTAGACCGTATCTCTTGGAGATGGTCTTCCCAAGTCCATGTGTGGCTTGGGATATTCATATCTTGTTCTAGGTTCTCCACTTGGTATTCCACCTCTACCCCATTTTCAAGAAGGTCTCTTGGATGTCTTCCCCTTGTAAAACCTAGTTGGGAATATTATTTGGTTGTCTTTGTGCCTTGCTTGTTTTCCTCTTGCTATGGTTGTTTGTTTGTTTCGTTCCTTATTGGATCCCCTAGCTCGGGGGTGGCCTTAAAAGGCCTAGGTTGGGAGGTGAGCCTTCGTGGTCAATCTTATTCTATTAGGTGTTCAGCTAGAATTTTGGAGATGCTAGATTGATAGTAGAAATTTGTACTTAAGTACCTCATGGTGAAATTTGTCATTTCTATACATTTTCAATGTAAGGTTGGAATCAAGCTTTTGTGTAATCCATATTTCTAATGTAAATCTTATTTTGAATCTTAATGTATTAAGAAAATAAAGAATTGTAGGATATCAACTTCACTATGTTATGAAAATGGAGTACGTTGCAATTATTTAAAAAGAAACCTTATTCTCTCCTTGTTGTACAATGATATTATTGAAAAAGAAATTGTTATTTTCTTGAACCATATATTTAACTTGGTAAGTTCTAAAGTGGTAATGCAATTACAAAAATATTAATGTCTAATTGAAGTCAATATATAGGCATATTGGATTGTGAAAACTAGTTAATTTATTATGCTAAAATGGATGTGAGACCTATTTCTAAAGGATTAAATAAATCATAATATATTGATACTTAGAAATATTCTTGTTTTTTTTTTGAAATTTTAACAAATAAAAAATGTCGAGATTAAAAATGTAAATCCTACATAATGTTAGGCTACATTTATAGTATGCAATGATCTTTTAAAATTTGAAAAAAAATACTGCCAGTACTCCCTGTTTTGGTGTATAGGAAATTCTTTTTCCATCAGTAAATTATAATATAATATATTTTTTTAATATTATATTAGTTAAATAATATTTATGTTGAACTTCATTTTTTTTAAAAATAAAAATGTTATAATAAAAAAAGGGGACATGCCCTCTCGTTTTAAGCGCTAGGCGCTGTTAACTTGTTTAAAAAAAAAAAAAATTGAAAATGGGGATGGGGCGGGCCGAAGCCCTAAACCCCCTCAGCCCCCCTCACGTGGCAGTGGAGGTAGAGGTGAGCCCACCCATGTCACCACTGTGTGGTGGCTGGGTGACTCTCTAGACCTCCCTTCCACTACTGCATTTGGGGCCAAATTTTGACAAAAGTTTTCGATGGGTAACTTTTTATTATGAATTTGGTGTTTTTTTTTGTAATAGGCCCTGATGATGTCGGTATTCCGATGGGTGTTTAATTGACCATCAGAATTTTGACAAATTTAGGGTATACATAAAAGAAAAAGTGAAACAACCTCATCATTTTTATTTTGATTGGATAGAGGAGCGAAAGAAAAGGAGCGAAAGCTGAGCGTGGGAGAAGGTATGTGATTTATTCATCTTTCGAGCCTTTGGCATCATATTAGAATGCATTTCATTTTATTTTATCATGAATGCTCTCTGAAATGACCACATTCTACTGGTTTTATGCCCTAGCCAGTGCTTTATCTCTATTATTTGATGTTATTGGTGCTTGTGCTCAAGGTATCGATTCACTGTATTCAAATGTTTGGATTCACATTTGTTGATATTACTGGCATATATGTTTAATGACACCATTGTATATTATTGTCACTGAAATGACCGCATTCTACTGGTGTCGTGCCTTAGCCCGTGCTTTAAGTCCATTATTTGATGTTATTGGTGCTTGTGCTCAAGGATATCCATTTTTTTGAAATGTTGACTATGGTTATCAAATGGACAGCCCATGAGCTTCTAGTTAGGTGCCATTTGTATTGATACCTTAGGGCATCAAATGTATTGTATCATTGATATTTGTGACTTTGTTAAAAGGAAATAGGACAAAGAATGATTTTTATTTAGTTTCTATATTTTGATCCCTAAGTGGCTTACAACCCTAGAGAAGTATATGCAGATTTACAGATCCAATTGCAGGATACATAGCAGCTGATAATTCATAAGAAATCCATGCATCCAATTTGAATAACAATTAATACAAAGAACTAGGGTCCTCCAATGGCCCAATCATCTGGACCTTGACTGTCCCCTCAACTTGTGACCCTTCAAAACCAGGTATTCATGCAATCAGTGAGTGATCCTTCATTCTCCTGGTCTGCCCTGCATCCAAACATATTGGAAATACACAATCCACCTTCCCCCAAGAAACACTATCAACCATCCCTTCCACATAGCATTTCACTATTTTATGAGTGGATTGTGTAGGAACAATTAACATTAAACAAGGAGCAAACTCCTCAACACATCTTGGAAACCACTGAATTCAATAATAAATTAAACCTAACACCAACACTATTCCTTTCATAGTTGCAGGATACATAGCAGTCGATAATTCACAAGAAATCCATGCATCAAATTTTTATAAGGATATCCTACTAATCAATAGGAATTTTCTTGATATGACCAATGATTATGTATTTTGATGGCAGTGTGCTAGTTCAAAAGGATAATAAAAATTTGAAACAATTTTTTTTGATTTTGTCAAACTATAAATGTGGTTAAAGGGAAAATATTATGTGGAAAACCCACAAACCAAGCTAGCAAATGATTGTACATCAAATTATTCCTATATTCATTCAAGTATCAAGCTATGCTTCAGCTACCTGACCTTTGAGCTTCATCTAGAGGAATGTGTAGCTTTAAGAAAGAGTTACTTCTTGGGCCTTACAATAGGGTGGAATATGATCAAGTTTTGTTTAGGTTGTATCTTTGTTAGTCCCATTGTTAGGTTCTTATGGTTCATGGTTTGAATCTATTATGGTTGTGTAAGGGATTTGTAGATGCTTTTTCTAACATAATTATTGGACACTATGATTGGAAAAACTGGTTGTTGGCTATTATACGCATGATTCATAACTATTAATGGTTCTTTGTGTTCAAGAATTCATTGATCAATCTTTGAGATTTATTATCCTAGCTTTAAAAGAGTGATAAAAGATATAGTGAGTGCTATCTTTTCCAAGTGTTTTGTGGGTGCCATTATCTTCTATGAGTAATTGCTGGAACTAAATTATGTTCTTTGCCTCTAGTAAATATTGCAGACACAATCATCTTCTTGGTCAAGGGTTGCTTCCATCCCCATGAGGCACTATTGCATGGTTTCCATTCCCTTGTAGTATAGTGCACCTAATTTAATACAAGTGTGCACTATTTTTGGATGCATAATTTATGGCCCCTACAATGTGGTTGTTAGCCTAAGACAGGACTACCTTTGCATATATAATAAGAGGCCAACATGAAACAAACATCTAGAAGTTAGGGGGTTGTTCCCTGTCCATAATTTATTATTTAAGTGCTAAGTGATGATGGGTATATCATGTAATTCATATCTTGTGTGTCTATTTATTTCTCTCCACATTTCACATTAGGATTATATGCTATAAAATACCAATGAAATCAACTATTGGTGAAATCTAATCAAAATTACAGTATAAAGATTAAAATAGATCTTGAAGAAATATGGGAACAATTTTTGACAGATATTGTACAAATGAAGAGAATAATCCCAAGAGTAAATGCTTCAATGTGGAACAATTGAAGGACAATATTTTACTTTTATATACACATCTGCAATGTTTTTGATATATTTCTGAGATAACAAAACCATAGAAAGAATAGCATATAGAAGAAAGTAAAGAATAATGATCATATTTTGAGATATTGTGGAAACTTAAAGGAAAGAATGCTTGGTGGGGTTATCATGCAATTAGTGAGTGATCCTTCATTCCCCCCTCTTCCAGTGATCCTTCAAAACTAGGTTATCATGCGATCAATGAGTGATCCTTCATTCTCCTAGTCTGCCTTGCATCTAAACATATTGGAAATACACAATACAATGATAACAAGCCTTTCACAATCCCTCTTCCCCCAAGGAACACTATCAACATATAGACCTTGACTATCCCCTCAACCGGTGACCCTTCAAAATAGGGTTATCATGCAATCAGTGAGTGATCCTTCATTCTCTTGGTCTGCCTTGCATCCAAACATATTGGAAATACAAAATACAATGATAAAAAGTATTTTACAATCCCCCTTCCCTCAATGAATTACTATCAACATCTGGACCTTGACTGTCCCCTCAACCAGTGACCCTTCAAAACTAGGTTATCATGCAATCAGTGAGTGATCCTTCATTCTTCTGGTCTACCCTACATCCAAACATATTGGAAATACACATTACAATGATAACAAGTCTTTCACAATCCCCCTTCCCTCAAGGAACACTATCAACAAGTGATCGTTCTTCTTATCAGCCATATCCAATGTTTCATTGAAGTCACGACCAAGAATGAAGGTCACCTTCCCCATACCATTCGTGGATTCTAAAATGTTGTTCCAAACTCCTGAAAATTTTTCTATTGCTTCTTGTTGCTTCTTTAAATACTTCTACCACAATGTCCTCCTGCCACATCTTCTTGATCTTCCTGGCTAAAGTGGATGAATCCACACACAATAACCCAAAATGAAGGGTTTTGTATACAACAATGAAATTCTATTTGATTGACAATTTCATACAATTGGTCCTTTGGTGTGTATTAAATACAATCTAATCACTTATTGAATGCTTTGGAGACTACTGGTTTGATTGTCCATGCGTTACTAGTGTCTGAGATTCATCAAATGATACAAAACCCTTCATTTTGGGGTTATAATGTGTGGATTCAAATGTAGGTTTGATTTGGTTAATGTTTAGAAGAGATCAATAAAGTATTTAAAGGCAATCTTACATGTTTGGAGAGGTTTGAGAGGCACTTATCATGATTGTACCCTCACAAACAGTGGTATAGACCTGTTTTACTAAGTTTCCTTTCTCTATTTTGAGGTTTCCTTTCTCTACCATAGGGGTACAATCAGAGGGTTCATTGAAAAAATGATCCTTTGAATGGTTACTATAAATATGAATGATTAGATATAGCATATTTCTCATTTTACTTAAAGTTTGGAATAGCTTGTACTTGAAGTTTGGAATAGCTTGTGCTTTTGCTGGAATTCTTTGTAAAAGTGAATGGAAGAAATAGTGTTGGTGTTAGGTTTCATTTATTATTGAATTCAATGGTTTCCAAGATGTGTTGAGGAGTTTGCTCCTTGTTTAATGTTAACTATTCCTGCACAATCCACTCATACAACAGTGAAATGCTATGTGATTGACAATTTCATACAACTGGTCCTTTGGCATGTATTAAACAAAATAGAATTTTCAGCATATTATTATCATTCTATTTCTTTGTTGTAAACATTCCATTGGTTCAATTTTGTAAAAAAAAATTTGTGTACAATTTTTTTTTCTATTTTTTCTATTTGATAACCATAGTCTACATTTCAAAATAGTGAATAACATCAAATAATGGAGATAAAGCATGGGCTAGGGCACAACACCAGTAGATTAAAACTGAACCAATGACATGTTTACAACAAAGAAATAGAATGATAATAATATGCTACAAATTCTATTATGTTTAATACACACCAAAGGACCAGTTGTATGAAATTGTCAATCACATAGCATTTCACTATTGTATGAGTGGATTGTGCATGAACAATTAACATTAAACATAGCCAGTGTTCTCTTTACTTTCTCAAATCTCTGCAAGTCAAGAACATTAGAGTTGTATAATACATTGTTAGTATCCTTTTTCCATGGGTCCTAGGTCTTTGGGTCCATGGAAAGGAAATAGATTATAAAATACACTTCAAAACAAAGGAAAAACTTAGCAAATTCAATCTAACTCACTGTAGATGAAGGAACAGTCATGCTAATAGTTCCTCTAAGTATTCCAAATCATTTATTGAACTCCCCTAAAGTCCTACTGGATCCCCAAATTGCTTAATCCAACCAACTTACATCAAGATCATGAGAAACTTCAAAGGATTAAAAACATTACTTGGAACAGTCAAATCATTATGCTTTCAAATCAATTACCTATCGACATATCCATTGCAAGGGATAGAAACCAGACACATAAAGAACATGCACATAAACATAGCAGCTAAAAAACTTAAATGGAATACACCAAGAAGTACCAAATGATGAATGCTCAATTGTTGTTGGCAAAGCATCAAAATTGTCTATTTCTAGAACTTGATTTTATAGTTTAAATAAATTTTCTATAGTCGTAATGATTTTTCTAGAACTTGATTTTCTAGTCTTAATGATTGTTCTATAGTCCTAATGATTTTTCTATAGTACTCTTAATGATTTTTCTAGAACTCAATTTTCTAGTCTTAATGATTTTTCTATAGTCCTAATGATTTTTCTATACTCTTAATGATTTTTCTTTCGTCCTAATGTTTGTTGCTCTTGATAAATTAGGCCTTGAATTTGAATTTTTGTTCACTGTTTTATTTTAGCTTGATATTTCATTCATTTTTCATATACACAGAGACTACACATGATGATAAAAAATGAGCTATTTGATTAAGGTTAACTATTCATTATTGTATATAGTCAATATTTTCGATGGTACTCCTTGGTGTATTTCTTTTTAAAATAATCATGTTTCTATGGCTATGATAAATGTCCCTTTGTGTTGATAAAATTAGAGTTGAAAAAATGGTTGCAAACAAATCATCATTCTTCCACCAACATTCTAGTCAATGTACAAGTAACGAGTCATTCCATTCAAGAAAGACCATGTCTGACAATATCAATGCAAAATAAAATAAGGCGTATGCAAAATTTAGAAATTGTATCTTCCATTAGAGCCACTTCATATGCATAGGTGATGAACATGCATATTTACCTGAGCGCTATTGGGAGCTTACCCAATAGCATATACCTTCTATGATCAACTCTTATATGCACATGTGATGAACATATAGATTTTCCTAAGCAGTAATTTGAGTAGTCCTCCTACACATGTACTATTGTGAAAATCATCACAAGTCCATTTGTTGGAGGGCTACTCAAAGTACACATGTTTGGAGGTTTGAAGGAAACAAGAGAATTTGAAGAGTCACAAGTCTTAAGATTGTACTTAATATAGCCAAGCTTCATTCAATGGTACATTCAAACATGAAACAAATCATTCTTAAACCAAATTAAACTAGTAAACCAAAGGACATATTGATTCTAAGTAAACTATTAAACCAAAGGACATGCTTTTACTACTAAGTCTCTATTTGTTGGGCATATCGATCATAAGTACTTGACATATATCACAAATTTTGCTAATTAAGGTTGGTGGGATGATTACGCCTATCCTAAAAAAAGACTATCAAATAATTATTCTTTCAAATCAATTACCTATCGACGCATCCCTTGCGAGGGAGAGAAGCCAAACACATAAAGAACATGCACATAAACACGGAAACTAAAAAACTTAAATGGAATACACCAAGAAGTACCAAATGATGAATGCTCAATTGTTGTAATGGTAAAGCAATATCAGAACCGTCCATTTCTAGAACTTGATTTTTCTATAGTCCTAATGATTTTTCTTATTTCTTGTCTATGCTTGGTGATAGGATTTTGAACATTATTGACATACTTAAATGGAATACACAATACCAAATGATGAATGCTCAATTGTTGTAATGGCAAAGCATAAGAACCATCCATTTCTAAAATTTGATTTTGTAGTCTTAATTATTTTTCTATAGTCCTAATGATTTTGAAAATCATTGACAAAGAGTGTTTCTTTTTTTGATTATAGTATAAATGATTTTTCTATAGTCGTAATGATTTTTCTTATTTCTTGTCTTTTGTCCCTTTTTGATTTCCTATGTCTGTGCTTCGTGATAGGATTTTGTCACCTTCTTGTGATGGTATATTTCATTTAGTCTATGTGGAATACTATTTTGTTCACTATTTTATTTCAGCTTCATATTTCTTTCATTTTTCATATACACTGAGACTACACACGCTGATCAAAAAATGAGCTATTTGATTTAGGTTTACTTTTCATTATTGTAAATGGTTAATATTTCTGATGGTACTCCTTGGTGTATTTCATATAAAAATAATCATATAAAAATAATAAATGTAGTAATGATGGTGCCATGCATTATTGATATATAGGCTCGATGACTCTTGTCAATGTGCCAAACTATCAATGTGGTGGTGGGCAGTGTGTGTTGAAGACTTCATGGACACCGAACAACCCTGGATGACAATTTTGGTGCTGCCCAAATAGAAAAAAAGTTGCTAATGTGTATATATTTAATGTTTCTAATGTAAATACTATTCATTATAATATAAGAACTAATGTAGAGTGGGCATCACAGAGAAATAATGGCTACATATACTTTAGTTGGGTCGATGAAAACTCATCTACATCTATCTGCCCATCTCCACTTATCTGTGATGAAGGATTTGAGTGCAAAATGTGTCAGGCTAGGGAAAATTATGAAATTATATTTTTACGATGCCTTCTCTGTATTGTAATCACATATCTTTGTTATGACCATATGTAGAGATGAACTCAAGAATTAGTTAGTTTAGTATTTTCATATTGTAACTAATATTTTAATATGGATATGACATAACTTCTCTTTGCCTCAAGTGTGCATATATATGGTTTACATCTTTTTTTAGAATAATTCTTCATGTTTATGGCTTAGGTGAGCCCCAATCTGTTATCAATCACATGATTTAATGTATAGTGTGTTCTTGGTTATTCCATTTGTTCCTTGACCTTGACTATGGATTGACTATCATTTTCAAGCTTGAGCATGGCTTCGTACCAAGCACCATCCGTAGATTTGTATGCAATGCTGATTTACGAATGTAAATAACGCATTGAACGTAATCTATGAACGTTGCATGGTATGAAGTCTTGCTGAAGTTTGAGCATCCTCCCTTTATTCCAGTGAGGGATTGGAATGAGTTCATTTTGGATGCAAAGGAGAAAGGGTATACTCAAATAGGAATTACACCAGCAAATGGGAGAAGAAGGTATAAACATTTTAATAGATTTTTTTTATTAAATAATGAAATTTGAATATAATAGTGTTCTAAGCATCCTCATTACATGATTTAAGATCTTAGTCCACAGACAAATTAAATTAGACTTACTATCCAAAACACATGAAAAACATGCACATAAACACGACAACTGAGAAACATAAATGTAGATTTCACAATAGTTGAGAAACATAATTGTAGGCATCATAGTCACAATATTTTGGAGACAACGTAATTGAGTTGTGTACCCAAGCAATGGAGAGAAACTTCTGCACCCCTGATTCCAAGTTGAATACATCTATTGGAGGACCTTGTATTCATGAGCAACAAATGTAGTCAACTTGGAATCGAAGGTGCAAGAGTTTCTCTCCATTGTCTGGGTATACAACTCAATTATGTTATCTCAAAAAAATTGTGACCACGATGTCTAAAATTATGTTTCTCAGCTGTTGTATCCCAGGACCCCTTATGACCCTTTATGACCATTTATGATCCCTAAGAATAAATCTTAGAGGTCTTAAAATGTCGTAAAGGGTCATAAGAGGCTCCTAGGAGGTGCCAAATGAGCTTCCACCTTCATGTGGTTGGACCTGTTAAGTAGAGAATGTTAAACTATTCTCAAAACAAAGAGAAGCTCAATAATTTAAAGTCTCAGTCCATGAAGATGATGAAAAAATGACACGAATCAATGATGGAGAGTTTTTAGATTCTGAGAAGACGTATATGGAGTGTAGGCCAGATTGAGTACCAATGTAGAGATGATGATTCAATAACCTACATCTATAAAACCTTCACAATTATCCATTCTTTGGCCTCCATTCATTCCTCTTCTAAAAAATGGTTATCTAGAAACTTTGGATATTGTTTCTCATCCATGCACGAAATGTGCTAGTGATCATATAAAATTACTTTAGGCCTCTAGTATTGATGAGATGTACAAGTGTAAAATGTTTTTGCAAGACTAGGATCAATTTGTGCAGTGTACATAAATGCAAGGCGGTGATTATTCTCGACGATCGATAGGTATAAGTCTTCCAGGCCTTACCCAGAAGCTAGGACTAAAGATAACACAACTCAAGAGACCATCATAGGTTGTCTCTTTCTTTGGTCTATATTATTGACATAATGTTTTACCTTTCATTAGCTCATCAAATCCGGGGATTTGAAAGAAATTAATAGAATGTTTCTATCAAATCCTTCATATTTGTGAAAATGTTTCTTGGCACTATCTTCTTTTTCAATTCCTATATTTGTAGCTTTTTAGATCATTAACTTAAGCATTACATGTCTTTATTCAAAGTTTTTTCTAACACTATATTATATCTTATTATTATTGCAATGTCATTTGTTGTGGGGTAGGAGGTCAATCTTCATTGTCTTCATTGTGGAGGACAGTGAAGATTTCTTTGACAAATAGCAGGTCTTCTTTAGTATCTTATAATAACATGCTAAACTGATAAAGGTCATGTTATGGGCATTTAATCTAAAATTACGAATAGATTAAGCATATTATTAATATTCTTAATGTTCCATTTAAATGCATTTAACACAAAAAACAAATTTACAAAACTGAACCAATGACATGTTTACAACAAAAATGTGTTGAGGAGTTTGCTCCTTGTTTAATGTTAACTGCTCCTCCACAATCCACTCATACAATAGTGAAATGCTGTGTGGAAGGGATGGTTGATAGTGTCCCTTGAGGGAAGGGGGATTGTGAAAGACTTGTTATAATTGTATTGTGTATTTTCAATATGTTTGGATGCAGGGCAGACCAAGAGAATGAAGGATCATTCACTGATTGCATGATAACCCGGTTTTGAAGGGTCACTGGTTGAGGGGACAGTCAAGGTTTGGATGATTGGGCCATTGGAGGACCCTATTTCTTTGTATTAATTTCTATTCAAATTGGATGCATGGATTTCTTGTGAATTATCGGCTACTATGTATCCTACAACTGCATCTGTAAATCTGCATATACTTCTCCAAGGTTGTAAGCCACCTAGAGAAAAAAATAGAGAAACTAAATCAAAATCGTTCTTTTTCCTATTTCCTTTTAACAAAGTCTCAACTATCAATGATACAATACATTTGATGCCCTAAGCTATCAATACAAATGACACCTAGCTAGAAGATCACGGGCTGTCCATTTGATAACCATAGTCAACATTTCAAAAAAATGGATATCCTTGAGCACAAGCACCAATAACATCAAATAATGGAGTTAAAGCATAGGCTAGGACATGACACCAGTAGAATGTGGTCATTTTAGTGACAACAATATACAATGGCATCATTAAATGTGCCAGTAATATCAAAAAACATGAATCCAAACATTTGAAAACTAATGGCATGTTTACAACAAAGGTCTAATAGAACTCCCAACAATTCTTAAACATACTTTATCTGATATGATGAAGTCTTAAAAAATTAAGGTTGGAGTAGACATAGTTATCACACATTTTTTTTATGTGGTACAAGGAAGATTTGGCTAGGTCAAATCTTCCTTCGTGCTAGCAATCTACAGAATTAGACCTTTATTAACAATTGATCATATCAAATAACTAGTATGTTTAAGAATTGTTGGGACTAGTCCTTTGGCATGTATTAAATAGAATATATAGAATTTTCAGCATATTATTATCATTCTATTTCTTTGTTGTAAACATGCCATTGGTTCAGTTTTGTAACTTCACTGTTGTATGAGTGGATTGTGCATGAACAATTAACATTAAACAAGGAGCAAAATCCTCAGCACATCTTGGAAACTCCATTCACTTCTACCAAGAATAAAGCATTTAATCCATTCAACATTACATATAATCATTAGATAGTTACATTTTCTAACTGTGTAGAGGAACAGTCATGACCAAAATGATCAAAACTACTTTCACCCTTGCACAAGCTATTCCAAACTTCAAGTAAACTGAGCAATATACTATATCAAATCATTCATATTCATAGTAACCATTCAAAGGATCATTTTTTCAATGAACCCTCTGACTCTACCCCTGTGGTAGAGAAAGGAAACCTCAAAATAGAGAAAGGAAACTTAGTAAAACTAGTCTATGCCGCTGTTTGTGAGGGTATAGTCATGATAAGTACCTCTCAAACCTCTCCAAACATGTAAGATTGTCTTTAAATACTTTATTGATCTCTTCTAAACATTAACCAAATCAAACCTACATTTGAATCCACACATATTAACCCCAAAATGAAGGGTTTTGTATCCTTTAATGAATCTCAGTCACTGGTAACGCATGGACAGTCAAACCAGTAGTTTCCAAAGCATTCAATAAGTGACTAGATTATATTTAATACATGCCAAAGGACCAGTTGTATGAAATTTTCAATCAAATAGCATTTCACTATTGTATGAGTGGATTGTGCAGGAACAGTTAACATTAAACAAGGAGCAAACTCCTCAACACATCTTGGAAACCATTGAATTCAATAATAAATGAAGCCTAACACCAACACTATTCCTTCCATTCACTTCTAACAAGAATAAGGCATTTAATGCATTCAACATTACATATAATCATTAGATAGTTGCATTTCCTAACTGTGTACTAGAGGAACAATCACGACCAAAATGATCCAAACATTTGAAAATAGTGAATCGATATCCTTGAGCACAAGTACCAATAACATCAAATAATGGAGATAAATCATGGGCTAGGGAATGACACCAGTATAATGTGGTCATTTCAGAGAGCATCCACGATCAAATAAAATGCAATGCATTTAAAATTTGTGGTCGAATATGATGCCAGAGGCTCGAAAGATGAAGAAATCACATACGATGAACATGCCATTGGTTCAGTTTTGTAAATTTGTTTTTTGTGTAATTAGTAATTGGCAGATTAAATGCAAATAACACCTTTATTAGTTTAATTAGCATGTTATTATCATATCAGATAAAATATGTTTAAGAATTGTTGGGACTGGTCCTTTTGCATGTATTAAACATAATAGAATTTTTAGCATATTATTATCAATCTATTTCTTTGTTCTAAACATGCCATTGGTTCAGTTTTGTAGATTTGTTTTTTGTGTTAAATGCAATTTTCATGAGGAGGGGTCTTGTTCCGAGGAGATTGATAAATATTGTGCACCTCAAAAACTAATTCATAAGGTACCAATCATGTTTCCTATTCACTTATATTTTTGGTTTGGTAAATCTTCTTATAAGTTTCATGTCCTTTCTTTTGATTACTATGGATGAGATATATATCTTACATTTAACATTCAACTTCTTTAAATTTTAGAACATGTAGTGTGTTTTTGAGGATTTTACCAAATCAACTTTTAACATAAACTAAAAACACCAAACTGATATCTTGCCCTTTCAACATGACAAAATATTTTCATTTGACCAATAACTGCAAGCAATTGAATGATAAATCGACATACCTGTATCTTTGTTAAATACCTGGAACATCAAAAAGATGGCTAAGTGGCTGCCGCCATGACTTTTATCTACTAAATATGGGAAAAAAAAGCACCAAAAAGAATCAAATAGAAAACATGATTGGTCATTTCAGAGAGAATTCATGATCAAATAAAATGCAATGCCTTCTCTCGTGCTCGATCAACTTTCACCTGCTCATTTTCTCCCACTCCTTTTCATTACAATCGAAATAAAAATGATTTGGCCATTTCAAAACAATGAATCGATATCCTTGAGCACAAGCACCAATAACACCAACTATTCTGATATGTGGTTACCCTAATGTTGGCAAGAGTTCTTTTATTAATAAGATTACTCTGCAAGCTTGAAGAAGTGATATTTTTTGGCAAATGAAGAGTGGAAAGATGATGATGTTCCTGAGATCATGGATGTACACACTGTTACAAAAAGAATGGGAAGACATCTTTCAAGCCTAGCCCTGGATCCTTTGACAATTGGGGTAGGATCCAGACCCAAGCTAAAAATATGTCTTCCTTTTTATTGTGGAATATAGGCTCTGCTGCTACAACAATGTCAGACTACGATGTACATATCACAACAACTAAGAAACATAAATGTAGTCATCATGGTCACAATTTTTTGTAGACGTAACATAATTGAGTGTTATTCCCAGATGATGCAAAGAAACCACTACTTTGCATCATCTTAGAAAACCACTCAATTATGTTGTGTCTCTAAAAAATTGTGACCATGATGCCTATATTTATGTTTCTCAATTGTTGTGTCCCAGGACCCCTTATGACCCTTTACGATCCCTAATATTACATCTTAGAGGTCTTAAAATGTCATAAAGGGTCATAAGAGGCTCCTAGGAGGGGCTAGGTGAGCTTCCACCTTCACGTGGTTGGCCTTGTTAAGTAGAGAATGTTAAACTATTCTCGAAACAAAGAGAAGCTCAATAATTTAAGGTCTCAGTCCATGAAGATGCTGAAAAATGATGGGAATCAATGATGGAGAGTTTTTAGATTCTGAGAAGATGTATATGGAGTGCAGGCCAGATTGAGTACCAGTGCAAAGATTATGATTCAGTAACCTACATCTATGAAAACTTCACAATTATCCCTTCCTTGGCCTCCACTCATTCCTCTTCTCAAAAATGGTTATCTAGAAACTTTGGATACTATTTCTCATCCACGCATGAAATGTGCTAGTGATCATATAAAATTACTTTAGGGCTCCAGTATTGATGAGATGTACAAGTGTAAAATGTTTTGGTGAGACTGGGATCAATTTGTCTAGTGTACATAAATGCAAGGCGGTGATTATTCTCGATGATCGACATGTATAAGTCTTCTAGGCCTTACCCAGTAGCTAGGACTAAAGATAACACAACTCAAGAGACCATCATAGGTTGTCTCTTTCTTGGGTCTATATTATTGACAAAATGTTTTACCTTTCATTAGCTCATCAAATCCGGGGATTTGAAAGAATTTAATAGAATATTTTCATGACAACGTATATTATTTAAATTGACTTTGTACGAATTTATCTACTTCATGTACTTCTAGACTATTAGGATGGTGAAAAAGAAGCATCTCCTCCCATGGCCATGATTCTTTATCACCGTCCTCATAGTCTACAAGTGCGCGAAGTAGATAAATTCATGCAACATCAACTTAAATAATATACATTGTCATGAAAATATTCTATTAAATTCTTTCAAATCCCTGGATTTGATGAGCTAATGAAAGGTAAAACATTTTGTAAATAATATAGACCCAAGAAAGAGACAACCTATGATGGTCTCTTGAGCTGTGTTATCTTTGATGTGCATATTTGTCAATTTTTTGACACTTAATAATTAATTCCGACGGCACTGCTATACATCCAACATAATTTCCCATCAGATTATACGCCAACATGTCACCTATCCGATAGATCAAATGTCAGAGAAAATACTTTACAACAGATATTGCGACAGTAATGCTATACGTCCGACAGGGAAACCTGTTAGAGATAAGCAATTTTTGACAGACAGGTTCGACACTAATGCTACATCACCGATGGGATTATCTGTCAGAAATTGGTTGAAGATCTGTTGCAATACTAACAGCTCTAATGTTGGAAAGGATGTCTTTTTGACAGTTAGTTCTGACAAAGATTATGTATTTCTGATAGGTCTTTGTGTCAAAATTCTAATAGAGGGACCGTAAGAAATGCCATAACAAAGCTATTATCATGTGCAAGCTTTTGACGTAATAGGGTGTCGATAAACCAACGGATATCTCTTCCGTTATAATTTCCAACGCAAAAACTGTGACGGACACGTGTCAAAATGGTGACAAATGACCATTGCAAATCTGACAAATGGCCGTCAAAAATTGACCTCAAATGTACTAGTCTTCCCCATGTGCCACCCTTTCCTCTACTCTCGCGTGCCTCACTCTCTCCCCCCTCTGTTCTCCTTTCTGCCTATCCACTACCTGTGTTGGCACCACCCACCATTCGCGCCACCATCGCCTTCCCTTCCACCGCCCTCAGCTCCCCTCCCTGACACCTCCACCACCCCCTTTCCATTCTCATGCGTAGGGTTAGACGACTTTGCGCAGTAGTGGGAGGCATGGAAAAATCCATCACATGCTAAGATATTAGTTTGATTATTTAATGACATCATAGAAATAGCATTGTTATTGTTTATTTGTGTTTGGATTTAGTTAGTTTTAAATTATATTTCTCTAGATAATAAATGTTAGAAGAAAACATTATTTAATAAATTTACCTTTAGTAATTAAATTTAGTGATAGTTATTTTTGTATAATATCTTTTCTTCTCAAATAACTATGACGATTATTTTGTTTATGTAGTTGGTAAAATTATAATTTAAATAGTCCTTCTAAAAATTGTTTTCTAAAGTTTCATTACTTTAAAATTTTAAGTATTTATTAACTTAGTTTATTGTTAAAACTAAATTTGATTTTTTAAAATCTAAATTATATTAGTTTATCAAATAATAAATCGAAATAAAAAGTGGGAGACTAAATTGTAATTAGTTTCATTAAGTTAAGTTGATAATTTGATGGGTGTAAATTTATTTGTTAATTAATATATAAATAAAGGATTAGAACGTTATTTATCCAATTAAATCCTTAGGGAAACCTTGTAGCTTGTTTTAGAGTTGTTTGATGAAGTTTGACTTTTGGTCAAACTTGGTCAACCCCTTTGTTTGACCTTTGGACTTTCGTCAGACTCTCCTTTAGTATTAGTTGTCTATTTTATCTTTGCACTATTTTTCGTGCACATATGGTCTTGTGCCAGATAGTGCTCTCTCCTTAGTTGTGTTAGTATGATTGTATTGTAGTTGCTTTGTAAGGTTTTAGAAAAAATTTGTAGTTGTAGTTTGCTCAACTTTTGGGCATGACATTTTGGATTAGAGCATGGTTTAGTTAACCTTGGGAACCTAACCTGCTTCATAGTTTCTAAACTTTTGTGTTGTTATCTGTGTAGGATGCCTCCCCTCACTCGATTAGCATGTGAGTGTGGGCATGGACGTAGGCACGTCTCTTTATCCCGTGAAGATGTACAGACAGAGGTAGAAATTTGAGAGGAGACCAAGGATCCACCTCTTGAACCACCTCCCAATGCAAATGCATAATTACTTCAGGCCTTTTAGAACCTTGCAGGACTTATTCTTGATTGTATGCCTCTAGTTGTAACATAGAATGTACAATAGGGTACGGAAGGATGTGGGTCCTCAATTAGGGAACATAGTAGGAGTCCTCCTTATAGACTTGTAGAGGTTCAGGCCAAGCCTAAGGTTGGTTCCATCAAGGGATCGGAACCTCTACCCAGAGGTGAGATTCATATATATGAGAGACCACCTCCTGACACAGGTGATCAGATTAGAGATTTGATTTGACTTAACCCTCCACCTTTTGCAGGATCTATTGAGGGTACCGAGGCTGAATCTTGGCTTATAAGCCTTGGACAATGTTTTGGATTGTGCCCTTATGGGAGTAATCTTAAGGCATGTATGGCAATTCATCTTTTGCGAGGGACAGACTCCACATCATGGAGATAGGAAGAGTTCAAGGACCACATTGTTATGGACACACTCACTTGGGAAACCTTCTTGGAAAGGTTTAGGGCCCGATACTTGTCAGAGAAGTTCTGTCAGCATCGTATAAATGAATTTCATGATCTACAGTAGTGAGGACTTTTAGTGGATCAATATGAGAGCAAATTACTTGAGCTCCTCCCTTATGTAGAGTACATGAAGGATGAAAAACTTAAGATAAATCACTTTATCAAGGGATTGAACCACACCATATCTGGCATGGTATGCATGAATCCACTAGGAGACTTACATTACACATTTGAGAGAGAAGTCATTACTGAGGATATTAATAGAGGATCTCAGAACCATAAGTCCGCACCTTAGAATTTTGGTTATCAGAAACTCCCTTGGAAGGGTAATCGCAAGAATAATTTGGGTAATTTCAAAGTCCTATAGCCTCAGTAGCAATAGCAATCCCAACAAAGTCAGGCACCAAAGCCACCTCAGGGATAGCAGGGCTCAAAGCCCAAGCAGTGGAACTCTCAGGGCTCTAAGAAGGGACATAAATCACGGGCCCCTTGTACACCCCCAGCACAATCATGTAGCGGCCCTATAAAGGGGTTTATAGTGGGTCTACATAGATAGGAGGATCATAGTAGTTCAGGCCTTAGGGCATTCAGGTTCAGAATCGAGGACCGTGTTATACTTGTGGTGCCATGGGGCACATATCTAGAGAATGTCCTCAGAAGGGGAATCAATAGGTAGCAATGTCCAAGCCTACAGTTGGGGACATGGGCTAGTCCCATAGAGTATTTGCTATGGTTGACAACTGTTAGGCTGAGCATCAAGCCACAGTCATCAACGGATCAAGTATGATCAGAGGTAGTGTAGTTTCTATCCTTTTTGATACTGGAGCTACTGACTCCTTTGTTTCTCCATTGGTCATGGAGCATTGTAGGCTTGTGGAAGCTAGGCAAGATGTTAGATGGGAATTTGAGTTAGCTTCAGGAGCTAGAGTATCGATTACCTCTTTTGTTAGGGAGTGCCTGATTTAGATTGGTGGTTTTACCACCTTAGTAGACCTCAGAGTCACACCTCTTGGATCTTATGGACTAGTTATTAGCATGGATTGGCTTTATGCTCACTGGGATAAGCTAGATTATCATAAGAAGTTGGTCAAATTTTTGGATGATGATGGCAACACTATCCTGATTTCTGGAATCTAGAGGACTGTCTCCCTTCGTATGATCTCTACTATGTAGCTTAAGTGAAGCATGTGAAAGGGATGTTAGATGTTTTCTATAACCATCAGTGATAGGTATGATGAGGCTGAGCAAGAAACCTCATTAGATGACCATCCCATATTGTAAGAGTATGTAGATGTGTTTCCTTTAGAGCTACCTGGTATGCCACCTTGAAGAGCAGTAGACTTTCACATAGATCTAGTACCATGAGCAGAACCAGTTTCCAAAGCACCTTACAAGATGACCACTAATGAACTTAATGAGCTCAAGTCATAGCTTGAGGAACTATTAGAGAAAGGACACATTCATCCTAGTGTTTCTCCTTATGGTGCACCGGTGATCTTTGTGAAGAAGGATAGATCTCTTAGCTTGTGTATGGATTATAGATAATTGAACAAGGTAAACATTAAGAATTGGTATCCACTTCCTAGGATTGATGATTTGTTTGATTAGCTTCAGGGTGCTAGAGTGTTCTCAAAGATTGACCTTAAGTCAAGGTATCACCAGTTGAGGATAGTGGATAGTGATATCCAAAAGATTGCATTCCGCACCAGATATGGCCACTATGAGTTCACTGTGGTTCCATTCAGTCTTACAAATTCTCTAGCTGTATTCATGAGTCTTATGAATGGAGTATTTTGTACTTTCCTTGATAATTTTGGGGTGGTTTTCCTTGATGATATCTTGATCTATTTGAAGGATAAGAAAGAACATGAAGAGAACCTAAGACAAGTTTTAGAGTGTCTTAGAGTAATCAGCTTTATGGTAGTCTATCAAAATGTGCCATCTTCAGGACAGAGGTCAAATATTTGGGCCATGTAATATCTAGCAATGGGATCTCAGTAGATCCATCCAAGATTGAAGCTATTATGAATTGGAAAGAACCTACCTCAGTGACCGAAGTGAGAAGTTTCATGGGTTTAGCCAATTATTACAAATAGTTTTTTGAAGGGTTCTCTTGAGTAGCACACCCTATTACTTCTCTTCAATGAAAGGAAAAGAATTTTGAGTGGACTGATAAGTGTGAACAAGGTTTCTAGGAGCTCAAGAGAGAATTGACTAGTGCACCCATTCTTGTTGTGCTAGAGACTTCAGCAAAGTTTGTAGTTTGCATAGATTCTTCCTTAGATGGTTTAGGGGTAGTTCTTATGTAGGATGGATGAGCTATAGCCTATGAGTCTAGGAAACTAAAGACTCACGAGCTCAACTATCCTACCCATGATCTCAAACTTGCAGTAGTGGTGCATGCTTTAGTGAGATGGAGACACTTCCTTTTAGGCCATCAATTCAAACTTCAGTCAGACCATCAGAGTCTATAGTACATCTTCACTCAGCCAAACCTTGATGCTAGGCAATGGAGATGGATGGAGTTCTTGTGTGAATATGATTTTGATGTTCACTACATCAAGGGGAAAGAGAATTTTGTCGCAGATTCTTTGAGTAGGAGATGACATGAGCTTTCCTCTATGTCTACAAGCATAGATTTGAGAGATCATATTCTTCATCACTTGCATGATGATGAGTTATATGTAGAAGTGAGTGAGACAATTCGATCTCAGAGACCTCTTGAGGGGAAGTATGCAGATTATTCCTTGGAGTCAGATGGACTCTTACATCATAGAGGATGCATCTACATACCTTCTTCCAGAGGATTGTGAGAGTTTGTCATGCTAGAGGCCCATAAAGCCCCTTATGCAGCGAATCCCAGAGTGAAGAAGATGCATGATGATTTGAGACAATTATATCATTGGCTAGGCATAAGAATGCAAATTGCCAAGTTAGTAGCTAGGTGTCTTGAATGCTAGAGGGTGAAGGCGGAACACCGACATCTAGGTGGTCTACTTTAGCCTTATGAGATACTAGTGTGGAAATGGGACACCATATCTATGGGCTTTATTGTTGGCCTACCTATGTTATCTCGCCGTCATGATGCCATCATGGTAATAGTTGACAAGTTGACCAAGGTGGCTCATTTTTTACAAGTGTGTACTACCTATAATACACCATAAGTGGCATAGGTGTTCTTGCGGGATAGAGTCAGACTACATGGCATACCTTGTAAGATCATCTTAGATAGAGATTCTCTCTTCACTTCATCCTTTTGGAGAGAACTACAAGCAGCTTTGGGCACTAGGCTCAATTTCAGTATGGCCTATCATCCTGAGATAGATGTGTAGACTGAGAGGGTCAATCAGGTGTTAGAGGACATGCTTCACATGTATGTTATGGACCATCAGACCCGGTAGGAGGAATACCTACACTTAGTGGATTTTTCCTATAACAATGGGCATCATACGTCCTTGGGTATGCCTCTATACTAGGCTCTTTATGCTAGACCTTGTAGGACACCGCTCAGTTGGGATTGGATTAAGGACGGAGTTTCTAATGGTCTTGAGTTAGTAAATGATTTGGAGTAGTAGGTGACCTTGATTAGGTAGCATCTTGAAGAGGCTCAAGATAGACAGAAGAAGTATGCTAATGCGAAGAGAATCGACTAAGCTTACTTAGTCAGAGATAGGATCTTTTTGAGAGTGTCACCGCATAAGAGTCCAATCTATTTTGGAAAAGGCTCTAAGCTAGCACCTCATTTTTTTGGACCATTTGAGATCCTTGAGAGGATAGGACCAGTTGCTTATCGTTTAGCTTTTCTACCTATCCTGTCATGCATCCATGATGTGTTTCATGTTTTAGTTTTGTGGAAGTATGTTTATGACGAGTCTCATGTGATAGATTCAGATGCTTTATAGGTAGAGTCAGATGGAAAAATGGCATTGGAGCCCATTTGTATTTTAGCTCGATGGACCCTGGCACTTCGAGGTAGGGCACTAGACCAGGTTAGGGTCCAGTGGGATTGTTATGACGAGGTCACAGCTTCATGGGAGGATTCAGCACAGATGAGGTCACAATATCCTCACCTCTTTAATGAAATCTAGGAGGAGGTTCATACCTAGAGGGGGTGGATGTGAGACCTACCAAATAGTCATATTATTACTACTTATTTTTTCATGCTTTCAGTACTTATTTCATAAACACACCTGACTATTTGTGACACCTATGTATTTGAGGATCTGTTGAATCTTATACTATATGTTCGGTACTTGATTATGTAATCAGGGTACACTCGAGATACTACTTGTTTCGATTTAGTTTCAGTTACGATTATGTTACATATGATGTTATATGATATTTTAAAACTATTGTGATGAAAAGTTGGTTTAGGAAACCAAAGTTATGCTTAGTTGATTGATTTACAGACATAGTTTTAAACCATGCAGTATTGTTGTATTATGTTTATATCATGTTAATTGGACCTACTAATGTGTGCAATGAGTGTGTAGGATAAGTTGACCATGGATCTAATTGCGGGGATCTAGTATTGGAACCTATGTCTATACCGTGCATACCAAGGTCCTCCTTGTAAAAGAAACATGGACCTTGTTGTATAGTCTTTTATTCGTAAATGTTGTTTGCACGTGTGTAATTAAATTAGTTAATGTTTATGTGAATTAGCCATGTCATTTATTTTAATAAATGTGACAAATTTGGCAAATTATGGCTTATGTGTTGGCATGGTTAAGTATTTTATTATTGATTGGGTCAAGGGCTTGACTAGGGTGTAGCCTTAGGGTAGGATCAACTAACCTTGGGTTGGGATGTTTCTAGAAGTCAACCAAGACCATAAAACCGTACATAAACATTAGGTGCAATTTAGGAGGGTCATTTGGGCTCCCATAGGTTAACTAGGGTCAATTTTAGCTACCCAAGTTGATACCTTAGGGGTTAGGGGTCATTTTCAACCCATTAAGAGCCTTAAAACTCATTTATGACACCTCTAAAGTCAAGGTTTTCATTTTGGTCGAAATTGAAGAGTTGTGAGGTTTTGGTTAACCTCTCTCTTCTTCCCAAACTTGCATTCAACTCCATTTATGGTGAAGGAAGGCAAGTGGGAAGAAGGGAATGGAAGTTTCCTCCCCTCTTCTAATTGGCTCCTATATTTTAGATGGTTTGCCTATTTAGGAGAAGTTTAGAGTAAGGTTTAGTTGAACACCCACTCTCTAGATTTGGAGACCACATTATTGGAAAAAGCTTAGGAGAAAGGCTAGCTTTGGAAGGAGTTCAAGTTTTCAGAATTTCAACTTGCTTGGAGTAAGGTTGGTCTTTTGTATTAACTTTTTTTCTTTCAAATTTGTGTTGAGCTTGGAGCTCCATTAATGGAGTCCATGGCTTTTTATGGTTCATGTCGTAAAATTTATGTTTTGTAAAAATGTTGTTTTTACTTTGTGATTTCATTTTGGGATGGGTTTCTTCAAGGTTTACTCACCTTAGGGCCGGTGGAGTAACCTTGAAGGGGCTAGCAAGATGTAGACCCAGGATGTGTAGAGTCTCCTATGTGTGGAAGGATAAAACATGGGGTTCCATGATACCCATCATGCCAAACATGGCTTATGGGCACCTAGGGGGGCATAAGGAGACTTAGACCATATCTCTTGGAGATGGTCTTCCCAAGTCCATGTGTGGCTTGGGATATTTGTATCTTGCTCTGGGTTCTCCACCTGGTAGTCCACCTCTACCCCATTTTCAGGAAGGTCTCTTGGAGGCCTTCCCCTTGTAAAACTCAGTTGGGAATATTATTTGGTTGTCTTTGTACCTTGTTTTCATCTTGCTATGGTTGTTTGTTTGTTCCATTCCTTATTGGATCCCCTAGCTCAGGGATGGCCTTAAAAGGCCTAGGTTGGGAGGTGAGCCTCCATGGTCAACCTTATTCTATCAGGTGTTCAACTAGAATTTTGGAGCTGCCAGATTGATAGTAGAAATTTGTACTTAAGTACCTCATGGTGAAATTTGTCATTTCTATACATTTTCAATGTAAGGTTGGAATCAAGCTTTCATGTAATCCATATTTCTAATGTAAATCTTATTTTGAATCTTAATCTATTAAGAAAATATGGAATTGTAGGATATCAACTTCACTATGTTATGAAAATGGAGTACGCTGCAATTATTTAAACAAAAAACTTATTCTCTCCTTGTACAATGATATTATTGAAAAAGAAATAATCAGCTTGGAAGAAATTTTTATTTTCTTGAACCATATATTTAACTTGGTAAGTTCTAAAGTGGTAATGCAATTACGAAAATATTAATGTCCAATTAAAGTCAATTTATAGGCATATTGGATTGTGAAAACTATTTAATTTATTATGCTAAAATGGATGTGATACCTATTTCTAAAGGATTAAATAGATCATAATATATTGATACTTAGAAGTATTCTTGTTTTTTTCTTAAATTTTAACCAAAAAAAAATGTCCAGATTAAAAATGTAAATCCTGCATAATGTTAGGCTACATTTATAGTATGCAATGATCTATTTAAAATTTGAAAAAAAATACTCCTGGTAATCCCTGTTTTGCAGTATAGGAAATTCTTTTTCCATCAGTAAATTATAATATAATATATTTTTTAAATATTATATTAGTTAAACAATATTTATATTGAACTTAGTTTTTTCTTTTTCAAAACAAAAATGTTATAATAAAAGAAATGGGGACGAGCCCTCTCATTTTAAGTGCTGGGCGCTGCTAACTTATTTAAAAAATAAAAAAATTGAAAATGGGGGTGGGGTGGGCCGAAGCCCTAACCCCACCTTGCACGGTGGCCAAGGTAGAGGCCAACCCACCCGCGTCACCACTGTGTGGTGGCCGGGTGGCTCTCCACACTGTTAGAAAGTAAAGTCCACCAAGATAACTGAGAGGGGGGGGGGGTGAATCCGTTATCAGATAATTATAAATTTTATCATCTTCAATAGCATTTAACCATGTAAGTAATGCAATTACTAACCATACAAAGATATTCATACACAATGACACAATAACACAAGATATGTTGACTAGGGAACCTCTTGATCAAAGAGTAAACCCCGGTGGGAATGATGCCCACAAAAGATGCACTAATATGAATATTCCTTGTGAGAGAATGGACTCTGTTAGGAGTCTTATGAAATACATTCAGTACATATAAATCCCTGTTAGGAGATTTTGAATCCCTATTAAAAGATTCTAACCCTGTTAAGAGTTATGGAAGACAGAAGGACCCACTACCCAAACAACTTCAGGGTAAGATCACTGAACACACTGTCCAATTAACCTTGATATGATTCAGTAGAATAATATGAAATATGTTACCTCCTTACTATGCTAAACCACACTCACTGCTACATCAGATCTCAATTCCAGATCTTTGAACTTCGCATGTCTTCCTTCACAATTTCACTTTCACAACCTCTTAGGCTCTTTTCTTCACTTCATGCTTACATTCGCATGCAACCAAACCATGCTCACACTTCTTTCATATTAAAAATATATACAATAAGGAAAAAACTTCCTTCCTTTATACCACACTCAAATAATTACAAATGAGATGGCACACAATTATAAAATAAAAGTTTCCATACGCTACATCAAAATTACACAAAACTGTCAGCTTCCAAATGCAATAACTCTTCACTCGTGCGACCTCAAAGTTTGCACTATCAACCACATCATCATCAATGTGTCTCAAACTTCCCTTTAACTGTGCAAAATTAGATTCCATCCTGATTAGGAGATATCATCTGATTTCCACAAACAGCAACTCAGGAACACTACCTGAATACTGCTTTTACCAAAATGCTCATAACTTTCATGAATCAATGAATTACTATTTTCACTCTTAACCATAGACATCTAACATATCAAAGAGTATAACCTCAACATCACATAGCTCCAACTGTAATATCCCACGTGCGCTAATCAAAACACTGTCTGCTTCTCTGCTAGTCTTCAGAAGATCACTGTGTTGACATCAATGACAATCATAGTCATGAATGCAACAACAACTGGTACAGAATGACTGCTAACATCTAGCATTCATTCCTAACAATCTCCCCCATTGACATTGATGGCAACATAGATGAAAAACATCCAATGTTCCAAAATCCAATACTGCTGCACTGATACTCTGAAAATTCTTCAAATCTTCTTCATCAGTTAAATCTTGCTTCGTTATCCTATTAAGTTCTCTCCAAAAAATGGTACATAGGGTTTTTCATGTACACTTCTCCCCCATTGACATCAATGATATAAATTTCATCACCATGTCAACAACAACTCAGTGTCAAAAGACACTATTTCAAAAAATACATTCACAAGAGTCCTCATGACTCAGCTCAGATACACATACTCCTCCATAGAGGAAGTACCAACATCCAATCTAGAAAAAGATAGGGCTCATATACCACTGGATGGATGCAATCAACTACATCATTATTCAAAAGTAGGCTGGGGCATAACCCCAAGCATACCTCTCAGATACTCAAATGTATCTTTAGGCAAAGGCTTCGTAAATATGTTTTCTATCTATTCCTTTATGCTTATGTACTCCAATCTGACTTCTTTCTCAGCTACTTTCTCTCTTACAACATGATACGTGATCTCTATATGCTTAGTTTTAGAATGCAATACAAGATTCTTAGTCATACTGACTATGCTGGTGTTGTCACAATGTATGACAACAGGCTCAACAAACTTAATTCCAATATCTTTGAGCATCTGCTTCATCCAAATTATCTGGTTACAATGGTTTGCTGCTGCTACATATTTTGCTTCTGCTGTACTCTGCAAAATAAAATTCTACTTCTTGCTCAACCAAGAAACCAATCTTCCTCCAAGAAAAAGGCTCCACCACTGGTGCTTTTCTTATCATCAACACTACCTCCCCAATCAACATCTGTATATGCACATAGGGTGAAATCATCAGATTTTTCATACCACAATCCATAGTCCATTGTGCCTCTTAAATATCTCAATATCCTCTTTACTACTGCATAATGTGATTCTCTAGGTTCAGCTTGAAATCTTGCTACCATTTCAACTGAATGTTGTATATCCAATCTAGTGTGTATTAAGTATTGTAATCCTCCAATCATAGATCTATATTTCTTTTGCTCAACTGCTGGTGTTTCATCTTTGCTTGATAGTTTGTGTCCTGTAACCATAGGTGTTCCAACTGGTTTACAGTTCTCCATTCCAAATCTTTTCAGCAAATCATTCAAGTACTTTATCTGGCTAACAAAGATACCATCATTGTTCTGTGTTATTTGTAATCCCAAAAAGTATTTCATCTCACCAATCATGCTCATTTCAAATTCAATCTTCATTTCATCAGCAAATTTGTCACTAGCTTCATCTTCTCCTCCAAAGATAATGTCATCAACAAAAATAACTATAAATAACAATCCATTTTCAATTTTTTTTGTGTACAAATTACTATTTTCTGTTCCTTTAGTAAATCCCAATTTCAACAAATACTTATCCAATCTAGCATACCAAGTTCTAGGTGCTTGCTTTAGTCCATATAAAGCTTTCTTTAGTTTACATACCATATCTCCTTCTTGAGTCAAAGGAAAACCTTTAGGCTACTCAATGTAGACTTCTTTTTCCAATTCACCATTCAAAAATGTGGACTTCACATCCATTTGATACACTTTGAATTTCTTAAAAGCTGCATAAGCCAAAAACATTCTTACTGCTTCAAGTCTTGCTATTGGTGCAAAGGTTTCTTCATACTCAATTCCTTCTTGCTGTGAGTATCCTTTACATACTAATCTTGCTTTGTTTCTTACTGCTTCTCCTTGTTCATTCACCTTGTTTCTGAATACCCATTTAGTTCCAATCACATTCTTGTCTTTAGGTCTAGGAACCAATTCCCATCTCTTGCTCTTTTCAATTTTATCTAGTTCTTCTTTCATAGCATTAACCCAATGTTCATCTTCACAAGCTTCATTAGTAGATTTAGGTTCAATTTGAGAAATCAAACATAAATTTACCTTATTTCTAGTCATGACTCCTCTGTCCAAACTTCCAATAACTTGTTCAACAGGATGATGTCTAGATAGATACCTGTTCGGTGTCATAGTCATAGATCTTGCTTCAACTGTAGATTCTTCTCTAGATTCTTCTTTGGTTTCTTCTTTGGTTTCTTCTGCAGTATGATTCTCATTCAACAATTCACTGTCAGTCTCATAGAATAATTTAGTAGTTTCAATGTTAGGCTGAGGATTAGCTTCTTCATCAGATTCATAATCAAACATTCTTTCCTAAATTTTAAACTTCTCATCAACTTTAACATTTGCGCTCTCAACAATAGTTTTAGTTCTCTTATTGTAACATCTATATGCTTTTCTCTTCAAAGAATATCCAAGAAAAATACCTTCATCACTTCTAGGATCAAACTTTCCAATATCATCATCTCTCTTTATATAACATTTTCTTCCAAAAATTTTAAAATACTTAACTGAGGGTGCATGTCCAAACCATAATTCATAAGGTGTCTTATTTGTATCTGCTTTGATTTGTACTTTGTTCATTGTATAGACTGCTGTATTTACTGCTTCTCTCCAAAATGTCTTCGCCAAGTTATTCTCAAATAACATAGCTCTTGCTGCTTTAGTTACTAATCTATTTCTTCTTTCTGCAATACCATTTTGTTCAGGTGTTCTAGGGGCTGAAAACTGTCTCTTAATACCATTCACTTCACAAAAAGTGTTAAACTCTCTAGAAGTAAATTCTCCACTTCTATCAGATCTCAAACATTTAATCTTCATTCCAGATTCATTCTCAACTTTATTCTTAATGATCCTAAACTTATCGAATGCTTCAGATTTTTCTTTCAGAAATGCAATCCACATCATTCTTGTAAAATCATAAACAAGAATCATAAAATACCTTTCTCCATAGAATCCTCTAGTCCTAGTAGGACCGCTCAAGTCTGTATGAACAATCTCCAACTTCTCTGCCGATGTGAACTTCTTACTAGGAAATGAACTTCTCTTCTGCTTAGCCATCACACATTCTTTGCAAATCATGTTAGTAGGCTTCATAATTTTAGGCAAATCCCTTACTGCAAGTGTAGTACTCACTTTCACAATATTATCAAAGTTTATATGACAAAACTTTCTATGCCATAACCAACTGTCATCAATTTTAGTAATCAAGCATGTCATCTCAGTAGGATTCAACTGAAATACATTACCTCTCATTCTAGATCCAGTTCCAATTAGATTTCCATCTTTATCCTTTATCACACAAGTTTTCTCAGTAAACCAAACTTGATATCCCTTATCCACTAACTGTCCAACACTCAAAAGATTATGTTTCAATCCATCAACAAAGTAAACATCATCAGTATTAGTCTTTCCATCAAGAGTAATAGATCCTATACCTTTAATCAAACAAGGTGCATTGTTACCAACTCTAACAATTCCTCCATCATAGTTGTTAAACTTTATGAACTTTTTCATGTCACCAGTCATATGATGTGAACAATCACTGTCTATAATCCAATCAGCTTTCTTTTCAACTTGGGAAACTAATGCTTTTTCTTCTTTAACATTAGATTTAGAATTCTCTTCTTTAATTGCTACAAATCCTATTTCATCATTATTCTCAGTATCACTTTCACTCAAAGTTCTTTCTATACTAGCTGTCACACCACCCAATAACTAGGTGATGAAACCAAAATAAAACCAATCAAAATACATACATCCACATAGAGAATTTTTATTTATTTATTTAACTTCCACAAAACTGAATATAAAAGTTCACAAATTGTCTTACATAGTTGTCCATACAAAATTCTGATTACAATAGAGTAACATCAGTACTCTTAATTGAAATACTTCACATACAAATATAGGATTTCTACTTAAGTTTTCCTATATGATCTATAAACTGCCCTAATGATCAACAGTATTGCCACAATCTGTTTTCCATAAATTTTAACAGCTGCTAACCATTGACCCAGATTCATAGTTTTATCCATCTAGGTTCCTGAAATAACAAACAAGAACACAGCACCACAAAACAAATAGGGCTCAGCATAATTGCATTAATCATAGAACCTCCATAAAACACCTGCAATTCATTAGTATCATCATGATCATATATCTTAAACCATAGAATACATTTGTGCCAAAACTTCACTATCATATTACAACAGTCACATGATAAAGTAGACATGAAAGCATGATGAAGAGAAATAACTCGCAGTCAGAATTCCAGAAAGATGATGCACATATATACTGAGATGATTTAACATTGAAGAGTCATGATTCTGCACCCATGGTTGTGCCCATGATGAATCTTACAGTGTAAGGTAGTCTGTTATCCCGTTAGTAAACATAACAGTGCACACAGCTAACTGTTAATCCGTTTAATAACGTAACAGTACCTTATGCCCCATACTCCGTTCTAGATCACACAAATCATAGACATAGGGGAGGCAAATTATCTTTTTAAATTTTAAACCCAACCCAATTAATTTTAAAGGTTATCACTTGTTCACTGAATTGGTTCTCCCAATTGAGCCATCTCCATATGAGTTCATCTTCTGAAATTCTTCACAAACACATGTTTAAAATAAAATTGAAATTTTTTTTTCATGCAAACAGAATCAATCCATTAATCCACATGATTCAACTTCTCTAGTATGGAACAAATCACAGATATAAAACTATATCCACTAATCCCATTCATATTTCTCATATATCCTACTATCACAATAGCAGAATTAAAGAAAGATTTCCATATCAGTATCATTAGTGCATCCATAATTTTGCTACATAAGATACAAATCAATAGACATGCATTTGAATTAATTCACGAATCTAATACCGACAGATCATAAACTAATGTTCTGTGCTCACAGCACCATTACTCTACAAATGAACAATATTAAACTCACAAAATAAATAGATACACTGCCCTCATACATATATATGATAGAATTCACTTGAAATAAATTTGTCATTCGAGCTTTGCAGAGATAACAGTCTGACAAGTATAACAGAGTTATGGTTCAAAAACAAGTGTTTGTTTGAAAAGAAATAATGACACAATCTCAAGCATTCGAACGAGATCATTACCATACCAGAACAATCTCATTAAGTTTTAATGGTTGTACTACTTCCACGAACTGTGAATTAAAACAACTTTCTAAAATCTAATTCCCTATTCCTTATCACAGGTTCATGTTCACACGCTATCAGCTATTAAAAGAATCCCCCAAATTGTCATACGACTCTATTATCATTTTCAATACTCTAGAAAATTATTTCTATTTTTGACAGAGACCGAAATGTAACAGGTTACACTATAAATATATCCCCAAAAGAAATGTCATGAAACTTAAAACAAACCTCCTTTTAGTTTACAACTCCCAATCCAAAACCCTTGCTCGAACACAGTCATAAAATGTTGGCATCATTTAAATAAACCCTTCACAGATATCTCTTCCTTATACTTCAAAGATGAACTCGTACAAAGACCGAATGCCTAACAACAATTTCAACTCAAACACCCTCACAAATATGTCTGACTGTAAGTATCACAATAGAACAGTCCTCATACACAAGCATTCGTAAACCCCGAACAGAGTATCAGAAGGAATGATAAAACATTTAAAAATCTGAGAACCCATAATCAAAAATTGTGCTTGGTCACCATTTCTAGCATTTTCTAAGGCAGAGTATTGACTCAGGCCTACAAGTTTATTGAAATTGATTTCACATAATTCCCTTCATAATATTGATTCAATAAAGAACAATAACACCGCCGAACTCGACCACTACTCAAACAACCATAATGCATCTATAACGGCACTTCTCCAAAATGATTCAAACCCAACTTAAATAAAAACCCATTTAAAACAATCACAAATTATTAACTATCATAAACTATCCTTTACACAGAACAGACACGTTATACAAGCCGAAGTTCTATTAACACATTTTCAGCCGATACAAACATAATGAATGCGCATGGATAAAAAGAGAGGGTTAGAATGTTGGCCCTGACCTATATAAACAAGCACTGAGACAAGAATCCACACTCTATCCTTCACCGAAACCCCCAAACTAGTAGAAGATTGCAAGCACGATTACACAATAGAATGATGCAATGCCGCAGAGATAAAGAAATGGCATCCACAAATCACAAGAGACAACAGCCCACCATTTCCTCATACTGGCCACACTAACAGCCATGAAAATAGCCAACGTAACCACTGCAATCAACAGAGAACAAGAAACCCTCCGATACCACAGCAACAATGGTGAACAAAACTCAAGCCATTCATTAACTACTCCTACACTCGGCCAGATGTAATCCCAAAAGAAGTACCAGCTTCGAACTCTACACCAACTAAAATGCACGACTATCACATGCAACATTAATACCATCCAACAAGTGTCCAAAATCAAAGCCACCAAAAACCTCACTAAACCCAAAGCTCGGCACTCCCCAACAAACCACTGCCGATAATGCTAACTCCAAATACCGCCACCACCATCTAATGCATCTTCATTTATGAGTAAGGGAAGATCATAATATATTTATTTTTATATGTACCTAAGTGCGAATTATCATTCACACTTAGGTGCATATATTTATATATATATATAAAACATATTTATATATATATATATATAAAACATGATCATCACTTATTCATATAAGAAGATGTCCTAGTAACATATATATATAGTCCATTCTAACATGGTAAATATATATATATATATATGTTTACTCATAAACATAAAATGAGAATCAATTACTAACTGAAACACTAACATAATACCAACTGATACATTAACATAATACCAACTGATACATTACAATTTATAAGAAGAACAAGTTCTGAATTCAGAGTCACAAATAATACCAATATACACAAAACAAAATGAACATTCCTTTCATAACATCATTAAGCAATAACAGAATTTCTACCAATGATACTTATAACAGAATTACATAATAAGCACAATGGTTCAACAGAAAACCATTATGATCTGAGAAACCAAACACTCGAAATGAGTCCACAAAGTAAACAGATTATAACATTAAGTCCTTATGATAGACAACTGACACACACACACGTACAGTGCTTAAAATAGTAATAACAGAATCTAACAAAACATACTAACTAATAGAGTTTAATCAACTATCACAGAGTTTAAGTTTTCCAGTCTTAACTAAAACAGATATAACATCAAAAGTACTACTACTAAAAGTAGAATGAAATAGGGTCAGGCATGACACCCTCCCCCACTAGTCCTTGACTTCCTCCTGGAAGTCAGCAAAGAGGAACGAATGTGCTACTCTCATCAGATCAGAATCTTCCCATGTAGCTGAAGACTCATCATTTGGATCCCATTGGATCCTTACCTGCCTTATTTTTCTGCCCCTTAAATCTAGAGTTCTGTCCTGAATAACCTGAACTGGTTCCATCATAATCTGGCCATCTATTACCTGTAGATCATTCCAATTAAGAACATGTGCAATATCAGGAATATATTTACGTAGAACAGAAACATGAAAAACATTGTGAATACGAGATAGTCCCGGTGGTAAAGCTAATTTATAGGCAACTGGTCCACTTCGCTCCAAGATTTCAAAAGGGCCCACAAACTATGGTGCAAGTTTAGATCCTTTCCCATAATGAATAGGACTCTTCCTAGGTCTCACCCTAAGAAACACTTTGTCACCCACCATGAAATGATGATCAATTCTATGCTGATCAGCGTACTTTTTCTATCTGTCCTGAGCAGTAAAAAGGTGTTCTCTGATTCTCTTCACCTGCTGTTCCATTTCCAGCAATAGCTCAGGTCCTAAAAGTACTCTGTCATCCAAGTTATCCCAACTCAAGGGCATTCTGCAAGGCCTTCCATACAGAGCCTGAAATGGAGCCATCCCTATAGAACTGTGGTAACCATTATTGTAAGCAAATTCCACAAGATGCAGATACTCCTCCTACTTATTCTGCCTGTCCATGACGTACATTCTGAGCATGTCTTCCAAAATTTGGTTGACACGTTCAGTTTGTCCATCCATTTTAGGATGATATGCGGAACTAAAATTCAGTTGAGTACCTAAATCCCATTGCAAGGACCTCCAAAATGCAGAAGTAAATACTGGATCCCTATCAGAAATTATCTTTTTGGGAATCCCGTGCAATCTGACCACTTGCTCCATATAAATCCTGGCCACCGAAGAGGCATTGTAGGTAGACCTAATCGGAATGAAGTGAGCTACCTTAGTCAAGCGGTCCACTATAACCATGATTGCATCATGCCGTCTAGCAGTGAGTGGCAATCTAACAATAAAATCAATAGAAATGGTATCCCACTTCCATTCTGGAATACTATGAGATTGAAGTAACCCCGCTGGATGCTGATATTCCGCCTTAACCCTCTAGCATTCTAAACACCTTGCCACAAAGTCGGCTACATCCCTTTTCATTCTGAGCCAATAATAATGCCGCTTGAGATCAACATACATTTTCTTGACACCTGGATGAGCTGAATAAGGTGCTTTATGGGCTTCAACCATGACCAAAACACGCAGGTCTCCTATATTTGGAACATAAACACTGCCCCGATAGATTAATAGCCCCTCAGAATTGATGGAATATCCCTCAAACTGACCTTCCATCATGCTGCCACTATCAATCACGGCCTTAACTTCAGAATACCACTGATCTGCTGATAAATTCTGCAGAATTCTCTCCTTCAAATCAATAGTTAAGATCAAGGAAACAATCTCGTGACGTCTCCTACTAAGAGCATCAGCTACTACATTTTCTTTTCCCTGAACATATTTTACCTCAAAATCATACTCACACATAAACTCCATCCATCTTCGCTACCTAGTGTTGAGATTGGGCTATGTGAATAGATACTGAAGACTTCTATGATCAGTATGCAACTCAAAACGTTGACCGAGAAGAAAATGTCACCACTTAGTCAAGGCTTGCATAACTGCTGCCAATTCCAAGTCATGAGTGGGATAGTTAACTTCATGATTCTTGAGTTTCCTAGATTCATAGGCTATCACCCGGCCATCCTGCATCAAAACTGCTCCAATGCCATCTAATGAAGCATCCGTACATACTACAAATTCCTTCGAAGGATCAAGTATTGCCAAGACAGTTGCACTAGTCAAGCATTCCTTAAGCTTACGAAATTCTACCTCGCACTCTTCCGTCCAAGCAAACTTTTCCTTTTTCCTTTGCAAAGAAGTAATAGGATGAGCAATTTTAGAGAAATTGGACACAAATCTTCGATAGTAACTTGCCAATCCCATGAAACTATGGACTTCTGACACATTGGTTGGAGCTGGCCAATTTATAATAGCCTGGATCTTGGAAGGATCAACAGCTATCCCATCCCCTGAAATGATATGACCTAAATAGAAAATCTCCCTCTTGAAAAACTCACATTTCGCTAAATTAGCATAAAGCTTGTTCCTTCGGAGACAATCAAGAATTTGCTCTAGATGTTGCTCATGTTGTTCAACAGAGTTAGAATATACCAAAATATCATCCAAGAAAACTACAACAAATTTGTCCAGGTACTCCCTGAGTACATTATGCATCAAATTCATAAAGACTGAAGGTGCATTAGTCAGCCTGAATGGTACTACGGTAAAGTCATAGTGTCCATATCTGGTACGGAAAGCTGTCTTATGAATATCTGACTCCTGGATTCTAAGTTGGTGATATCCTGATTTAAGATCAATCTTTAAGAAGATACGAGCACCCTTGACCTGATCAAACAAGTCATCAATCCTAGGCAAAGGATACCTGTTCCGGATAGTGACCTTGTTCAACTGCCGGTAGTCAATACAAAGTCTCAAGGAGCCATCCTTCTTCTTAACAAAGATAACTGGTGCACCCCAAGGTGATACACTAGGATGTATCAGTCCTTTTCCCAGAAGCTCTTCTAACTAAATTTTAAGTTCATTCAATTCTTGCGCTATCATACGGTATGGAGCTTTGGAAATTGGTTCAGTTCCTGGTACTAGATCAATTCGGAAATCGATTTCCCTTTTAGGGGGTACGCCAGGAATTTCTTCCACAAAAACATCAAAGAACCTCTGCAATATTGGATGATCAAGAGAGGCGTCTCTTGCAGCAACATCCTCCAAATCATTCACAGTGATAGCAAATAACTTGCAGCCTTTTCGGACACACCTTACCAATTGCTTGGCAGAAATGGTTCTGACTGAGATAGGTCTTTTTATCCCAATGATAATCTTGGGTGTTCCCAAGTCATCAACACACTTAACAACTTTGCCCACACAATCGATCACTGCTTGATGCTGTTCAAGCCAATCCATTCCCAAAACTATATCATAGGATCCCAATGGAATTACCCTAAGATCCACTGAAGTAGTAAAGGATTCCAACTGAACCTTGCAACCTGGAGCTATTACCCCACCCTCCACTCGAGACCCCAAAGCTAACTCCACTTGCCATAAGATATTAGCTCTAGCCACTGGAATACCACTCTGTGTAGCTAAGCTAGAAGAAATAAAGGAATCTGTAGCACCAGAATCAAACAAAATGGATATATCCTTACCTTGCATTTTACCTCTAGCCTCGATGACTGAATTCTGAGGCTCAGCCTGCTTCTAGTCCAAGGTTGCAAATACATGGTGGTTCCGTGCAGAATCACTCACAGTAGCCTCTGACCTGGGTGGATTAACCTCTGATCTCTGTTTGACCCAACTAGGACATTGAGCCTGATAATGACCTTGCTGCCCACAACGGAAACAAGTCACAGTCCTCTTGAAATCCCTGCCCTGAGAAAGTGTATTACTCTGAATACTCTGAGACTGCTGAGGAGGTTTTAATTGTTCAGGCCCCCTATTGTTCTTGTTAGACGGTGAGGGTTTATCAAACTTCCTCTTTTTGAACTTTCCACTAGAAAATCTAGATTTGAGGTTGCCTTGAGACTGCTTTGGACTACTGAAGTCACTCTGAACAGGTGGATTCACACTGGCTTTAGGGAATGACCCATGGTACCCTGACTTCATTTCAATTAGCTTGGCTCTCTTAGAAGCCTCCTGCATAGTCATAGGTTTAAAGGTCCTCACTTCCTCTCCTATCTTGGGATTGAGCCCCCTGATGAAATGTTGTACCAAAGCCTTATTGTCCTCCGTCCACCCTGAGTATTTCTTGAGTTCATAGAACCTTCGTTCATAGGTCTCTACTGAAGCACCCTTCTGCAAGATATTAAAGAACTCTTCAGCACGGGCTTGCTGCCAATACTCAGACATAAACCTCTCCTTGAAGCATTCCAGAAAGAGTTCCCATGTCACCTGGGAGATATCTATTCCCAGTTTATCCAACTCTTGCTCCCACCAAATAGAAGCAAAATTCCTGAGCTGCATGACCGTCCACCGCACCTTCACATTGCTCTGGTAACGGTGCAAAATAAAACATCACTCGATGTTCAACAACCAAGCTTCAGCCGCGGTACCTTCTTTTGTCCCATAAAATGGTGGTCCTTTAATCTTGGACAAATCTTTATTCTGTGCCCTGACAATAGGATCTTCCTCAATAAGAGGACCATTAGCATGAACCTGAGGCACTGGAGGATTTACTCCCCCACCTAGAATATGATTATTAGCCTCAATATTATCCAACCGATCCAAAATTTGTTGGAGAACATTAGCATGAGGATCCCCTTGTTCATCCTGATTGACACCCTCATTGCCACCTTGCCCGATGGGGTCATTTCCATCCGCATCCTGGTGTCTGGGAATTCTACCACGGCCCCTACCTCTGCCTCTGCCTCTGCCTCTGCCTCTTTTGACATTAGCATTGACTGGGTCACCGCGTACCTAATCTCCTCTTGTATGGGGAGACATACTAGCAACCTGAAACAAACATCTACTGTTAAAAGACCACGCAACTAGCGAGCTAAACCCTTTAACCCGAAGCCCTAGTTAAAGAAACTTGGGCTCTGATACCAAATGTAACACCACCCAATAACTAGGTGATGAAACCAAAATAAAACCAATCAAAATACATACATCCAAATAGAAATTTTTTTTTTTTAAATTTAACTTCCACAAAACTGAATAAAAATAAGCATGCACTTGCGAAACAGTCACGGATAATACCTTGTAGGTCCATAGTGGCAAGTAAGACTAGCATAAATGCTCATGACAGTGAGGACCAACAAAATATACTCACAAGCAGATAAAGAAATAAAACATGTTCTCATACCCTCAGTCTTCTAGCTATGCATCATTGAAAATGATCATAGGGGGAGAACACTCGGCAAAGAAAGCATCATAGACAGCACACAAAGAAATAAAGTCAAACAAATCTCAGTGAGTCAAGTGCGTGTGTATAGGTCATAGAGTCAAACTTTGAGTATCGCATCTACCAGTGAGAAATATTGCATCATCCAAGACGGCGGGAAGGATATTTGATAAGTGTTAAGAAACACTTGACGCTAGGGTAGTGTTGAAAAACACAATTGGGGGTGGTGTTGAAAAACACCATTTGCGAGGTGCCTAAGAAATCCAGATGCACAAAGAGACCCAAGATAAGCTCAAAACAACATATGCCCCCTAGACTAAGACAAGAGTCAATTCCAGGCTAGGAGAGGCAAAGCAAGAAGTGGAGCAAATGAGTGCCACGCAAGACTGATAGACATAGGTGCAGAGGGTCTCAAGTAGCACCTATCTCTAGGTTTTCACCACTTGATAGATTTATTACAATTTTTTTCAGGACTTTTTATAATTTTTTTGTATTTTTTCTACCAAGGCGCCTGTTTCCAAGTTTTCACCAAGGCACTTTTTCAATTTTTTTGATTTTTTGAAATTTTTGATTTTTTTGTATTTTTTCAAGATTTTTTATGATTTTTAGGATTTTTTTAGCATCATATATGAATTTTTTTGGAGTTTTTTCAGGATCATAAAATATGTACAAAGGATGCCCCAGAAAGAAACGGGCATCAAAAATCTGCTTCCTCTGATGAAGAGAACTGATAGGCCCCAGGCCCAAATGCTGCAACTGTGACAATAGGAGCTCTCAACCAGTTTGACCAATAATAACCAGCCCTAAGCAATGTCTGAGCTAGCGGAGGATCATTAGAATGTGATCCACATATGCCATCATGGATTTCAGCTAGCACTTTTTCTGACTCCTCTATTTCTAGACACTTAAGGAGAGTTTCATCTAGACCCTTCCTATACAAGTCACCAGAGACAAAGAAAAAGTGTAAGGGATGGTGGAAGGAATGGTGTGGTGGATTTGCAAGAGGAATATGAGGTGGAAGATATGAAAAGATGGTAGGATTGTAAGATTTGTAAGCATGATAGCGTAATTCATCCACCAGGAACTTGAAGTGAAATTTATGCTTTTTCATTTGTAAGATGGATGTTGAAGTAACCAAGGCATTACCAACTTTGTTCTTAGCTCTATGAATGGGCTGAAGTATAACAGATATGAGATCATGCTTGAAGTAGTGCACCATTTTTTTGTAGAGAATCAACTTGTCATCTTTTATTTGAGAATCATTATTTTTGAGCAGATTTTTATTTTTACTTTTCTTAGGTGCGGATACCACCACAATGTGATTTTCACCATCTGACCATTGCTCTTTTCTTTTGACTTGATGACTGTGATACTTGATTGTTGATTCAATCTTTTTTGTTGCTAGTTCGCTGGTGGAAGAAGTAACAGGTGTTGATGCGAGAGGAAATGAAGTGACCGGTTCAATAGAATTTATGCGAGGGGTATCATCTCTGGTAACAAGAGAGGTTGAGCCTATAGGGTAAGCTACAAAATTAGCTAGATCTAGACTTGTCATAGAAGAACCAGCGTGGTCCACTAAGGCAATACGAGGAACAAACTCATCAAACCCCACACAAGACCCATCAACCACGTCGGGATGGTTACTACAAGAATGAACCATATCAACATCCATATCATCAGTAGATATACATTTTTCTCCCCAAAGAAGTGAAGTAGATGGAAGATCATCTCCCATTTGAACCATAGTGTGTAGTGGTGACTCATCTGTATCTGTGTCTGAATTACTGAGCATGGGAGTATTTCTAGAATCCTCTCTATAGATCCACTCTTGAACAACTTGTTCTTTGATGGAATATGGATGAAGTGACTAAGAGGGGGGGGGTGAATTAGTCAACCATAAAACACTTCACTATAATTTCTTCCCAGATCCCTTAGGATATCTTAATGAATATTATCTATTTAACACTCGGTAAATAGATTGCAATAACTTTGTAGATGCAGAAAGTATTAGCAAAATTATCTTTAGATATTCATCAGCACTTGTATATGATTAAGATAGCAATTAAGAACACAAGAGACACAAGATTTAATGTGGAAACCCAATATGGGAAAAACCACCAATGTATCTCGATACTGATTTTCACTTTTCTGAAGTGATGCCCGGTTAGAAGCCAACCCGGTAAAAGGTTACAAAATACACTGTTAGGTGTGACCTTGTTAGAGGATTTAATCACCCTGCTAGGAGTGGCCTGGTAAGAGGTCTTGAGAACAATTCAATGGAATTGTCACCTTGTTAGAGGATTTACAATATGGTTGTTACCAACTCGGTTAAGAGATTTAGAATTCACTGTTACAATGATAAGAAGGTAACAATGAAAATGACCTGTATAATAATGCAACTGCCTTGCTAATTACAGATCTCTGTTCTGCATAAGTGTGATCCTTCCTGATCGAATATATCTCTGCTGCTTCTCAAGGATATCTGATCATCCTTCACAAATTCGCACACACCTTTCCTGTCTCTCTTCTATATATCTTCTGCTGTGTTCATTTTTCATCTTTCGCATTTGACCTTTTATTTATATGATTTTAGATTTGTCAAATTGACATTACTTAGTATAACAGTTGGCTGAATTAAGCAAACTTTATTTGCAAAAATCCTTCAAGGGCCGACAGTGCTCGGTGACCATAACTTTCTACAATCTTTTGGAGACCGAGGGAACTCGGTAAACACTGATAATCCTTTTTCTTCAAAAACTGACTGAACTCGGTAGATGCTAGCTTTTCTTCGACAACCGACTGAACTCAGTAAACACTAAATTTTCTTTGATGACCGACTGAACTCGGTAAACACTGAATTTTCTTTGATAACTAAGTGAACTCGGTAAGCACTAATATTACTACCAGGCAGACCAACTGAGCTCGGTAGGTACTGAATGTTGCGGACTATGACATTGTGTGACATCAAAGACAATACATATTTTGAGTAGCAATTTTCTTCAGACAGTTGTTTCCAACAATCTCCCTCTTCTGCATTGATGGCAACACAATATGTCATAGCATAAGAAATTTGATAGAATTAGCTCGGTTCAGATTCAAATCTCCCTCTGTCAGCAAACTTCCTGTTTCTTGAAAACTCTTCCTCTTACTATTGAAAATTTCTTGAAGTAATAGCAAAGACATAGCAAACACTCCCTCTTTGACAACACATGCCAAAGACAATTCACATATTACCGGTGTAAACTAATGTACCTCAAGTACTGATTCATATGCAATGATTCCTTGAATATGCTACATCAACTGGTTGATTTTCAATCATGTTCTGGTTGATGCATCACTAAAACTATATTTAGTGAGCCTCGGATAGGGGAATGACCCCTAACTTACCTCTTAGATACACAAATGCATCCTTAGGTAATGGTTTGGTGAAAATGTCTGCAATCTGCTCTTTTGTATGAATATATTCTAATCTGATTTCCTTGTCTTGCACCAATTCTCTGACAAAGTGATATTTAATAGCAATGTGCTTGGTTTTGGAATGCATCACTGGATTCTTCGAAATATTTATTGCACTGGTATTGTCACAAAATATAACAACTGGTTCTTTGATTTCAACCTTCATACCTTGTAATAACTATTTAAACCAAACAATATTTGAACAATTTACTGCAGCAACAACATATTCTGCTTCAGCTATGGATTGAGATGTGCAATTTTGCTTTTTGCTGGTCCAGGATACCAGTCTTTTTCCAAGAAAAAATGCTCCACCACTTGTACTTTTTCTGTCATCAATGTTCCCTGCCCAATCAGCATCAGTAAATACTTTTAAGTCTAGATTGCCTCCAAATTTATACCAAAAACCATATTCTTCAGTTCCTCTTAAGTACCTTAAGATTCTTTTGATTGCCATCATGTGATTTTCCTTAGGTTTAGCTGAGAATCTAGCCACTATACCGACTACTAAGGCAATATCAGGTCTTGTATGTACTACATACTGCAATTTTCCAATCATAGATTAGTATAAGGTCTGATCTACATCTTTTGAATCATCATTTTTGGTAAGTTTCAGTCCAGTACACATGGGTGTACCAACTGGTTTTGAATCTTCCATACCGAACTTCTTAAGTATTTCCTTAATGTATTTAGATTGAGTAATGTATATACCATTCTTGCTTTGCTGAATTTGAAGACCAACAAAGAATTTTATTAAACCAAACATAGACATTTTGAATTCTTTGTTCATTTGCTCTGAAAATTCTTTGCACTGATCCTCATTCCCTATAAATATAGTATCATCTACAAATATTTCTGCCAATACAATTTTGTCATCCGGTCCTTCTTTAATATACAGATTGCTATTATCATTGGCTCTTTTGAAATTAATCTGAATCAAATAGTTATGGAGTCTTTCATACCATGCTCTAGGAGCTTGTTTCAAACCATACAATGCTTTGTGTAACCTGTAGACCATGTCCTTTTTATCTGGATCAACAAAACCTTCAGGTTGTTCAATGTAGACTTCTTCATCAAGAATTCCATTGAGAAATGCAGATTTTATATCCATCTGATATACCTTAAATCCTTTATGTGCTGCATAGGCAAGTAGAGTTCTTACACCTTCTAATCTTGCAACAGGAGCAAAAGTTTCACCATAATCTATACCTTCTTCTTGAGAATAACCTTTACATACCAATCTAGCTTTGTTTCTAGATACTTGACCGTCTTCATTCAGCTTATTTTTGAATACCCATTTTCTTCCAATTACATTCTTATCTTTAGGTCTAGGTACAAGAGTCCATGTTTTGTTCTTTTGTATTTGTTCTAATTCTTCACTCATTGCTTCAATCCAACTTTCATTATTCAATGCATCTTTGATATTTCTAGGTTCAAAATCAATAAGCAGACATGTACCTTTTAGCTTGCTTCTTATCATAGTACCATCTGATTTGTTTCCAATGATTTGATTTGGTGTATGATTCCTTCTGACATATTTGGCTAGTATAGGTTCCTTGCTTTTTGAATGTGTCATGTTGTTGTCTTCTAGGATCTCTTCTTCAGGTTGCTCGGGCTCGATAGATATTTGCTCGATAACTTCAAGCTGAGACTCGGTTTGAACTTCTTCATGTGACTCGGTAACTGTGCTTGGCTCGGTAGATATAGTTTCCTCATTGATAGTTGTGTCTGCCAATGTTTCAGGTTCAATGTAAATGAATCTTCTGTAGTTTTCAGGTTCCCTTTTGCTTTCTTCTTCAGTATTTTCTGCAAACTCATCAAATTTTACATGTATACTTTCTATGACTTTGTGAGTAGATAAGTTCAGACATTTGTATGCCTTGCTTTTGCTAGAATATCCTAAGAATATTCCTTCATCACTTTTCACATCAAATTTATTTCTTCTAGATTCTTTTAAGATATAGCATTTTCTACCAAATACTTTCATGTAACTTACATTGGGTTTATAGCCATACCATAATTCATAAGGAGTTTTGAATGTGTCTTTCTTCAATTGTACTCGGTTCAAGGTATGAACTGCAATGTTGATAGCTTCCTTCTAGTGCTTTATAGCGATGTTCTTTTCTATCATTAGAGTCCTTGCACAATCCATAATAGATCTGTTTCTTCTTTCTACTATTCCATTCTGCTCAGGAGTTCTAGGAGCTGATACCTGCCTTTTGATTCCTCTTTCAATGCAAAAGTTGTTAAAATCATGGGAGATGAATTCACCACCTCTGTCTGATCTTAAGCATTTCAATCTTTTCCCTGTTTCCTTTTCCACTCTTGCTAACTACCATTTGAACTTTTCAAATGCTTCTGACTTTTCTCTTAAATACATAACAGTCATCATTCTAGAATAATCATCAACAAAAAGAATAAAGAATTTATCTCTAGTATAGCTTTGTATTCCAATAGGTCCACATAAATCAGTATGCACAATTTCCAAAATTTCTTTAGACTGATAGTTCTTACTCTTAAAACTATTTTTACTCATTTTGCCAATCTGATAATTCTTACATAGACCAGTATCAGGTTTCTTCAAAGTAGGAATGCCTCTTACCTTCTTGAATTTGCTTATCTTTATCATGTTATCAAAATTCACATGACATAACCTTTTGTGCCATAGCCAACTTTCTTCAATTTGAGCAATAAAACATGAATATTCACTAAGATCAAGATAAAATAAGTTACCTTTTGTTTTTTTGCCTGATCCAATGAGTTTTCCTTTTTCATCCAGCAGTCTTGCTTGACCATTCATGAATTCAACCTTGAAACTAGTATTGATTAGCTGTGCTACACTTAGAAGATTATGTTTTAGTCCTTCAACCCAATAAGCATTATCACATATGAGTTCTTTGGTTAATGAGATTCTTCCTTTTCCTTTTATACAACAAGGTTCATTGTTTCCAAATCTTACATTGCCACTATCACAGTCTTCTAGGTATTCAAATTTTGTCTTGTCACCAGTCATGTGGTGTGAACATCCACTATCTATTATCCATATATCATCTTTGCTTATATGAGAAATAAGTGCCATCTTATCTTCATCATCATCAGATTCATCTTTTATAGCAATAAAGACAATTTCTTCTTCACTATCATCAGAATCTTTAGCTATAAAACATGTTTTCTTACCTTTATCCTTGAATGATTTGAAATTCTTTTTTCCATAGTACTTGTGACTTCTCTTCTCTTCCTTGACCTGCTTGTTTGGGCACCTAGCTGCAATATGTCCAACTTCTTCACATGAAAAATAGATTAAAGGAGTTTTGCCTTTATATTTACCTTTCCCTTTAGAGTACCTCTTTGCAAGTAATGTTTCTACAATTTCAAGATCACTATCAGAACTTTCTTCTGATACATCTTCACTTTCTGACTGAACTTCTTTAATTTTCTTGTTCTTCCTTAGTGAAACCTTGGCCTCAAATGCTGACTCAATATTTTTGGAACTTGGAACATAGTTGTCATAGTTGTCTAATTCAAAGGCTGTCAATCTTCCAACTAAAGCATCCAAAGTTATATTGTGGTTTGTTTCAAATCTTATTTCTTGAATAGCTGACACTCTTATTGCATAGATAGGGAGTAATGTTCTAAGTACCTTGCTTATAACAGTTTCATCAGAGATTGTTCCTCCAGAAGCTCTAATTTCACTTACACTTGCTTTGATTCTTTCAACATATTTTGCAATGATTTCATCTTCCTTCATATTCATTTTGTCAAACTGTCCTCTTAGGCTTTCTGCTTTGGCTCGTTTCACATTTGCATTACCACCATATATTTTCTTCAGTGTGATCCACATTTTATATGCAGTAGTGCATTCTTTAATATCATCAAATTCTTCATAGCTGAGAGCTGATGCAATGTCTATCATCATGGTGTTATGAGTCTTTTTCTCTGCAATGTCTTCAACAGTTAATGCGCCAGTAGGAACTGTGTATTCTTCATCAATGTATTTGCATCCTGAATCACCAATGGAAGCCAGATGAAGTCGCATGAGACCTTGCCAAGCTGAAAAGTTATCTCTGTTGAGCTTTGGAATTTCCCTCTTGTAAGACATCCTGATCTTTAGCTTAGGTCCTTGAAACCCTTCCTGCAAGCACCAAAAGCTCTGATACCAATTGATGGAATATGGATGAAGTGACTGAGAGGGGGGGGGGGTGAATCAGTCAACTATAAAACACTTCACTATAATTTCTTCCCAGATCCCTTAGGATATTTTAATGAATATTATCTATTTAACACTCGGTAAATAGATTGCAGTAACTTTGTAGATGCATAAAGTATTAGCAAAATTATCTTTAGATATTCATCAGCACTTGTATATGATTAAGATAGAAATTAAGAACACAAGAGACACAAGATTTAATGTGGAAACCCAATATGGGAAAAACCACCAATGTATCTAGATACTGATTTTCACTTTTCTGAAGTGATGCCCGGTTAGAAGCCAACCCGGTAAAAGGTTACAAAATACACTGTTAGGTGTGACCTTGTTAGAGGATTTAATCACCCTGCTAGGAGTGGCCTAGTAAGAGGTCTTGAGAACAATTCAATGGAATTGTCACCTTGTTAGAGGATTTACAATATGGTTGTTAAACCAACTTGGTTAAGAGATTTAGAATTCACTGTTACAATGATAAGAAGGTAACAATGAAAATGACCTGTATAATAATGCAACTGCCTTGCTGATTACAGATCTCTGTTCTGCATAAGTGTGATCCTTCCTAATCGAATATATCTATGCTGCTCCTCAAGGATATCTGATCATCCTTCACAAATTCGCACACACCTTTTCTATCTCTCTTCTATATATCTTCTGCTGCGTTCATTTTTCATCTTTCACATTTGACCTTTTATTTATATGATTTTAGATTTTTCAAATTGACATTACTTAGTATAACAGTCGGCTGAATTAAGCAAACTTTATTTGCAAAAATCCTTCAAGGGCCGACAGTGCTCGGTGACCATAACTTTCTACAATCTTTCGGAGACTGAGGGAACTCGGTAAACACTGATAATCCTTTTTCTTCAAAAACTGACTGAACTCGGTAGATGCTAGCTTTTCTTCGACAACCGACTGAACTCGGTAAACACTGAATTTTCTTTGACGACCGACTGAACTCAGTAAACACTAAATTTTCTTTGATAACCGAGTGAACTCGGTAAGCACTAATATTACTGCCAGGCAGACCGATTGAGCTCAATAGGTACTGAATGTTGTGGACTATGACATTGTGTGACATCAAAGACAATACATATTTTGAGTAGTAATTTCCTTCAGACAATTGTTTCCAACAGTTCTTCTCTTTCTGCTTCTAAAGGAATGGATGAAGGAACAAAAGTATCAAAGATCACCATAGCAGAAGTGGAAGGCTTCATGTTATCAGAAGGTTTCCCATATGACCGAGGAGAAACAGGTATAGAAGCAAAGGAATCCAGCATATATTCACCCTTACCAAGGCTCATCATCTTAAGTGTTTTCTCAGCAGCAACTAGAGACGTACTATGATCAATAGAAGGTTCATTGTGAGGAACAAATTTTTCAGCAGCAGCAAGAGCATTAATAGCAATAGTATGGTCTCCAGGAATCACAACTTGAGTGCCATTGTACGAAAATTTGACGCACTAATGATAAGTGGAAGGAACAGCCTGCATGTCATGGATCCAAGGATGAACCAAAAGAATGTTATATGCGAGTGGGATGTCGAATACTTGGAAGCTAATATCTTTCGTGATAGGGCCCACTCGGATAGGCAGCGTGACAAGACCTTTGGAAGATCTTTCCACTTCATCGTAAGCTTTTATAGTAATCTTCTTTTTAGAATCCACAGTGAATTCTGACAAACCCAATTGTTGTATGACATTGAAAGAAACAATATTTAACCCTGCACCATTGTCTATCAGGACTCGGTGGACTCGGGTATTGTAGACTAGAACTTCAATGTGTAAAGCTAGATTATGAGGGTGAGCAATAGATATGTCATCTTCTACAGAAAAGGAGAGAGATAGTGAAGATGAAATGTGGTTGACCATAGCCTAAAATTGATTCGGATCAATGTCATTGGGAACACATGTTGTACGTAGAGCCTTATCAAGAATCTCTCTATGCGAAGAGGATAATTGAAGCAACTCAAGGATAGATATCTGTGCTAGTGTCTTTTGCAAATGTTGGACAAGATCATAGCTAGGGGTGGCTGAAGGAGCCACTTGTTTGGAAGGCAAAGCTTTCTTGGGATCTTGCACAGTTTTAAGGACAATCTTGGCTTGCCCCCTAGTAACAGCATTCAGTGTCTCACTTTGGGAAGATGAACTACCACGTGTTTGCAAGACTAACTTTGGCTTACCATAATTGGTGTTATTATCATCTTGAGACCTCATCATTAGAACACTCTCAACGGGCTCTACCATGTTAATCACAAGTGTATTAGAAGGATACGTGTAATTGATCTTTGCATCATGATTCTTCTTATGTGTTTGAGAGGTTTCCCCCTTATCATGCTTAGGTAGAGGATCTTTGAAAGCTGTGTGATCAGAATTTTTAGTTAAGCCATCAGTGGAGATTGTGTTGTTATCAATGAGGTCTTGAATATCATCCTTAAGCCTAAAACAATTGTATGTTGGATGTCCCTTGTTTCTGTGATAATGGCAGTAATGATCCTCTCTCCACCAATCAGGCTTATTTATCAGATCCCAGTTACCAGGTTTATCAGGAAGCGTAAGATATCCATTGTCAACCAAAGTCTTAAGGATCACATCGTAAGGTTCTTCCAACTTGGTATAGACTCGCTTTCGAAATGAATTCTTAGACTTATCTACATACTGAGGTTTAGGAGCATTGTGAGTGTTGCTAGCTTCTTGTTGTTTTGTTGCATAGATAGCGTTGGAGAGATTGAAAGCGGGCTCTTTAACTTTAGGAGCATCAACAACCCCATCATTAACAACATACTTGTTCTTATTCCAAGGTTTGTTCTTGTCTTTACCATTGCCTTTAGCATCTTTATTAATAACAATATCCCCTTTTCTTATAGCTACATCCTCAATCCGATATGCACTTTCAACCATGTCATGGAAGGAGGAGAACAGTTGCTTCCTTAGATCATAAAATAGCTCAGGCACAAGTGTGTTGACGAAAATGTCAATCTTTTCTCTTTCGGGTAGCTGACAAGGATATCGAGAATACAATGACCTCCAACATTGTAAGTAAGTTGCAAATGGCTCACCTTGATGTTGTCTTAGATTACTGAGATCTATCACAGTGACAGGTTGTTGGATGTTGTAAGAGTACTGCTGGGTAAATCGCTGAGCTAACTCATCAAAAGTTTTAAGTGGTGGTGTCAATTTTGCAAACCATTCCAAAGCTTGGCCTCTTAAGCTTTGAGGGAATAAGCGTAGGAGATATGTGTCTTCATGAAGAAAGTCCATACTAAGAGCATAAAAATGACACACATGGTCATGAGGGTCACCATTTCCATCATACTTGTCATATTTAGGAACCCCAATATCCTTAGGAAATGGGACCATGTATAGATCTTTATCAAAAGGAAGAGCACAAATTGATTCTACAAAAGAGACCTTTGGAGGCTCTCTTTCTAATGCCATTTGGGTAAGGCGTTGATTTGTCCGAAGTAATTCTTCTTGAAGAACTTCCAATTCAGTCGGTACTCTTTGTTGGACAATTTGTCTAACATCATAGCTGGGAGGAAGCTTGTATCCTCTAGAAGTCATATATTGAAAATATTGATCGCCATTATGCTCTAAAAGCTTATGCATCATTCATTGGAAATCCACATCTTGTTCACATATCATAAGATCCTCACTAAAAATCTCATCATTAGCCTCTGCCTCATGTTGAGAGGGAGGAGGTCTAGGTGGTGAAGAAGGCATAGAAAAAGTTGGCCTTGGAGGAGATCTTGGTGGTGTGTTGTTGTCATTGTTTCCATTGTTAAAAAGAGGTCTATGCTCATGATTACTAGTCTCAGGTTGCTCATGAAATGTCCCTCTATAAGCCATGCACCTAGTAGCATCCATCCTTTTTTGATTGTGTTCTTTGTCTAAGCGTGCTTGATTATCCTTATGCTCAAAGTGTTCTTGCAAGAGTTGAAACTTTTCTTGTTCAGTCAAAGTGAGTGAGACACTATCTGTGTTTTTGGGGGTCTTGAACGCGGAAAAGAGGAAACATCCTTTGTACCATGATTAAGCCTTAGATTTCTCAGATTGGTGAGAACTAGAATTGTCTTGGCTAATGGGTGCTTTGGAACGTCTAGTTGGAGAAGGTAACTATGTATAATTGAATAGAGGGTGATTCTCCTGCTCAAACTGAGACCGAGTTGTAACCGGCATGAAAAGAGATGTTGGTTGACTAATAGAATGAGACAAATTTTCTTAGATTTGAGATAAGAAAAGCTAATAAAGATCACTTGTCAAAGTAGAACAATAGAGAGATGGCTCGTCAAAAGTGCTCAAGCACTTACAGCAATCAATTGACTAAAGCTGAGCAACGAGCAAGAAGCTCAATAAGCAAGTAGCTAGAGAGGTAACCATGATGTGACAAGTGATCAAGAGTAGCATTCATTAAACTCAAACCCAATAGTTTTAGCTCATTTGTTTCAGTCTAGAAAAAAATCTAAGCATGTAGGTAACAAACCAGTTTCAGGTAAGAACAGAAAAAGACACTCTACGACAGGTTAAAGTGCAATTTTAGCCACTCCGAATTGCAGTAATTACAAGACAGCAAAAAGATTCTGGGTGATACTTTCCAGGTAGAGAGGGTGATACTTCTTAGTTTGGGTGATACTTCACCTTAAGCCAGGTGATAGACTGTAGTATGGTTGGGCGATAGACTCCAGGCTAGCCGGGCGATAGTCCAGCAAGAGCGAACTATCGCGTGATATATGTCAGCAAAGCGTGTGATAAAATAGCAGGGCGTGAAGTATCGCATGATAAATCACAGTAAGGCGTGCGATACTATTGCAGAATTGGGTGACTCTTTGACCAGTGAACATAAAAATCTCAATTTTAAAGCATTTTGATCAATTTCAAAGATTGGATAGTGCAATTTCTCAGTTTGACAAGTAGTAGCAGCAGATAAAAGATAGGTTTGCAAATAGTGTAGGATCAAACATGTCATAGAACACTTGAAATAAGGGCAAAAGAAACCTTGCCAAGACAAGCACTTGTGATATCAAAATAGAAAACCTTATGAACGCTACCATGTGTTTGAATGTTGAGAATGTTTACACAGGCATAGCACAATCAAAGACAATTCAAGCAATTACTGCCTAGAAAGACAAGGCTCATTACTTAGCAACATGGCCCACAACTTGATGCTCCCTTGCCTCACACCAAGTGGTTGCCCACAAGAGATATTGGCGTTGTCATGGAAGTGTAAAAAAACAACCAAAGGAACACATATGGTGAGTGTCTTGGGGTGATTTGGGTAAGTCCACTTGGATCAATCCTTGCACCAAGAAGCTAAGCGGCTAAAGTAGGGTGGCCTCTATCTAATGGTTCATAGTAAGGGTTTCTGTTCATAGCACCCCTCTTGCTCCTCATAAAGGACTAGGACCTCACGGCCTCAAGAGTACCTTAAGAATTCTTTCTTAATGCTTTCCTCATGGTCACAATCCCACAAGTTACTCACATCAAGCGAAGATAAGTACTATGTCTACCAAGGTTTTGTGTCCTCGATAGCCTTGAGATTATAGTGAGTTGGAATCACTTGCCACCAAGGAAAATGATGACAAGGTTGTCCCCACTTGGGTCGTTCCTCTTGATTGCTCAAGAGCAGGCCTGCTAAAGGATCCTAAGCTAAACAAAGAGTGGATTAATTCTTGAGGTTCAAGATTTTTGGTTCACCACAAGGGTGAAGAGCATACTCCCCTATCTCAAGAATCTCTCCCAAACACACCAAGCAAAGATTCAATTACCCCCTTGCTTTCAAAATCCCAAGATGGGTCAAGATTTCTATTTCACCACAAGGGTGAAGAGCATACTCTCCTACCACCTCAAATTTTCTACAACAAGGTATTAAGTGCCTATGAAAGGAAACAACTAGTATATGCCGCACTCAATAAAGAAAGCAATTAAACAAGCACTTGATTTGGTTTTTATGCTTAGGGAAGCCCTACAAAAATCATTAGTAGCCCTCTTTGACATGTGATTTTAGCAAATTTCAAGCAAGAAGCACCTACAACCACAACTTGTTAGACCAACAAGAGTTAGGAGAATCAAAATCCAAAATCTAACAATGATTAGTACATGAAAAAATTAGATAATGTGCAAAAATAATTGATCAAATGATAAAATCTGAAAAGGAAACCATCATGGTTGGATTAGGCTCGGAAAGACCTTTCCAATGATATATCACACTTAAACTTTTGATACCATTTGCAAAATTTCAAAAAAGAGTGGCATGGATTTGAAAACGCTGGAATTTTCAAAAAATTTCAAAAAGATAGCTAAGAACCTGAAACTTGCAAGATGGATAAAATAACTCAAAAAATAGGTCACTGCCAGGTACAGACACAGTATCATGCGATACTTCACACTATACAGGGGTGATACTTATCAATCCGTGCGATATTTCACCCGACACCAGGCGATACTTCGACCGAGACCAGGCGATATTCTCTACTATAGCCAGGCGATACTTCTAACAAGTGAAGTATCACATGCGCATATAGAGGTATATCACATGATACTTCTGGAAAGTATCACGTGACAGTCTGAGACAAAAAAAATAGAGACTAAAAATTAAGCTAAAAACTTGCCGAAAAATTGACAAAAATTGGCAAAAATGCAGAATTTAAAAGACAAAGTCTATCTACTCTGCCCCACAGTGGGCACCAAAAATGTGTGCTATAAATGTGTCACACTTCTATGAATCATTACATTCAAGAACACTCAAGAATGAGGTCTCAAAAATTGATCCATAGCTCCCTAGGCATGGAGTGCAAGGGTTTTAAGAATGCTCTCAGCTAGAGCTATTTAGCCTATAACCTTGCTAGTAAACCATGCAATGGGAGATTCAATGAAGACAAGGGCAAGAATGCCAATATCCTCAAGAATCAAGAATGAAAATGCAATGCCACTATACTAGAAATGGAAATGCAAGCTAAGCTATGAAAGGAAATATGCAAGTGTTACAACCCAAGCTAATTAATCTATGTGAGCTAATCTAGAGCATAGAAATGAAGCTAATCTAAGAAAGTATAAATATGAAGCTAAGCTAAGAATGAAAGAATGAGATATAGAATGCAAGAATGAGATGTAGATGCTAAGAATGCTCCAAATCTTCAAAAAGCTCCAAAGTGACCTAGAAATCTAGAATGAAGAAGAGAGCTCTCCTTTTAAAAGAAATGAGAAGGAATGGACCATAGAGATTAAGAGGCAAAAGATTTAATCAATGGTGGAGCTTGAAGAGGGATCAATCCATGTGCATAAATATCCTCCAATGAGAAAATAAGATTTGACTTTTGTGTCCATATGAGACAAAAAGTGTTTTTTCCCTTTTTATAAAATAAGAATAATGTTTTATTTGTGCAACTTAGGATAAGAGGAAAAGTGGGGGCTTTTTATTTATTAAAAGGGGAGGAAATATTCCTTTTAAATAAATAAATAAAGACTTAGGATAAGATTATTAGCCCATAGAAAATAATTGAATAAATGATAGAGCTAGGATTTGATCAAGAGCAAGCAATTTGATGATTTAGCAAAAGGGGCTAATAGTCTAGGTGAACATTTTTAGGTGTATACACAAACTAGGTCTAATCTGAGGGCCTTCATTACAAACCCTTGCACTCCATGAATAGAGAGCTATGAGCCACTATTTGAGACCTCATTCTTGAGCAATCTTGGATATAATGACTCATAGAAGTGTGACAACATTTTAGCACACAATGTGTACTATGAGATTTCCTCCAACAAATGTACTTGTGATGATTTTCACAATAGTACATGTGTTGGAGGACTACTCAAAATACTGCTTAGGCAAATCTGAATGTTCATCACCTATGCATATAAGAGTTGATCATAGAAGGTATATGCACAGGTGAAAAACATGCATATTTGACCAAGCAATACTAGGAGCCAGACCCAACAACAAATAGATTTGTGGTGATTTTCACAATAGTACATGTGTTGCTGGGTAAGCTCCCAATAGCGCTTAGGAAAATATGCATGTTCATCACCTGTGCATATGAAGTGGCTCTAATGGAAGATACAATCACTAAATTCTGCATACTCCTTATTTTGTTCTAGGTTGATATTGTCAGACATGGTGATTCTTGAATGGAATGACTCATTACTTGTACATTGACTAGAATGTTGGTGGAAGAAGGATGATTTGTTTGCAACCATTTTTTCAACTCTAATTTTCCCAACACAAAGGGACATTTATCATAGTTGTATAAACATGATTATTTTAAAATGGAATACACCAAGGAGTACCATCAAAAATATTGACTATTTACAATCATAAATAGTTAACCTTAATCAAATAGCTCATTTTTTATCAGCATGTGTAGTCTCTGTGTATATGAAAAATGAATGAAATATAAAGCTGAAATAAGACAGTGAACAAAAATTCAAATTCAAGGCCTAATTTATCAAGAGAAACAAACATTAGGACGAAAGAAAAATCATCGACTATAGAAAAATCATTAGGAGTATAGAAAAATCATTAAGAATAGAAAACCAAGTTCTAGAAAAATTATTTAGACTAGAAAATCAAGTTCTAGAAATGGACGGTTCTGATGCTTTTCCATTACAAAAATTGAGCATTCATCATTTGGTACTTCTTGGTGTATTCCATTTAAGTTTTTCAGTTGCTGTGTTTATTTGCATGTTCTTTATGTGTTTAGCTTCTCTCCCTCGCAAGGGATATGTCAATAGGTAATTGGTTTGAAAGTATAATGATTTGACAGTCTTTTTTCAGTTTCTCATGATCCTGATGTAAGTTGATTGGATTAAGCAATTTGGGGATCCAATAGGACTTTAGGGGAGTTCAATAAATGTTTTGAAAGACTTAGAGGAACTATTAGCATCACTGTTCCTTCATCTACAACGTGTTAGACATAATTTGCTAAGTTTTTCCTTTGTTTTGAAGAGTATTTTGTAATCTATTTTGTTTCCATGGACCCAAAGGCCTAGGACCCATGGAAAGAGGATACTAACAATATATTATACAACTCTAGTGTTCTTGACTTGCAGAGATTTGAGAAAGTAAAGGGAACACTGGCTAGAGCAGTGTGTTCCTTGAGGGAATTGATAGCTAGGGAGAAACAGTGAGAGTTTGGCCCTAACGATGAGGCATTTTTATGATTTGGATAGTCATATATCTATATACTAATGGTCTAAACAGTCATGATAAGTGCCTCTCAAACCTCTCCAAACATGTAAGATTGTATCTAAATACTTTATTGATCTTTTCTAAACATTAACCAAATCAAAACTACATTTTAATAAGTGAATAAGTGAATAAGTCAAACCACTAGTCTCCAAAACATTCAATAAGTGAATATGAATGTTTGAAAACTACTCCCAACAAATCTTAAACAAAATAAAGTATGTTTATGAATTGTTGGGACTGGTCCTTTGGCATGTATTAAACATAATAGAATTTTCAGCATATTATTATCATTCTAGTTATTTTAATCTACTGGTGTTGTGCCCTAGCCCATGCTTTATCTCCATTATTTGATGTTATTCACTATTTTGAAATGTTGACTGTGGTTATCAAATGGAAAAAATAGGGAAAAAAATTTAACACGAATTTTTTTTACAAAAACTCAACCAATGGCATGTTTACAACAAAGAAATAGAATGATAATAATATGCTAAAAATTCTATTCTATTTAATACATGCCAAAGGACCAGTTGTATGAAATTGTCAATCACATAGCATTTCACTGTTGTATGAGTGGATTGTGCAAGAACAATTAACATTAAACAAGGAGCAAACTCCTCAACAAATCTTGGAAACCATTGAATTCAATAATAAATGAAACCTAACACCAACACTATTCCTTCCATTCACTTCTACCAAAAATAAAGCATTTAATCCATTCAACATTACATATAATCATTAGACAGTTACATTTCATGACTGTGTAGAGGAACAATCATGACCAAAATGATCAAAAGTACTTTCACCCTTGCACAAGCTATTCCAAACTTCAAGTAAAATAAGAAATATGCTATATCAAATCATTCATATTGATAGTAACCATTCAAAGGATCATTTGGTCAATGAACCCTTTGACTGTACCCTTGCGAAAGAGAAAGGAAACCTCAAAATAGAGAAAGGAAACTTAGTAAAACTAGTCTATGCCACTGTTTATGAGGGTACAGTTATGATAAGTGCCTCTCAAACCTCTCCAAACATGTAAGAATGTCTTTAAATGCTTTATTGATCTCTTCTAAACATTAATGCATGGACAGTCAAACTAGTAGTCTCCAAAGCATTCAATAAGTGAATATGAATGTTTGAAAACTTTCCTCTCAACTTCCCCAACCACTCCTAATCGATTAGAGAGATTAGTTGAGTGTTTAGACACTAAAACTTCTTAAACATACTTTATCTGATATGATGAACTGTAATATCAACAAACGTGAATCTAAACATTTCAAAATAGTGAATCGATATCCTTGAGCACAAGCATCAATAACATCAAATAATGGAGATAAAGAATGGGCTAGGGCACAACACCAGTAGAATGCGGTCATTTCAGTGAGCATTCATGATCAAATAAAATGCAATGCATTTGAAATTTGCGGTTGAATATGATTCTAGAGGCTCAAAAGATGTTGCCCGTCAAAGATACCAATCAAAGATGAAGAAATCACATGCCTTCTCTCATGCTCAGCTTGCATGAAGGAAGATTTGATAGCCAAATATTCCTTGTACCACATGCAGAACATGTCATTGGTTTAGTTTAGCATGTTATTATCATATCAGATAAAGTATGTTTAAGAATTGTTGGTAAGGATAGGAATAGTGGAGATTCTAGAAATATCCCTCTAACCAATTAGGAGTGATTGGGGAAGTTGAGAGGAAAGTTTTCAAACATTCATATTCACTTATTGAATGCTTTGGAGACTACTGGTTTGACTCTCCATGTGTTACTAGTGATTGAGATTCATTAAAGGATTTCCATGCGTTCTCATTGTATTATTTCCAATATGTTTCGATGCAGGGCTGACCAGGAGAATGAAGGATCACTTAGTGATTGCATGATAACCTGGTTTTGAATGGTCACTAGTTGAGGGGATAGTCAAGGTTCAAATGTTGATAGTGTTCATTAAGGAATTGGGGATTGTAAAAGACTTGTTATCATTGTATTGTGTATTTCCAATATGTTTGGATGCAGGGCAGAACAGGAGAATGAAGGATCACTCACTGATTGCATGATAAACTGGTTTTGAAGGGTCAATGGTTGAGGGGATAGTCAAGGTCTAGATGTTGATAGTGTTCCTTGAGGGAAGGGGGATTTTGAAAGAACTTTTATCATTGTATTGTGTATTTCCAATATGTTTGGATGCAGGGTAGACTAGGAGAATGAAGGATCACTCACCGATTGCATGATAACCCATTTTTGAAGGGTCACTGGTTGAGGGGACAGTCAAGGTCCGGATGTTGATAGTGTTCATTGAGAGAAGGGGGATTGTAAAAGAATTGGTATCATTGTATTTTTTATTTACAATATGTTTGGATGCAAGACAGAAAAAGAGAATGAAGGATCACTCACTGATTGCATGATAACATAGTTTTGAAGGGTCACTGGTTGAGGGGACAGTCAAGGTCTGGATGTTGATAGTGTTCCTTGAGGGAAGGGGTATTGTGAAATAATTTTTATCATTGTATTGTGTATTTCCAATATGTTTGGATGCAGGGTAGACCAGGAGAATGAAGGATCACTCACTGATTGCATGATAACCAAGTTTTGAAGGGTCACTGGTTGAGGGGACAGTCAAGGTCTAGATGTTGATAGTGTTCCTTGAGGGAAGGGGGATTTTGAAAGAATTTTTATCATTGTATTGTGTATTTCCAATATGTTTGGATGCAGGATAGACTAGGAGAATGAAGGATCACTCACTGATTGCATGATAACCTAGTTTTGAAGGGTCACTGGTTGAGGGGACAATCAAGGTCTATTGATAGTGTTCATTGAGGGAAGGGGGATTGTAAAAGACTTGTTATCATTGTATTGTGTATTTCCAATATGTTTGGATGTAGGGCAGAACAAGAGAATGAAGGGTCACTCACTGATTGCATGATAACCCAATTTTGAAGGGTCATTGGTTGAGGGGACAGTCAAGGTCTGGATGTTGATAGTGTTTCTTGAGGGATAGGGGATTGTGAAAGAATTTTTATCATTGTATTGTGTATTTCCAATATGTTTGGATGCAGGGCAGACCAGGAGAATGAAGGATCACTCACTGATTGCATGATAACCCAGTTTTGAAGGGTCACTAATTAAGGGGACAATCAAGGTCTGGATGTTGATAGTGTTCCTTGAGGGAAGGGGGATTGTGAAAGACTTTTTTATCATTGTATTGTCTATTTCCAATATGTTTAGATTCAGGACAGACTAGGAGAATGAAGGATCACTCACTGATTGCATGATAACCCAGTTTTGAAGGGTCACTGGTTGAGGGGACAGTCAAGGTTTGGATGTTGATAGTGTTCCATGAGGGAAGGGGGATTCTGAAAGGCTTTTTATCATTGTATTGTGTATTTCCAATATGTTTGGATGCAGGGAAGACTAGGAGAATGAAGGATCACTCACTGATTGCATGATAACCCAATTTTGAAGGGTCACTGGTTGAGGGGAAAGTCAAGGTCCAGATGATTGGGCCATTTGAGGACCCTATTTATTTGTATTAATTTCCATTCAAATTGGATGCATGGATTTCTTGTGAATTATCAGCTGCTATGTATCCTGTAACTACATCCAAAAATCTACATATACTACTTTAGGGTTGTAAGCCACTTAGGGATCAAAATAGAGAAACTCAATCAAAATCATTCTTTATCCTATTTCCTTTTAACAAAGTCTCAACTATCAATGATATAACAATACATTTGATGCCTTAAGCTATCAATACAAAAGGCGCCTAGCTAGAAGCTCATGGGTTGTCCATTTGATAACCACAATCAACATTTCAAAAAAATGGATATCCTTGAGAACAAGCACCAATAACAACAAATAATGGAGTTAAAGCACTAAATCAAAATTGTTCTTTGTCCTATTTCCTTTTAACAAAGTCTCAACTATCAATAATACAATACATTTGATACTGTAAGCTATCAATACAAATGACACCTAGCTAGAAGCTCATGGGTTGTCCATTTGATAACCATAGTCAACATTTCAAAAAAATGGATATCCTTGAGCACAAGCACCAATAACATAAAATAATGGAGTTAAAGCACGGGCTAGGGCACAACACCAATAACATCAAATAATAGAGATAAATCACTGGCTAGGGCATGACACCAGTAGAATGCAATCATTTCAGAGAGCATTCATGATCAAATAAAATGCAATGCATATGAAATTTGCGGTCGAATATGATTCTTGAGGCTCGAAAGATGAAGAAATAACATACCTTCTATCATGCCTAGCTCGTTTTCTCCCGCTCCTTTTCTATGCCAATCAAAATAAAAATGATTTGGCGCTTCCCCTTTTTTTTTTTATGTATACCCGAAACTGTTGGAATTTTGATGGTCAATTGAAAACCCATCAGAATACTGACATCATCGGGGCCTATTTTTTAAAAAAATAAAAAATTCATTAAAATAAATTTACCCGTCGGAAGTATCTGTCGAAATTTGGCCCCAAATGTAGTAGTTTATGGGAGCTTCTTCAAACTTCACCTACCTACTATTAATCCTTACAAAAATCTCTAGCAACTCTTCCCACTCCACCTCCTAATCAAGAGAACATCAATATTTTATTTCAATGCATGCATGCTAACCTGGTTCCTCCTAACATTGTATTTACTCAAAAGGATTTACCTTCTAAAGAAGTTCAAAATCAATATGATGTTGTTATGGTTGCGGTTACTATCAATAAAAGTATCATTCTTAGGACCTTGATTGATAATGGATCTGGGCTTAATGTTTTTAGTATGGACATGCTCAAAGTGATTAAAGTTGATCTTTCAACTATTCAACCTAACAATGTTCCTATATGTGGCTTTGATAAAATTTCTAAGAACACTTTAGGCATCATTACCTTACCTATCAAAGTAGATCCAATCATCTTGAATACACCTATTCATGTTATGCCTGGACCTCTCAATTATAACCTTCTTTTGTGCAGACCTTGGTTGCATGAGATGCATGTTGTTCCTTCCACCCTTCATTGTAAAGTCAAGTTTATTCACAACAACATGATGTATACACTTCATGCGGATGATGTGCCTAATCCTTGTTTGAATATTCAAACCCATACTACTCCTATTCCTAATAGTAATCTTTCTTCCTCTAATGCTCTTCCTGGTGATGATTGGGGAACCTTGGATTTTAATCCTACCTTTATGGGAGAGTATAAGGTTTCTGATCTTGATTTTAAGAAGCAACAAAGAGAGTTTGAAAAATGAGCTTTTACTTCTACTTCTAATGCCCTTCTTAATAACTTTGTCACTACTTCTACCCACTATGAATCCGTCAAACCTACTAATAATGACATAGTGAATACTGACATTCCATTGATCCTTCTGATATGGCTTCTTTTTATGGTCCTGGTTATCATTTCTTAGTTAAACAAGGATTTAATGGTCAAGGATGTGGTAAGCATAAACAGGGAATTCAAATGCCCTTACAGAATGGGGGGCATGAGCATTCTTATGGATTGAGATTTAATCCTCAACAACAAATCAATGTTAACTATATTTCAAATAACATTTCAAAACATGATGAACCTATGAAGTAATTTGACCAAGAAGTTATTTTTCCTAAACTCCTTCATGCTAAGATGATTAATAGACCTAAACACAAAAAGAAACATAGTCTACACTTGAAGACTCTTCCATTTTGTTTATATCATAGATTTCATGATCACTCTACTAACGAGTGTCAAGCTTTACATTATAAGATTGGGCAGCTCATTGATAGTAAGGTTATTTATATATCATATGGAAATGAGTTGTATTTCAATCCTATTTTCTCTAAATAACATTTATGTTCCTATTATGAAGCTCCACAGTATGTAAACAATGTTAGCCTAATCCATGGGGTCTTGTTGTCTTGTATAGTGTTGTGAGCAATATAATAGGTACCCTTCCATCATTGTTCATATGCATGGGGGGAAAGGATGTCATCTCCTTCTTTTATGTCTTTTTGGGATCCACTTTTCCCTTGGTTAAGCACTATCTATCTATTATGTGATATTCAATCATACATGAAAATTATGGTTTGCATTGAGGGTCTATGTCCTTGATCATAACCTATTTTTGTTATTTGACATTGGGTTTCCATGGTTGATATATCTCTCACCTTGGAAGCTGAATAGAGTGCTATCCCTCACAAGGGTTACTTTTTCCCTTCTTGCATGATATCTCTTTGCATTTGTCCCTTCCATGGCCTCATAGGAGCTATGACCTTCTTGGCTTGGACTGGGTGTTGTTTATGGATATTATCTTGATATTGAAGAAGGCTTTATCCTTGTTCTTTTGTTTCCTTAACATGTCAAAATAGTATGTTTTTTTCCATCTTAAGGAGTGGGGCATATATATAGCCTCCCTCATTCTATATTATGTAATTTTGTTCTAACCTTTTGTTTTGCAGTATGCTAAATCCTCTGAAGGTAACATAAGTTGCTAAATCCTGAAGAGACACACATTTTTAATTTCAAATATTCTAAATCCTTGGAAGGTAACGCACATAAGTTGCTAAATCCTGAAGAGACATGCATTTTCAATTTCAAATATGCTAAATCCTTGGAAGGTAATACACATAAGTTGCTAAATCTTGAAGAGATACACATTTTACAAATGTATTCTATGGTGATATGAGGATATGGATCCATGGGTACTTTATAAAAGTTGTTAGAAGATGCACTACATACATGCACAAAGCCGCAAGGAGGTGCACAAATTTATGGGGTGACTATCAAGTGTTTTCTTGGTGGGCCATCATATCCTTTTTGTGGTTCACAGTGAGATACAAACATCTTACTGGGTGAGCTAGCCACTCCTCTCTCCCCTTTTCTCTCTTTTTTGTAGTGATTTCTCTCTTATTGTAAGCTTGGAGTTGACGAAGACTTGAGTCCCTAGGGGCTTGAGGTTTTCTTTGTCCCTTTTATTTTAATAAGATTGTCTTTTTCTTTGTGATCTCCTTTACCAAGAGTTTGCATCGAGTCCATACTCTTGCTAAAGTGGGGGCTAAATGTATCATCTTAAAATGGACACACTTCATGTTGAGACTTGTTATCCCTCCTTAGTAGGATTTTTTGATCCTCATTCAAACACTTTCATGCTTTTGTGCTTATCTTCATGTTCTGCCCCTCTTTTCTACCTTTTCTCTCTACTTCTGAAACTTGAGCACATTTCCTAAGGTCCTGACCCTCTGGGTCAAGGATGACCTCAACCTTGACCTTTCTCAAGATTTGTATAGGATTCCTAATTTATTATTCAAGATTAGCCTTCCTCAAGTTTTGTGCCTAATGCTCAAATTAACTTTGGGGTTGGCCTTACCTTGAATTTTGTGACAAGGCTCTTAAATAATTATTTTTATTTCTATCTTAAGGGTGGACCCCTTCTAGAGTTTTGTGTCAAGACTTTAATTTAATTTCCTCTCCATGTGCACCTCTCTAGATTTTTATTCCATGGACCCTTAATTATTATTTTCTATGTGGCCTCTCTAGAAGTTTGTGCCCTAGATCACTATAAAAGGGAGCCTCCTCCTCTCATTTTGTCCATCCACTTTCATGCTCAACAACTCTTAAGAAAGAAGATCAACCATTCAAGAATCCAAGAATTCAACATCCAATTCATCTTGAGGAGATCCATTAGTAGCCATTGAAGGATTCAAGCTCTATGGAGCCCTCTTGTTGAAGATTTCTCCACACCCATTCAAGCCTCTTCCTATTCCAAGATCCATTCAAGATTGGTATTGAAGATCTAAAGACAATTTATTTGAGACATCCTACATTCAATTCTACATTCATTTGGAACATCCATACTTGTGTTAGGAATAGTCCCAAGAGATAACTAAGAGGGGGGGGGAGGGTGTGAATCGGTCATCTACAAGATTCAATTTTTTATCTAATTAAGTATACTTAAACATAAAGCATAAAAACAATGAAAGAACACAAGAACACAACACCAATATTTTGGTTATGGGGAAACTCAAATAGGTAAAAACCCCAGTGGAACTTGATACCTACTAATATTCTGTACTAGTGTATAATGATCCTTGCTAGAAGATCCTTTACCCTGTTTGGAGTAGCTTTACAATATATTAAGTACAATAGACCTGGTCAAGGGTCAAACCCTGTTAGGAGTCTTTTACAATTGTCCCTATTAGGGGAGAGGATGCACTATCCAAGAGCTCACTGCTCAAATGGGCGAAGGCTAAAACCTTCTGAATAACAGATATACACTATATCTGGATCTTGGTGAACTACACTTTGACCTACTATCTGGATCAGTTCCAATGAATAGCACAAGTACTTTAATTGGTCACATAGACCTTCTTCTAATGTCTCAACACTTTGCACACTCTTCTCTGTTCTGCTTGATCAACCATGAACCACACTTCAGCAATCACAAATGACTACCGATAAATATCTTTCCTCCAAATGATATAATCAAGTCATCCTGTTAGAACCACCTTGAAATCATATTAGAGAAACCATAATAAACTCCAAAAAACATTATGTCAGCTCTATTATGTACGCAACTCAGTTTGAGACCTGTCTAATAAAATAATTGTAGACACATGCTACACATTGTCGGCTCTACCAAAATAACTGGAACTTTATTTGTAAGCTGAATTAACTCATTCTCTCTTAACTGAACATCAATAAAACTTCTCCAAGATTAAATCCAAGGGTGCATACCCTCAAGATAGGTGCAACTCAAGAATGAATAAAATCTATGTCGGCTCTTTTGAATAAACATAGGAAAATGCTACTGGCGCATAACGACTGCATAAATTTATAGGCATTCATCATCAGACCATGCATCCATGAAATTAACATCACTAACATGTCTTCAATATAAATCCAAGCACACAAGGCTCCATGATAAGTGTACAAATAACCATACATAGAACACTGCCTGTAACTCTGTCAGGAACACTACTGACACCAACTGCAATATAACTATCTGTACTAACAGTTAATCTCTGTGCCCATGATATCATGCTAATATCATGTCCATGCTACATATACAGAAGTCTTACTATATAAGACTTCCATGCAAGCTACTTTCCATATGTTGTCATCAATGACAAACATACAGTCAGTATTGGCATACTGGCAAATCTCCAACATCTCCCTCTTTGGCATTGATGGCAACATGTGGAATGAAAAACCACCATCAACCCAAATGAACATTTCTTTTATAACATTCTCCATTTCCTCTTCAAAACTCCCCCAAAGATGAATCCTCCATCTGCTGCAATATTTTCTAATATTCTCCATTTCCTCGCCTGAACTGCTGTCATATCTAAATGTTGCTCCCCCTTAGTATATTACTCCTCTTTTTCTTATGTTTTTCATGACTTTGTATATTAACCCCCCTTTGACATCAATGGAAAAGGGCACCATTCATTTTAAGCATCGGTGCTACTCCTGAGGTAGAGTAGTCAACCTTCCACCAGTTCGAGAGGACAGATGCCTTTCCTTTTTTCTTCTAAGTAGAAATAGGGAAGGGAATGACTCCCAAATTCTCCTTGAGATACTCAAAAGTATCCTTAGGAAAGGGCTTTGTGAATATATCTATCGACTGATCTTTAGTACTCACAAAGTCCAAATTGACTTCTTTCTCTACCACTTTCTCTCTTAGGAAGTGATACTTGATCTCAATGTGCTTTGTCTTTGCATGCATCACAGGGTTCTTTGACATATTGATAGTGCTAGTGTTATCACAGTGAATAACAATTCCAAAATCCTTTATCATCTGTTTGATCCAAACAATTGTAAAACAATTCAAGGCTGCTACAACATACTTCACTTCTGCAGTTGACTGAGAAATACAATTTTGTTTCTTGCTTGTCCAAGTGACAAGTCTATCACCAAGAAACACTACCCCACCTAAAGTACTCTTTCTGTCATCAACACATCTCGCCCAATCTGCATCAATGTACACATGAAGCTCAACATTTTATGAATTAGGATAACATAGACCATAATCTATAGTGCCTTGCAAGTATCTAAATATTCTCTTTACTACCATGAGGTGAATTTGTTTAGGCTCTACTAAAAATCTTCCAACTATGCCAACTGCATTGGAAATATTAGGTCTAGTCTGAGTAAGATATATTTTTTTACCAATCATAGACTTATCTAATGTTATATCTACTTCTGGTGAGCCATCTTCTTTTGTAAGCTTGCATGCAGTGATCATAGGAGTTCCTACTGGCTTGTAGTCATCCATCTTGAATTTCTTTAGTATTTCTTTCACATACTTTGATTGATTTATGAAAATCCCTTTTTCTATCTGTTGTACATTTAGTCCCAAAAAGTACTTGATAGGACCAATCATACTCATCTCAAACTCATTCTGCATTTCTTTGGAAAATTCAGCACTAATTTTGTCATTACCTCCAAAGGTAATGTCATCAACAAATATAGCTACAAGTAGTAAACCTTTAGATGTCTCTCTAATGAATAAATTACAATCTGTTGCTCCTTTCTTGAATCCAATCTTTGTTAAGTATCCATCTGGTCTCTCATACCATGCTCTAGGGGCTTGCTTAAGTCCATAGAGGGCTTTCTTCAATCTGCATACCATATCAGGTCTATTTGATAAGGTGAATCCTTCTAGCTACTCAATGTATACTTCTTCTTTCAAGTCTCCACTCAAGAATGCTAACTTGACATCCATCTGATTAAAATTTGAAGTTTTTAATTGTAGCATAAGCTAAAAACAACTTAATAGCTTCTAATCTACTCACAGGTGAAAATGTGTCTGAATAATCTATGCCTTCTCTTTGTGCATATCCTTTACATACTAATCTTTCTTTGTTTCTTACTACTGTACCATCTTCATTCATCTTGTTTTTGAATATCCAGTTTGTTCCAATCACATTCTTATCACTAGGTCTTGGGACCAGTTCCCAAGTGTCATTCTTGACAATCTGATCAAGTTCTTCTTTCATAGCATTATGCCAATCTGAATTATTACAACATCTTCAACACTTAAGGTTCAATTTGAGATAGTAAACATACCGCTTCATTGCTAGCTGAGTTCTTTGCTTGTGATCTTGTTAAGAATTTTGCGCTCTGATCTCCAATGATTTCTACCTTGGAATGATTTCTTGACATAAACTTTGGAACTTTAGGTGATGCCGATTCATCAGCCTTAGGAGTATTTTCTTCACTTGTCTTAGGGTCATTGAATAACACATCAATATTGTCAAACATTTCTTCAATAACTGTCTCACTAGTAGAGGGTCTAGGTTCTTCTTCAATCATGGGTGAGTAATCATGATATCTTTCTTGAATCATAAACTTTTCATCAATCTTTACATGAGCACTTTCAATGATCTTTTTCAATCTTAAATTGAAATATCTATAAGCTTTACTTTTGGTAGAGTAACCAAGAAAAATACCTTCATCACTTCTTGCATCAAAATTTTCTACTGCTTCATCCCTCTTGATGTAGCACTTGCTTCCAAAGATTCTGAAGTATTTTACTATGGGAGGATTACCGAACCATATCTCATAAGGTGTTTTGTCAACGCCGGGCCTTAATTGAATTCTATTGATGGTATAGACTTCTGTATTGACCGCATCTCTCCAATAGGTGTGTGCAACTTTTCCTTCTATCATAATGGTGCACATTGTATCAAGGATGATCCTATTCCTTCTCTCTGCAATTCCATTCTACTAAGGGGTTCTAGGTGCACTTAACTATCTTTTTATGCCATGTTCTTTTTAGTACTCATAGAATCTGTCAGAGGTGAATTCTCCTCCTCTATCTGACCTCAAACATTTTATCTTTAGTCCAGATTCATTCTCAACCTTAGCTTTGAATATTTTGAACTTCTCAAAAGCTTCTGACTTATCTTTTAAGAATACAACCCACATCATCCTAGTATAATCATCAACAAACAAAATGAAATACCTTTCACCATAGTATGATCTTGTTTGAGTTGGACCACATAGGTCTGTATGAATCAGATCCAACTTGTTCTCTGTTGAATTCTGCTTGCTCCTGAATGAATTTCTCACATGCTTCCCCATCACACATTCCCTACATATAGTATCAACTGGCTTTGCTATGCTAGGTAGATCTCTTACTTCCTTTACATTTCTTATCTTCACTATGTTATCAAAATTGATATGACATAGTATTTTATGCCACAACCAACTATCATCAACTTTAGAAACAAAACAACTTGCTTCTGAATTGAGTTGAAAAAAATTACCTCTTGTCTTTGTGCCTGATGCAATCATAACACCATCTTTGTTGTTAATGATGCATTTGTCATCTTTGAATTCCAACTGATAGCCTTGTCCAAGTAACTATCCAACACTAAGAAGGTTATGTTGCAAACCATCAACATAAAGAACATCATCAGTACTGTTCTTTCCATCCAAAGTGATGGCTCCTCTACCAACTATAGGTTTAGGAGTGTTGTCTCCAAATTTGACCATACCGCCATTGTATTTGTCCAATTGAACAAATCTACCTTTATCGCCTGTCATGTGATGTGAACAACCACTATCTATAATCTAGTCTATCCTTATGTTAGCTTGTGAAATCAATGCTAGCTCCTAATTCTCTTTCTTGTCTACATGTACTATCTTATTATTCATTTTACTTACAATGGAAATGAATCCAATTTCTTCTTCACTAGATTCTTCATCTGAAACTCCATCTCTAGCATAGTAGCATTCCTTAGAATACTTAGGCTTGTAATCCTTTTTGAACTTTCTAGCTCTAGTGGGACACTTAGATGCAAAGTGACCAATCTTATTACATGAAAAGACTTAAATGGTAATTGACCTTCATATTTTCCTTTTCCTTTCTTTTCTATTTTGGCAATCATAGCAATGAAATCATCTAGTTTTTTGTCTTCATCATCATCATCAAAATTACCAGAAGTGTTTGTAGATTTCTTACCATGAACTGTTGCTTTGAAAGTTGTCTCACTCTTTGGTTTTGTCTTCAATCTTGAAATCTCAAAAGTTGAGATCTTGCTGATCAAGATCTCTCTCTTGAAATTTGATGTAAGTTGCATGGTCTCATCAAGGACATTGATCTTGCTTTCATATTCAGGAGTAAGAGTTGTCATCAACTTATCCACGATGTCCTCTTCTAATATCTCTCCACCATTGTTCCTAATTCCAACAACTGATTCATTAATCCTTTGATTGTAAGCTCTGATGTTTTCTTTAGGTAGCATCTCTAATGCATTGTACCTTTTCTTCCATGTCTTTCTATGCACATCCTTTTCTTATTTGTCTCCTTCAAATGTGTCTTCTAGGTGCTTCCATATTTAATGGGTTGTATCTACCTTTTTTACTTCTAAAAATTTACCATCAGATAGGGCGCTCATAAGGGCTTCTTTAGCAATAGCATTATGATGAAACAATTCCTTTTGTATGTCAGTAGCATCATCTTTTGCAAGGTCTTCTAAGGTAGGAATCTTGGCTTCTTTGATGGTCACATTAAAAACTTCAAAAGCAATGCACTGCAAATGGGTTACCATCTTATTCTTTGAATCAAGATAATTCTCTCCATCAAAATTAAGACTTTCTTTCCTGAAGTACACCATTTGATCAACCTCAAGCTATTGAAATTTATCTCCAAGGCACTTGGATTTGATACCAATTTTTAGGAACAGTCCCAAGAGATAACTGAGAGGGGGGGGGGGTGACTTAGTTATCTACAAGATTCAATTCTTTATCCAATTAAGTATACTTAAACATAAAACATAAAAATAATGAAAGAACACAAGAACATAACACCAATATTATGTTTATGGGGAAACCCAAATAGGTAAAAACCCTAGTGGGACTTGATACCCACTAATATTCTGTACTAGTGTATAATGATCCTTGCTAGAAGATCCTTTACCCTGTTAGGAGTAGCTTTACAATATATTAAGTACAGTAGACCTGGTCAAGGGTCAGACCCTGTTAGGAGTCTTTTACAATTTTCCCTGTTAGGGGAGAGGATGCACTATCTGAGAGCTCAATGCTCAAATGGGCAAAGGCTACAACCTTCTGAATAATAGATATACACTATATCTGGATCTTGGTGAACTGCACTTTGACCTGCTATCTAGATCAGTTCCAATTAATAGCACAAGTACTTTACTTGGTCACATAGACCTTCTTCTGATGGCTCAACACTTCGCACACTCTTCTCTGCTCTACTTGATCAACCATGAACCACACTTCAACAATCACAAATGACTGCTTATAAATATCTTTCTTCCAAATGATATAATCAAGTCAGCCTGTTAGAACCACCTTGAAATCATATTAGAGAAACCATAATAAACTCCAATAAACATTTTTTCAGCTCTATTATGCACACAACTCATTCTGGGACCTGTCTAATAAAATAATTGTAGACACACACTACACACTGTCGGCTCTACCAAAACAACTAGAACTTTCTCTGTAAGCTAAATTAACTAATGTGCTCTTAACCAAACATCAATAACACTTCTCCAAGATTAACTCCAAGGGTGCATACCCTCAAGATAGGTGCAAATCAAGAACCAATAAAATCTTTGTCAGCTCTTCTAAACAAACATAGGAAACTGCTATTGGCGAATAATGACTTCATAACTTTACTTGCGTTCATCATCAGACCATGCATCCATGAACTTAACATCACTAACATGTCTTCAACATAAATCCAAGTGTGTAAGGCTCCATGATAACTGTATGGACAACCATACATAGAACACTGCCTGTAACTCTATCAGGAACACTGCTAACACCAACTGCAATATAATTGTTTGTACTAACAGTTAATCTGTATGCAAATGATATCATGTTGATATCATGTCCATGCTACATGTACAAAAGGCTTACTATATAATACTTCCACGCATGCTACTTTCCATATGTTGTCATCAATAAAAACATACAGTCAGTACTGGCTTGCTGGAAAATCTCCAACAACTTGTGGCTTCAAGGATTCAAATCCTCCACAAGGGTTTTCAACATAAGCAAGGTGAATTGTTCCATTTACTTTGTTTATCTCTTCAATTTAAAGGTTAATTCCTAGATTGGGCTTTGACTAAGGTAAACCCCTCCCCCGAAACAAATAAAACCATTTTTCTTGTAGATACAGGTGCAAGATGGAAAATATTAGTACAGATCTAGATACCCTTTTCGGTAAACTTCTAGGATCCGTGAACATAATTTATGTCAGAGTAGTGCAGGTCAAGGTTGACTTTGTCTACCTAGGTCAAGGATGACCTTTCTTAGAAAATAAAAATATTTCTAGGTTTTGTAGATCTCGCGGTTTCAGTTTATGATCACATAAATCAACAGTTTCTGAGACCATTTGACAGGGTTTTCAGCCAATTCTTTTTCAGAGGTAAGTACCTTTATGTCTTCATTTCAATATTAGTCTTCTACATTTACTTTCCATATCATTATAATTTCATGTATGTGTAAAATATCAGTTTTGGGGTCTCTTTTATGGGAAAGCTCCTATTGTTCTAGACCCCACCGTATATTTTATATCTTACACACACACACACACACACACAAATTTATATCTAATACTTTACATTTTCATACATCTTCATTACCTACAATTGATAACAAAAATGTTGAAATGAAATAAAAGAATATTGTCACACATTCACTTCATTTATCACCCCAAATCTATCTAAGAATAACTTAAGGAAATCATGGAATAATTTAAGGTTGTATTTTCACATATGAGGTGGAGTCTTACAAATTGTCCAATTATCCTTCTAGAATAAATTGGATTTTCTTTAGAGAACTTCAAGGGAGAGAGAGAAATCATAAATGAAATGGACATGTGACCGTTTATTCAAACCCAAATAGTTTAAGGTCATATTAGTCCTTAATGACCTCGAGTCTTATAGAAGTAAGTGTATCCCCAATAAGATCAAGAGGTGACTTAAGGAACTAATTAGGATTATGGATCTATCCTTCACTAATGATTTATTGGAATGCAATGAGATTGATTAAGTGATTGAGTAGAGATAATATAAATGTAACTAAAAAGATGATCAAAATAGATTAATAGGAACTGATATAGAGATAAAACTAACAGAAACAAAAATCAAAAGACCAAATGAACCTACTCAGGAACTCACAGCTAAAAATGGTATGAACATGGTGAAACTACACTTTTACCTAGGTATATGTAAGTTATTGAGATGTGTTCTTGGCACTTTGGATGAAAAATTCATAGAATATGTAGTCATTCATGTACTACCCAAAAAATTTCTAATGACTCTATACTCTATTCCTACACATATAAAAATGGGGAAAAAGATTGGGGAAAGGGTTTTTCCTTGGTTAAACCCCTATTAAGAAATCAAACTTGAAATATGATACAAATTGCAAAAAGGAAATAATGTAAAAAGGAAAATTATTGATTTACCTCGGATAAAACCCTCATGAACAGATGTAGAAGTTTCTCAAATCCATCAAGATGCTTAAATGAACTTGGAATCCAAATATTTGACATTGTAATGTGGTGTATAAACAAGTACACCCTCATAAATACATAGATCTATGATTTCCACTCCTAGATCTAGAATGTAGATATGTTTGCTAGCCACATGTGAAGGAGAGAGAAGGATGAATAAATTTTCTTGCGTGATTGATAATTCCTCTACTTGACCATCATGGGAGAGAAACTTGCATCAATTGGAGAATATTTCCCTTGACATGATAGATCTTGAAGAAATGGATACTTGAATATCTTGAATTGGAAGTTTGCCTTCAAATCTTGAATCCAAATCCTTAATTGCACAATTTGATTTCTTGATTTCTTGATGGATAGCTTGCACTTGATTAATTATTTTTAGAAATGATTTCAATTGATTATGGTCTACCAAATGAGGGGAGAGGAGGTCCTTTTATACTTCACTCCCTCCATCCAAGATTTGAATTTGATCCATGTCAACCATAGTAAAAAACCTTGGAAGAAGACACTGATATCAAGCTCTTGCAAAATTTTGGTCCCAAAACACTAGGGACAGGCTGATTTGGCAACCTGTCCCAAGGGAAGGTCAGTTTTGGTGACCAATCCTAGGAAAAATAGGCTCAAATTCACTCCAGCATCAAGGATAGTGAATTTGTATAGGAAAATATGAATAAGGTCATGGGGATTGAACCTTATAAGTATTTTGACATTCAAATGATCAAAATGGTTCCTAATAGGTCCTAAAGAATCTAATTATGGATGTTAAATTTTTAGGACTATAAAAGAATGAATTTAATTAATTCAAAACAATATACATACAACACATAAATCCACTTTTCATGTAAATATTCCTAGCAATTAGAACATGAAGCATGAATTTATTCAAGTCAAGAGGAATATATGTAAATACATCTAGCAAAAAGCTACCATGAATTTATTAAAGCTAGGAAGTATACACATAAATAAAAATGGTGCATACATATTTATTTACTTAAGTCATGAAGTATAAATGTAGCACATATGACATATACATGAGTACAATGATGTACATAAAGTATGAAATAACTTAAATCATGAAATATACATGTGAATACACACAACATATAAAGAAAATACATAATCTTTCTTAAGTCATGAAGAATTCACACAATACATAGATTATGAAATGTACACATGAATTCACTTAAGTTATGCACATAGTGCATACATATAAATTAAAGATATGAAGTATATACGTGAATGCACATGAAGAAAAAAACATAAAAAGATTGAGTCATTCACATAGATATACGAATACACATAAAACCTGAAGCCATAGATTTCTCATAAGGCATGGAGTACACATGTCAAGCATACAAAATTGAATACATGTCAAACATATAAAGTATTAAGAAATAGAGTAAAATACACACCAAAAATGTAAGGCATGGAGGAATATTCATACATGCTAGACACATAAAGAATAAGTATATGTCATACATGTAAGGAATGAAACAAGCATCAATCATACACGAGGGATGTCCTCATAGAGTATACATGTATGAAGTTTAGATGTGAGTTAAACATAATTATACATATGAATATTATGCATAAACTACACTCAAAGAATCTGGTAGTCTAAAGCATATTGGATTGACCTATGTTTTCTAATACACTCATATCTTTACATTCAGTCTAGTTAATATAGACACACACAAAGTATAATTGAATAACATGCATATACTTGAAAATATGAAATATATACATGAATATATGCAAAAAAAATCATATATGAATTATACACATCTTATATAAATATTTTAAAATCTATTATTTTATTTTCAACCTACAGCATGGCAAGATCAAAGCTCTGATACTAATTGTAATTTCCCATACTATGGATTGCCTCTTTAGCATGCATAATTAAATATTGCTATGAAATTTTATACATAAGTAAGATTACAATATAGTTAATTTACCCCTAATAAAAATTTTAAATTCTATATTGAACCTATCCCTTACTTCTTTATTAATCCCCAATGGAGGATGGGGATTTATTATCAAGGGATGCATGAAACCAACTTCAAAATTAAGCCCAATAGTTTCATGAACAACTATTGATACCACCATTTGGCCCAAGGGTTTCATGAATACCTATCATTACCACATATAAGGAGTCACCTAATTTGGCATAGATTTACTCACCTCTCCCTATACAAACCAACCTATCCTTCCAAAGGTATTAATGAAAGTTTTAAGATTAGGCCAACATAATTTTATATTATATTATTATAAATGTATATATTTATCATCTTATGTATTATATATATTCACATATAAAATATAACACACACACACACACACACACACACATATAGATATATGCTATATTTGAATTTGGGGTAGGTGGGAAACCTAGTTTGTAGGCATTGGGTATTTCATAGGATGCCTGTATCGATGGATTTCAGGTGGATCAGGACACGAAAGAATCAAATAAAAATGATGGACCCCACATGACAAACAGAAAGATCTAGGAAAAGGGGACGCGAGGGTGGAAGGGCTTTTCGATGTTCATCCCCGTCCATCCTCAGGCATGGGGGCCCATACACCTGATCAAGAAGGGAATGCATTGAACCGCCAGTATTCAACACTATTTGGGGTTAAGCCCATAAGAAAGTCTTCTTTCCTAATAATAAAGGACCTATCTTATAAGGAAAAGGGTAAATACGCTATTGTGATACCTTACAAACTTGTTGACTACAATATTGCTACCATGGCTCTCACTCTGGTTGGTAAATGTTTTGGGTTGAGGCCTAATATTGACATAGTAAGGGCTTTTGCTAAGAAATGATGGGACCTAAAGGGTCAAGTTCAAATAACTTCTATGGCAAAAGGTTTTCTATCTTTTGAGTTCTCTTGCTAGGATGATTTTACTAAAATATTATGTGATGGTACATGGACTATAGGGAAATCCTCTTTGGTACTACAAAAATGGTCTCCTAACTTGGATCTTAATGATTCTTTCTTTTTTCAAGCCCCTCTATAGGTTAGATTACTAGAACTTCCTCTAAAATGCTAGTATGAAGATGTCTTTGATGAAATAGCCAAATCTTTTGGAGAACTATTATCGATAGACCTAGTGATAGTGGCTAGTAAGTGCTTTACTTATGCTAGGATCTTTAGAGGGGTAGAAGACGGAAAATATATGCCATAGGTCATTGAGATTCACTCAAAATTGGGCAAAAGAGTGCAAAAATTGGATTATGAAAGCGTGCCCTTTGCCTATTTCCACTCCAAGAAAGTTAGACACTATGCCAAATTGTGCCCATTTCTCTTGGCATTGGAGAAAGATAGGAAAGCTAGGAAGGACCTAAGGAATGTTGGTAACACCAAGGATCAGGAATTGATAGGCTCAACAATGGAGAAAAACTTGATGTCCCAAGAGGGATTCGAGGCTAACATCCAAAAAGTTTGGAAGAAAAAGGATTAAAATGAGGTGAGTCCAAAAATGAATAAGAACCAAGAGGGATTGGTAGAAAATAAAAATAATGGTTCTAGGGAGATATTCGGCTTTAGAACAAAAGTTTTTTGGAAAGGGAGGAGTTTCTTCCCCTAGATGGCACTAATAAGGTTCCGAAAGTCAATATGTTGCAAGACATCTCAAGAGAGGATAGTGTTATGGAAGAGATGAGATTAGCTGAAGGAGGGGACTATTTCCCAGGGATGGCCCTTCTATCCTTTGTTCCAGATTCCCTTGAACCTTCTTCGAAAGATGGGACATCTAGTCCTAAGAAGTATATGCAGATGAGTGTTTCCTCACAAGAATCAAACCCTAATCATAGCACAAAGTGTGCACCTTATGGATAGGTTTTCAAGATGGAAGAATTGCTAAAATCAGCTTTCTCAGAGTAATTTACAAGAATGGAAGAACTCTTTGTGAAATACAAAGAAGGGGAGGAGGGAGATTGGACTAAGGTTTAGAAGAAGAATAAATTGAACAATAGGGATCCTTCCTCAGTTTCCCTAGCAACAACCAAGAGCAAGAATAAAGCTAATGTAGGGGCTAAATCAAAAACTTCAGGGATAAAGAAAGCTAGCTAGGTCCAGCAAGAAGAAGCCAGCAAGAACATAGAGGATGGAACCCAAAAGACCATCCTAGAAGCTTGTACTTCCAAAAGGAAATGAAAATAATGTCTTGGAATATTCATGGGCTAAATGGATCACAAAAGAAGGATGTCATAAGGAATATGATTAGAGATCATAAACCAAATATTATGTTAATCCATGAAACTAAGATGAAGAAGGATAAGCTTGAAGGCATTAGATTTTGTAAATCTATGGATATGATAGCTTCTAGCTTTGAAGGAGCTTTAAAAGGTCTGATGAATATGTGGAACTCATCTCACTTGAAGGCTGAAGTCATCCACCAAGAAGGTAATTTTGTCCTCATGAATATTGCTAGTATTAAGGATAATGAAAGCTGGTATATCATGAATATTTATGAACCTAATTCTATAAAAGGTAGAAGATCTTACTGGGAAAAACTCAAAGGCATGGCTTGTTTATGTAATCTCTCTAAGGGGATTATCACAAAGAACTTTAACACTCCCCTTAAAGAAGAATAAAAATGGGGAGGTATCTCTCCTAACTTGGAAAGAAGGAAAGATCTCATGGACTTCATCAATGACCAAGCCCTCTTAGATGTGGACCTTCAGGGAGAAGGTTTCACCTATTCCAATGGGATAATTGGATGGGAGTGCATCCAAGTCTGACTAGACCATGCCTTGATCATTATGGATTGGCTGAATTTTTCCAACTATAATTTATCTGCTTTGGTAACGATTGGTTTGGATCAATCTCTCCTCTCTCTATCTCTAGATTTGATTGCTAAGAAAATGAATTTCCCCTTCAAAATTGAGAAGATGTGGACCACCCATCCAAACTTGATAAACAAAATTAAGGAATGGTGGAACATAGATGTTAAGGGTTCAGCTATGTTTAGGGTGGCTAAAAACCTTAGAAATATTACATTGAATATCAAATAGTGGAACAAGGATGAGTTTGGTAATATCTTTTCCTCTAAAGATAAGGCTATCTCAGATCTTAACCTTGTTCAAGAGGAAATCCAAAGAGAGGGGTATGATGAGAAAAGGCCGCTTAAAGAGAAATATTTGTTATTCGAGTACCACAATTTAATAGGGAAGGAGGAAATTTTTTGGAAGAAGAGATCCAGATCCATTTGGTTAAGGGAAGGGGATCAAAACACAAGGTTCTCTCACTTATCAATGATGAAACACTAGAATGCAAACATAATTAGTAGTATCAAGAGGGTGGACCAACTCTTGTAGGAGTATAAGGATATTGCTAATGAAGCTATTATATTTTTCTCCTCCCTTCTTTCCAAAGATCATGAGCTTTCGGAAGAGGATCAGGATACCCTCCTAGGAAACATTCCCAAAATCATCTCTGAAGATCAAAACAAAGTTTTATGTGCTATTTTGAATATGGAAGAAGTTAAAAAAGCCTTGGACTCTCTCCCTGATGAAAAAGACCTAGGACTAGATGGTTTCCTGATGTTCTTCTTCCATCTATTCTGGGAAGTCGTTAAATTTGATGTGGTTAAAGCGGTGCAGAAATTATTTGGATAAAAAAACCTCCTCAAAGAACTTAATGCTACTTTCTTGGTTCTCATCCCTAAAGTCCTAGGGGTGGACTCAATGGAGCTTTTCAGACCCATTAGTTTATGCAACTCCTACAAGATAATTTATAAAGTCATCACTGCCATAATTCTCAAGGTGTTCCCTTCTATCATTGCTCACCAACAGTCTAGATTCTTTCCTAGTAGAAAAATTATTGACTCCATTATGGCATGCATGAAGTGATCCACTCCTTAGATACTGGTAAGATGGAAGGTTTCCTTCTGAAGCTTGACTTGTCCAAGGCTTATGATTGTGTTGACTGGCTTTTCCTTCTCAGAGTGCTTGGAGATTTTGGTTTTAATTCGAACACCTGTAAGATCATTCATCAACTCATTTCCATTTCTTCACTAGAAGTTCTAGTCAATGGATACCTATCAGATTTTTTCAAAACTTCCAGGGGTTTGAGACAAGGAGACCCCCTATCCCCCTTTCTTTTCATTATTCTATCTGAATGCCTTGGGAGACTTATTTCAGCCTATAGGAGGATTGGGGTTATGAAAGGTATTAAGCCAACATTAGGTAACACATTTTTCTCTCACCAATAGTTCATGGATGATACCATTTTAGGTGGGGAGGCTTTGGTGAGTGAAGCTAGAGTGGTGAAGAACTTTCTCAATTCCTACACTAGAGCTACTAGTTAATCCATTAATTGGACTAAAAGATCTATTTTCTTCCTCAACACTCCTGAGAAGAGACATAGGAGAATTGAGGATATCCTGGGTTGCTGCATTGATTCTCTTCCTTCATATTATTTGGGTCTTCCTTTCGGTGTTAATCCCCCTGACACTTTCTGGAACAAACTCATTGATAGATTCAATAGGAATTTGGCTGGTTGGAAGGGGGTCACTCTCAACCAAGAAGGCAAAATCTAATTGGTTAAATCTACCCTACAAAATCTTCCCACCTATACTTTAAGTCTCTTTTCTATACCTTCTAAAGCTACAAAGGTGATGGAAAGAAGTTAGAGAATATTTCATTGGTTAGGGACCAAAGAACATAAGAGACTCCCTCTTATTGCATGGGAAAAAGTTTGTCTTTCTAAAAGAACCGATGGATTAGGGATTAGGAGGATCAGATCTTTCAACAAATCTCTCCAAGAAAAACATATATGGTGTATTTTTAATAGAAAGGGGGAATGGCATGACAACTTTGAAGATAAGTATCTTTCTAACAACTCCATTAATCATTTTTTTGGTTGTAATGATATTCCAAAAGGTTCTTATGTCTGGAATGGCTTCCTTAATGCTAAGGATATTGCTAAATCCAAAGCTAAAGGGAAAATAAGGAATGGTCAAATTATTAACTTCTAGAATGATAATTGGCTCTAGCTGGAACCCTTGTGGGATTGTGAGCCTTTCAATATTTAGATGGATGAGTATATCCCAAAATTTGGCTCTTGGGTCTATAATTATAGATTAGGTAATGCCTGGGTGAACCTTTCCTCTATTTCTTGAGACCTAATTCCTCTTTTTCATTGTCCTTAATGTGGTTTCCCTTTTCCCCTCTCAGGATGTTTTGATATGGGAAGGCTCACTTGATGGGACCTTTTTGGTTGCTTCTTCCTATTCTTTTCAAATGTATCAGGAAGCCATGCCTATTTGGGCCAAAGCTTGGTTCCCTGGCTTTATTCCCAAAATTAATGTCTTCTTCTAGCTTTTGCTTCACAACTACATCCTCACTATAGATAATCTTATAAAGAGAGGTTTCTGGATCCCCATTAGGTGTGTGTTGTGTAAATGCCAAGAAGAGTTAGTGGATCATATATTGATCCATTGCCCTTATGTTAGTAAGATATGTCAATATCTCCTTTCTTCTTTTGGGTTGTTCTTGTTTTTTTACTCCTCTATTCAAGACCTTTTTCTCAATGGTCTCTGCCTTTTAAGAACATTGGTTCTTACAAATTTTTCTCTTGGGCACTCATGCATCTCTATTGGAGAGTGTGGACAAAGTGAAACAATCATATCTTTAGGGATTTTTGTGCTCCTCCCAAAGTCATTTTTGAAAAGATCCACCATGCTTTAAGAGAAAATTTTTTTATCTATGGTGGTACTAACCCTTTTGCAAGAAAAGACTACAATGTTGACCCTAAGAAGAACAATAATAAAATACAGAATTGCACCTGGAGCTATCCCCTAGAAGGTTTGTCTAAGGCTAACTTTGATGGTGCGGCAAAGGGTAATTAGGGAAAGTCAAAAAGTGGTGGAGTTATCAAAAACTGCTACAGAATGGGGATTACAGTTGTTACTCTCCCTCTTGGTACCAAATCTAACCACTATGTAAAACCTAGCACTACCCTCCAAATTACTAAATTAGCCCATGAAATTGGTGTGAAAAATATATGGCTCAAAGGAGATTCTAAAAATATCACAAATTGTTTAAACGTGCACCATTCCCCTTCATGGACTATAACCAATATGATTATAGAAACACATGCACTTTTAAACTCCTTTGAAAATGTACACATATCTAACATGTATAGGGAAGCCAACCAAGAAGATGACTAGTTTGCCAACTTGGCTATTAAAAGTGATACAATGATTAGATAGCTACACGATGGAGATCTCCCTCATGAGGTGAAGGATTTAGTCGAAAGGGACAAAATTCAGGGAAAGGATGGAATCATAATTAGAACTAATGAAAGTTAATGTTTCTTATTACATGTGCTTTCCCATAAATGGGAAGTACCAGATTTGTAGGAAGGGAAATTACTCTGTGTCCCATTCGCACACTTTCTAGGTGTCCATTCCCAAAGTTAAAACCTACCTTTTAAGGCATAACAAAAGAAAAACTTGGAATACTTTGGTGAGAAAGAATCTGAATAGCTATAATTTGTTATACTAGAGAGCTTTTCTGAACCATTTTTGTGTTATGGGAGGTGAAAGACACAGAAGGGAGCCCTCAAATGATAGTGGGAAATGGAGGAGATAGACTAAGGCCTAGAATTCCCTGCAAAAGGGGGGAATTTTTTCTTTCATTAAAAGGCTACACGGTAACAAGCCGATGGTGACCAAAATGTTCATGAAAAGCTGGAATGAGGGTTGTGTGGTGATAGATGGGAGGAATTTCATAGTCACTGAGGAAGTTATTTTGAATGTCACTGGTATGATCCCCATTGTGGGTAAGAAATTCTATAGGGACCAAAAAATATTAGACTCCACGATCAATGATTTTGTGAGGGATGAGGATGAGAAGAAAGCCATCACCAAAGTTGGTACTCACTACCAACCTAAGGGGATTAAAATGTTGTAGAGGTTTGTCCTGAGGGCTCTCATCTCTTTTGTGACGTTGGATACCAGGTTTGATAGGATAAGGACCTACCATTTCTTCCTTCTGAACCACTTTAGACATGGTATGAAGGTTTCAATACCTTTCTACTTATATTCTTCTATCAATGATAATATTAATGGCTAAAGGGATAAGGATATTGCTAATCCTGCCTTTCATGAGGGGTTATTACTCATTGTTTATGAATATTTTAAATCCCAAATCTTAGGGAAGGAAATTGTTGTTAATGAGGACATAGTGGACATTTTTGGCTCTGACTATGTCCCCTCAGACACTGAAGATAGTGTGGGTCTACATTTGGAGGAACAAGAGTATTACGAAACAAAAAAAAATAGAAGCAGGTTTCTTCCTCCAAAAATAGAACTGCTAGTTCTGTGAAAAAAGAAAAGTACTCCAAAAAATAGGCTAGAAATGTTATTTCTTCTAAAGAGGAATATAAGGACAATGAGTAAGGGATGAATATAGATGATGAGGAGGAGGTCTCTAGTGGTAAAGACAAGAAGAAAAGTGAACCTTCTACAGAGAGGATTTGGAACAAAAAAATCAAGAATAGGGGTGAAAGCTCTATCCGGTTGTCTCCTGAGGATAGGGCCATGAGTGACAAAAATATCCCCCCTTCTAGCCCCCATGCAAAGATCTAGGACTCTTAGCTAGATGAGCCTAAAGATAATTACTAGGAAGGCCCCTCTCCCTAGTCTCCTCACCCCCACAATTCAGAGGATGACAAGGACTAGTTCAATAAGGAGTTTTGGAGTAATGATTTTGTCAAGGGAAAGAAAGTGTGGCATAACTTCAGTGTTAACACCATGAAGATGGGGATTAGTAGGGAAGTCATTAATCCCAAATTTCTTGAGGGCGAGGATGGTGGAATTCAAAGGGAGGAGTTGATTGACCTAGATCTGGTGGACCTCAGTGATAACACTAGGGAAATGGAGCTTAACCTCCTCAACAATGCCAAGAACAACATGCTAGACAACTTTAGGTCAATCAAATGGCTTTACCAAAAATCTCAAAGAAAGAGTGAATGGGACTGAAAATAATAAGTATAGCAAAGCGATTGAGAATTATTAGCATTTGTAAACCATGATTATTAAGATGGAGGAGAAAATGATGAGCCTTGAGGACACTCTTAAAGGCATAGTGGAGTAGAGATTCAACATCCTAAAAGCTTCTAATTAGCATATCAAGCTGCTTATTGAGAAAATGGAAGAAAAGATAGGAGGGAAAGAAGTGCAGATCATAAAAGAGGATAAAGTGTAGAAGCCAGATGAAGGACCTAGAAAGAGGACTAGGGCCAGATCCAAGAAGAATAAGGAGGATGAAGATTCCATGGACATCCACAAGATAAAGGAGGCTACTGAGAAAATGGAGATCCTGGAGTCCAATGCGGCTACCCTACTCAGGAACATCTCTTGACCATTTTCCCTGGTTTTTTTTGCATGTCTTTGTGTGTGGTTTACTTTTTTGTTTTCTCTATCTCTTTTTTGGTTGTACTTTTGGCCCTGCTAGTGGCCTGTTTCGATCTTAGTTTTTGTTGTTTTTATACTTGGACTTATGTTGCTATATTTTGCTATGTATTGGGTTTTAGGCACCCTGTAAAACCTATTTTACGTAATAAAACACACACACACACACACACACACATATTACCTTCATAATATATATTCATTGGGTAAAAGTACATAGTTGTGTCGTACTAGAGGATAAATTTTATGGTTCTGGCCAAAATAGTTCTGATTGGAACAGGTTTGATCGGAACTATGTGGTGTCTATGTGGCACGAGGGTTCTGGTCGGAACCGTTTTGGCCGAAATGGTTCCAGCCGAAAGGGTTCCGACCGAAACCCCCAAAATCTATATAAACCAAAAAATTCAATGGGAAGGCTCATTTGTATTGAGTGGCTTGTGAAATTTTAGGAGAGCTAAAGGAGGATTTCGACCGAAAGAGGTAGGCCATTTTTTTTCATTTTTTTTTATAACATTTTTAAATATTTTTAAAAGTTTTTAAAGTTATTTTTGTTTATTTAATATTAAATAATTGTAATTTAAATAAAAATGTTAATTTCATAGTTGTTTTTAATTATTTAATATTAAATAATTATAATTTAAATAAAAATGTTAATTTAATAGTTATTTTTGTTCTTGTATTTTTAATTGTAAAAATTAAATAATATGATTTTATGTAGATTTAGTTATTTAATTAATATAATATTTTTTCAAGTTAATAAAATGTGTTTGTTAGTTTGTTAATTAATTCATTTTTATTAGATATGTTTTAAAATATTACGAAAATGTTATAAAACATTAGGAAAACGTATATAGATTATTTAAAACATGATATTAAAACATGAACCAACATAAACCTTAACATTAAATAAACATGAACCCTAACTAGAAACCTAATTTTAAAAAAGATCCCTTGACATAATTAAAAAATAAACCTTTAATATGAAATGTACATGAACCTTAACATTAAACCAACATGAAACTAGAACATGAAGAAACATAAACTCTAACAGTAGAAACCAACATAAACTTTGTCTCTCTCTGACCAATTAAGACCTAACATGAAATTAACAAGACGTAATAGGACCCTTTAAGAGCTAATAAAACCTAATAAGACCCTTAACATCTAATAGGACCCTTAACATGATTAATATTTCCTATTAAACTCTAACATTAGAAACTAACATAAACAAAAATACTAGAAACCAAAATGAACTTTCTCTCTTTCTCTCTGACCAATTAAGACCTAACATGATTAACAAGATGTAATAGGACCCCTTAAGAGCTAACATGAATAATAAGACATGTAATATTTTCTATTAAGACCTAACATGATTAATAAGACCTAATAAGACCCTTAAATTGATTAATATGATCTAATAAGACCTAACGTGTGACTAATACTCAAGACTAATTAGGACCTATTAATTGACTGATCAAGACTAATTAAGACTTAACATGTTAATAAGACATAATAGGACCCCTTAAGACCTAGCATGAGTAGTAACACCTAATAAGACCTAATACCTACTAATAAGACCTAATAGGACCCTTAAGAACTAATAAGATCTATTAAGACCTAATATCTAGCCAATTAAGACCTAACAAGTGACTAATATTTGACCAATTAGGACCTATTAATTGAGTAATTAATACTTTTAACATGTGAAAAATATGACTAATAACACCTAAATTGATTAAGACCTAATATGACCAATTAAGACCTAATAAGTGACTAATATTTGACCAATTAGGACCTATTAATTGACCAATTAAGACTTAACATGTGACTAATATGACTAATAACACCTAAATTGATTAATACTACCTAATAAGACCTAATACCTACTAATAAGACCTAATAGTCCACCCTTAAGAACTAATAGGACCTATACTTGGCCAATTAGGTCCAATATGACCTATTAAGACCTAATACTCCTACCAATTAAGACCTAACATGTGACTAATACTTGACCAATTAGGACCTATTAATTGACCAATTAAGACTAATTAAGACTTAACATGTGACTAATATGACCAATTAAGATGAGTAACATGATTAATACAACCCCTTAAGACTTAATAGGATTAATACAACCTAATACTTGACCTAATACCACTTAAGACCTAATGGGACCCCTTATTTTCAATCTACATCTACATCTACATTCAACCATAACTCAAAGCCTCTTTTCATTAAGACCTAACATGATTAATAAGACATAATGGGACCTATTAAGACTAATTAAGTCCAATATGACCTATTAAGACCTAATAGGACCAATTAAGACCTAACAAGTGACTAATATTTGACCAATTAGGACCTATTAATTGACCAATTAAGGCTTAACATGTGACTAATATGACTAATAACACCTAAATTGATTAAGACCTAATATGAACAATTAAGACCTAACAAGTGACTAATATTTGACCAATTAGGACTTATTAATTGACCAATTAAGACTTAACATGTGACTAATATGACTAATAACACCTAAATTGATTAATACCTACTAATAAGACCTAATAGTCCACCCTTAAGAATTATATGACCTATACTTGACCAATTAGGTCCAATATGACCTATTAAGACCTAATAGTCCTACCAATTAAGACCTAACATGTGACTAATACTTGACCAGTTAGGACCTATTAATTGACCAATTAAGACTAATTAAGACTTAACATGTGACTAATATGACCAATTAAGATAGGTAGCATGATTAATACGACCAATTAAGACTTAATAAGATTAATATGTTTATTAAATTTGTATGTACATTTATATATAGATTTCATTTTTAAACTAGATGATCTTAAATTTGTAACATGTATGTGTTTAAATTTGAAACATGTATGTTTCTTAAATTTGTAACATCTATGCATGTAACATGTATGTTTCTTAAATTTGTTTCTTAAAATATGATATTCGAGGGGCATGGTCATCTAGGGGACCGTGTTTGGTCGCCTATGGGTTCGGCCGAACCAATTCTAACCGAACCTGTTCTGGCTAGAACAGGTTCAGTCAAACCCATGTGGAATCCCATGTGGCAACCAAAGAAGCAAAAAAATGTGACTATCAAAAGTTCTCACTTCTGGATCTCAATTCTTTGTCAAAATTTAACTTTTTTGAAAATATAAAAATACTGTTCTATAGAGCTCAGAGTCAAGATTATGGTCATGTAATTTTTATTACATTTTGATTTCATATAATATATTATAAGTTGAAAATACTTCAAGTAGGTATTTTAACATTTAAGAACACGCTCGTTCAAAAAAAATTAAAAACAACAAATCATGTCAGAAAAATTTAAACCTTATATTTAACAGTAGAGGAGAGAGTCCTCTTCAAGAATATATAATTTTTTTTGAAAATGGTGTAGATTTGATAGGGAAAATTTAGTAGGAACAAAAAACTATAAATTTCAGATAACACCAACTTTGGATAGTTATAACAAACAAAATATATACCGAAATCCAATTTTTCTTTTTTTATGCACTAGCTATACATGTCATCTAAAACATATTTTGAAATCAGACGGAAAAAATATTATTTGTATATAGTTTTTCTATGGGAACTAGACCCTAGATTTTTCAGCATATTTCAGTAATAAAAAAATGGACTTAAAAAATTTTAAAACTATGTCAATTTTTGTTCAATTTTTTTTGAAAAAATTATAAGCATAAACTTTATCAAATTTTACACATTTCATTAGTTTACAGCATCTTCAAATTCTAAACACAAATGCCACTTTTATGTCGTTAAAGTTGAAAAATTTGCATGTTGTCGACCTTTTCCTTTATAAAAGTGTGACACAGGTTTGTACTTTTACCCCATTATATATCTCTTAATTTATTATACATATATTTATTAAATAATATTATAATCTCTTATTCCATTCTTATTCCTTCCATGAAGAGTATGTTGACATGTGATGTTTTGGAGCACTTGGAATCACTTGAGGGTTGTCATTTATGGAAACACTTATGTTTGGAGTGATCGCATGATAATAAGATTGCCATTGGAGTCACAGTCATGAAAATGACTAAGTCCAAAATCAGGATAATAGGGTACAGTGCCACATTTTTGGTCATTGATGAAGATATATGAGGTATTATGGCTTGCGAAGTTAACTGGAGGTATTTTGGGATGCATACATGCTTCAGTTAAAAGCACATGAGTTTTGGTTACCAGATTTGTGAGATACAGTATTTGGAAGGTATGCAAAGATAGTAAAATAGTGTAACAAGGTACATGAACGATTGTGAAGATTAAGGAAAGCACAATGAATATGATAACATGCTAAGACAAGTGAATAAAGTATATTGTTGACTCTTTGGTAATGTAAGAGCACTGACTCCATAAATATCATTTGCATGAGTTATTGTTATGTTTTGTATGGTAATTGTGAAGCCGACTGGAAGGCTGATTTTGTATAAGTACATAATGCTTTTGTGAAAGCGAGGTATGGTTATGATTATGATGATGGAGTAAGTTTGTGAATATAAGAGTATAGATTAGATGTGAGATCAGTAAGAGGCTGAGCTATAACTGGAACTATCTAAGCACGATAAGTGCTTGTATTGTTCCTTTTTTGAGAACTCTTTTGAGACAAATATTGATTGTAAGAGCAGTGTGCTCACCACCTTTAACCAAGTGTTTTGTATACCCCTAACAGGGTTTTGTATTCCTCTAACAAGGAAATGTACTATGTAAAAATCAGCTCCTATATGGCTAGATCTCCTAACAAGGATATTATATTTTTAGTGCATATTTGTGGGTACCATCCCCACCAGGGTTTTCCCTTTGGCCAGGGTTTCCTTGAGAACAAATCATGGTGTAATGAGTAATGTGTTATGCTTGTATGTTCTTTTCATTTCTGCATTACATTGGATTGTTTATAATTGTTTAAAGTTGAAAAGATCAAAGTTTTGTAATACTGATTCACCCCCTCTCTAAATATTACCTAATCCTAACAGAGTATTCAAATATATATTCTTCTTCTATTACCTCCCTTTGGGAATGATTTCAATCCTCATTAAATAATCATGGCATGGAATGGTTGCTTTTTATTGGGAAATGATATATCTTTTTGTCAATATTTAATTAATATTTCTTTATATGCTACTCTATCTTTATATATGTCCTTTATATTATCCTTTCTCCCCCACTCCAAATGAAATTATATTCCTCCTCTATATTTCATGTTTGAGAAAGTCACATATTTCCATTTCATGCCTTTTGACCACTCATTCAACTTAATTATATTTAAATTTAATTCCTCTACATTTTAACTTAGATTTACTTATAATTCTTTTATAATTAATGATATTTTAAATTTAATTATTTTATGTTTTAATTTAGATTTAATTTAGATTTAATTTAGATTTATTTTAGATTTTAATTATATTTTAATTTAATTATTTTATATACTTTTGAATTTTCTTTATATTTTAATAATATTATTCTTTGTTATTAAATCTTATTTTATAAAGCGACCATACTTTTTATAATGTTATCTTGTGTAATATAATTTATTTGATTTGATTTTCTTCTTCTACATTATTATTATTATTATTATTATTATTATTATTATTATTATTATTATTATTATTATTATTATTATTATTATTATTATTACTATTAGTATTATTATTATTAATATTATTATTATTAAATCTTATTTATAAAGGGGACATCACATGGCATCACATGAGATGGTATCTCAAAATATTCAAAAAGTCTCCTCTCATGCTCTGACTTGAGGATGACTTGGTATAATTGGTAAGCCATGAGTTCAAAACAATACCTTATTAGGTACTTCTAGGTACATTAAAAATTAGTTGCAGTAGGGGAAGTGTCTTCGTGTTCCTTAACATGGGTAATTGGTGGTTCCATCATCTGGGGTGTTGGGAAAAAATTCACTCAGGTTATCAAAGTGTGTTCTTTGAGGGTTGTGTAGAAAAATTTAAATTCATCCTAGAAAAGAATATCCTCATCCTCTTCTTCTCCTTATGACGAAACTTAGGAGATGGTTCCTACAAAAATGCCTCATCTAAATAGATTTCATAAATCTCAGATTCTTGCATGGTAGAAAGAAGAGATTGTTCTTGTAACAAAAATGAGCTTGCTTGTGTCAATTACATGTCATTCTAACTTTGAGCGTAAAACCATTGGTCCACCCTTGATTAAGGAAATTATATCTAGCATCAAACTATGGAAAGAGAACTCTATAAAAGCATCAAAATTAGATTCATCTCCTGTTAGATATGAACCTTCTAAAAAACATGCATCTATGATTTGATATTCTGAAATTAACATTTCTACTAGATATGGATCCTGGGGAGATACTTCCAGTACATTCAAGGAATACCAAAGGTAATTATACTATCTTTCAAGCTCAATAATATGTAGCTTGCGCTAGAAGCTAAGTAGTATTTCCAATGAGGTAGGAAATGGATCTCATGAAAAGGTTGAGGGGAAAACCAATTAGTGAAACTATTGTAGCTCAGATCAATGCTTAATTAGCCTTCAATAATTTCTTACCACATGTACCTTGATGGTTTCATTCAAGCCAAAAAAAAATTGTACACAAAATTTGGAAACTATATTTTTCTTTTTCTAACGAGTCATTCCATAAAATCCTCTTGATCCCTAAGGGGCTCATGACTAAATAAGGGTAGTTAGGAAGCTTCATAGGTGTGGGATAGACTTGTGCCCTATAAAATAACCTTTGTAATTTTATAGGCTGGATCTTAATTGTTAGTGTTTGGAGAAAATGGAAGGTGAAAACCTTTTACAAACAACCTAAGCTAAGGGAGGTGATTTACTAGATTAAATATTTATAAGATGGGGCTCAAAATATGTAAGAATGCATTTTTAGGGGTTTGACCCATTGTGGAGAAAGGTTCATGGATTTATTCCCATAGACATGGTGCACCATAAACCCTCCATTTTTGGTCAGTATAACAAGATTCCAAAGTCACAAGAAAGAGATAAAAAAATGTTCATATCCTAACCATTGGAAGCACTTGCAAGGGTTAGAATAAATACACAAAACTCATAAAGAGTGTGTGATTATTTGTACCCATGGACATGATCTTCATCTATCTCTGAGAAGAAGTTTAGACAAGCACCAAGAATGTGTTCTTTCTTCTAGACTAAAATAGTTTGAATAAGGGTAAAATTAAAAAACCAAAAACCCTATAACCAACCTTCCCGAGTAGTAGGCTGCAAGTGATACAATTATTCCTTTATTATAGATGCATATTAAGGAGAGAGAAACCATCGTCATCACAAACACATCCAAATAAGTAGAAAATTATTGCACCCACATAAGTAAACTAGACCAAACCCATAAAGAATTAGCACATGATACCTTGATTAGCAAAGAGGTAAATGCAACACAAACACAATCCTCATATTTCAATAATAGAAAATATGCCAAGGTTGGAGAGTATACCCTAAAATAGAAATGTCATAGTGTACACCTCTAGTCAACAAGCCATAGAGTCTTCTTCTAAAAAATTAAAACCTCTACAAATTTACAATATATTTCTTGACTCATTGAAGAGAAGTCCAATGTTCCAACCACATTTATTTTATAGGCCCCTTGGGTTTTATAGAACAAGATTTGGTTATTTTGATTTTATAATGATTACATTTAGTTACAATCAATTAGCATGCTAAATAATCAGGCGTGAACCTCTTGATCTACCATCCTAAGGGAAACTGTGCATTTTTTAATGGCTATTTGTAGCATGTTCACTAGCTCAGGTAAAAGGATAAATTGTGGCATCTTGGGAAGGGATGACCATGATTGCATGAGTTAACCAAAATATGAATATTAAATAGCTTTAGAAAAAAAATTTAGTCATGGTACCTCTTATGTCGTGGTATATTCCTTGAATATGTATTTGTGGGTCCTTGCGAGTGTGGAAGTCCATGGGGACACACGTTGCACTAGAAAAAATTGAGGAGAGAAGACCTTCACAGAGTGGCTGGAAATTCTTATTGATTTCAACACATATCAACCCTCATTAAGAGACTTGATGATGAGAATGTGCCTTGTGCATTGATGTGGCTGAAGCATGAAATTGGAGGTGGTGAGTCTAACTTATGTAGGAGTCAATAGGATCCATGTAAAATACATGTTTCACATTATGGGAGACTCTCAAAAACCTTTAGAGGTTGACAAATCATTTCAAATACCTATGTAATTTCATTTGGGATTAGGCATGTCATTAGTGTAGCTAGAGCATCTTATTCTTAGTATGTTTTAGGCCATGGTTTTATTATTTTGGGTATGACTTATATTGAGTGATTCTTTTTTCTTTGCAACTAACTTTTGTGAGTTTTCTATATCCTACAAAAATCTTCTTCTAAAGGGTTTCATAGATCCTTCAAGACTTGTTTGGTTCTTAATAAAAATCCTCTATCCCAACCTTCTTGATATGTAATTTAGGATCATAGGGGTGATAAATAATTTCATGTTGCAAATAGAGATGATCTATTTTATGTTCCATGTGCAAGGATAAATTATTCCTCTATCCCAACCTTCTTGATATGAAATTTAGGATCAAAGGGGCAATAAATAATTCCATGTTGCAAATAGCGATGATCTATTTTATGTTCCATGTGCAAGGATAAATTATTTAAGCTCATATAATTGCTTGACTAGAGAACAAACCTTGTAAGGATTATGTTCATTAATGAAGCCTTTAGTTCAAACCATGCAGTATTCATTTTTGGAATACTCATTTTTTAAAGAACCCTTGAAATGCATATATAATGATTCCTTCATCCTTTCTCCATAGATAATGCATGGAAAATTAGGATGGTTTTGAGCCTTGTAGTTGGATGTAAAGGTATCTTGATATAAAATACCCTCCCATTGAGTATATCACTTTAGAAAAAGACATGATTTGTATTTTTCAATTGACCCCTATATCTTGTATTTTATCCTAGAAACCCATTTGTGGAATATCTAAGAAATATTTGATCATCATATCTTGAATCTAACATTTTGATTTCTTATTCATCTTTCCTAATGTAGGACACCCTTCCAAAGATTATCAAATACTTGGTAGCTAGGGAACTTGTATTCCATAGCTCATAAGGTACCTAAATGTGATTAACACTCACTTGTAACATGCTAAGAAGACATGAAATAATATTGGTGTAATAGCATCCAAGGTGTAAGAGAACTCTTGCATCACCCAAAAATATTAGTTAGTTTTTCAATAAGGTTGATGCAGGAACATCCTAGGATTATTGGCAATCTTGTATCGACCAAAAGAATATGTGTTTGTTTTGAAAGGCAGATTAGTAGCTTTGATCTTTGTTGGTGAAGTATTTTCTTGGTTTTGGAGTTTGGTTGCAAGATTTTTGTGGTTACCGGGGTGCTTGGTCTCTGAAGAAAACTCGGTAACTAAAGGTGTTGGTTACTCCTGGCACTTAGTGATAACTGTGTTGCTCGATGATGCTTGACATGGTCGGTTCACTGGTGCTCAGTTATTTCTCTGCCTCTCGGTTACCATTCTTACCGATGGATGTTCTTTCTTGGCCGACTGGTGCATTTAATTTGGGTTGTGTTCCTTGAGTTATGGATTGACCATTGGGCATGAGAGGACCTAGATCTGGTGTGTTGCATTCTTCTATGTAGATTTGATGACTATTTGGGGCCATCTTGGAGAATTATTTATTGTAAGGCTATTTGTAAGCTGAATGATGTTTTGGCATTTAATAATTGTTCGTAGGAGTTAATTGTTTCATCTAGCTGACTTGTGGCTGAGGATGAATATTTATAGGGTGTTTGGGTAGTTGTTTAGGGAAGGGAGGTGGAAGTTAGTAGCTTGCGAGATTAGGCACAGGAAGATTTCTTGGAAGTTATGAGTACAAGTTTAGATCTTTCCTAGGATCCCTACCAGTGTCTTGTCATGTTGCAGACTTGGGCTAGCTGAGTGGTGAAGTTATGGAAAGATTTGAATCCTATGAGATCTTGTAGACTGTTACTTGCTATGTAATTGGCCCTAACCAGGAAGGCCTTACAGCTTGGCACATTGCATGTAATCCATGAATTTATGAATAAAGATTCCAATTTTATATCAGATCTTGTGTTTAAGTTGTGTAATTCCACTATTTAATGGTTTGGCTAAGGTCGGATAGTCCTTAATTGGATCCTCCATCTTTGACTGCATTATGTTCTATCAGAGCTTGAAGATCCTGAGTGTGTGGAAAGGGCGTCGAAGGTGAGGTATTTTGCACCAAGACCTTGATTGAAGATGCCTCTAAGGAGAGCTCGTGAGATCTCAAAGGAGGAAGCTGCTGGAGAATTTAGTCTTGATGATTTTAGAGCTTTGCAGAAACAAGTGCAAGATCTGCAAGAGGAATTGAGAAAGAAGAAGGCTACACCGAAAGAAGATAGTGATGATGAATCTGAGGAAGAAGGTCATTTTGAAGAAGCTATAGAAGAAGCTAGAGATCCTGAAGAGAATAGAATCCTGAAAGCTATGTCTAAAATTGGGAAAAGACCTAAGATTGAAGTTTTTATATTTGTTGGAATCCTTAGGCTAGAAGAGTTGATTGATTGGATTAATGAGATAGATGAATACTTTGAGTATGAAGAAATAGAAGATCCTGATAGGGTTAGATTTACAAAGACTAAGTTGAAGGGTCATGCAAATATTTGGTGGAGGAAAGTTTAGTTGGAAAGAAGTAGGAGAGGAAAGGAAAAGATCACTAAATGGAACCGAATGGTTGACAATCTGAAGAAGCAATTCATTTCGGTGGATTATGAATTAGACATGTTCAAGAAGATGCAAGCCTTGAAGCAGAATAACAAATTAGTACAGGAGTATATTGTAGAGTTTTACAAAATCCTGATTAGGACTGGTCATTCTAAAGATGATAAAGAGAAGGTTGCTAGGTATATCTATGGTTTGAGACCTAGTATTCAAGAAGAGTTAACTTACTATTCAGATGACAACAATAGAAGATTCTTATCAAATGACATTAAAGATTGAAGATAAACCAAATAAGAAGTTTGAAGGACGGCAAAATAATAGGAATCAAGGTGGTAAGACTAGTGAAATAGTTGCTAAAAGTAATGTAGTAGAGAATCCTAAGAATACTGATGTAGGATCTAGCAGTGGTCAAGTCACTAAGAATTTCAATACTAGACAGAGAGGAATGCGGAAAAATGAGTTCATCGGTACTTGTCATCACTATGGTGAGGCAGGTCATAGAAGCTTTCAATGTCCTAAGAAAAGGGTTGCACTGACTACCGAAGAAGACATTGTGTATGTTGCAGAGAAGGGTGAATTTCTTATCACTAGGAGATTGGCTACATGTGTCCAAGAACTAGTGCAAAGAAGAAATTTGTTCAGAACTAGATATAAGTGCAAGGATAAGGTATGTAATGTTATAGTTGATGGTGGTTGTTCTGAGAACTTTGTTTCAGAAGAGATGGTTAGTAAGTTGAATTTGGAAAGAAAGAAACATCCCAATCCTTATCAGATTAGTTGGATACAAGATGTGTCTAAGGTTAGGGTTGAAGAACAATGCTTGGTTAATTTTCAAATTGGGTCTTATCATGATGAGATATTGTGTGATATATTTCCTATGGATGCTTGTCACCTGTTGCTCGGGAGACCTTGGCAATTTGATAGAAATGTTTTGTTTGATGGTCATGCAAACACCTATGTGGTTAGGCATGAAGGAACTAGACATAAGATGTTACCTTTACAGGAGATAGAGGCTAAGAGATGTGGGGTTATCAGGTGTTGTCCTTATGACAAACCTCAAGAGAAGAGGATTGATGAACCTATTCCTACAAAGCTTAGTTTGAAAGAGAAGGAGAATGATATATCTGAAGAGTTTATGGAGATTAAGAGGCATATGGTCTTTCTGATAGAGATAGTACAACAAATGATGACATTTGTGACACATAGAGATGTGGATGATACCAAGTTGATTGAGTCTAGAGAGGATGGGATTTTTCAAGCTACTGATGTGGTTGGTAGTGGAAGGAATGGTCAGAGTCAGTTGTTATTAGTTGCAGACAGAAAAGATAAGAGAAGTGGGAAGCATGAAAACTTGCTGCAAGGGATAGTGGATGAAGTAAAGATAACTTGGGATGAAGGACAATAGGAGATATGGGTTAAGAATAGATATGGCATACCAATTTTGATTTCCTTAAGGCATTCTTGATTTCCTTATGAGGCAATCTTCTTTACCTGGCATGTCTAATGCAGGAGCATCCTAGGATTCTTGGCAATCTTGTATTGACCTAAAAAAAAAATGTTTGTTTTGAAAGGTAGATTATTAGTTTTGATCTTTGTTGGTGAAGTATTTGCTTAGTTTTGGAGTTTGGTTGCTCAATTTTTGTGGTTACCGGGGTGCTTGGTCTCTGAAGAATGCTCAGTAACTGAAGGTGTCAGTTACTCCTAGCACTCGACGATAACTGTGTTTCTTGGTGATGCTTGGCATGGTCAGTTCACTGGTGCTCGATTATTTCTCTACTGCTCGGTAACTGGTCTTACCGACAGATGTTCTTGCTTGGATGACTGGTGCATTTAATTTGGGTTGCGTTCCTCGAGTTATGGATTGACCGTTGGGCATGAGAGGACCTAGATCTGGTGTGTTGCATTCTTTTATGCAGATTTGATGACTATTTGGGGCCATCTTGGAGAATTTATTTATTGTAAGGCTATTTGTAAGCCGACTGATGTTTTGGAATTTAATAATTGTTCATTGGTGTCAATTGTTTCATCTAGCCGACTTGTGGCTGAGGATGAATATTTATAGGGTGTTTGGGTAGTTATTTAGGGAAGGGAGGTGGAAGTTAGTATCTTACGAGCTTAGGCACAGGAAGATTGCTTGAAAGTTGTGAGTGCAAGTTTAGATCTTTGCTGAGATCCCTACCAATGTCCTGTCATGTTGCAGACCTGGGCTAGCTGAGTGGTGAAGTTATGAAAAGATTTGGATCCTGTGAGATCTTGTAGACTCTTACTTGCTATGTAATTGACTATAACCAGGAAGGCCTTGCAACCTGACACATTGCATGTAATCAGTGAATTTATGAATAAAGATTCCAGTTTTATATCAGATCTTGTGTTTAAGTTGTGTAATTCTACTATGTAATGGTTTGGTTGCAAGGTCAGATAGTTCTTAATGGGATCCTACATCCTTGACTGCATCAAAGGTGATGCAATATCCAATATCAATTGGGATATGTTACTATTTTAGGGTTTGAAAATGCATAAATTGTTAAACTTGAATTTTAGACCTTTAAAAAATCAAATGTGATCTCTAAAAGGTCTAATCATTATGAAACATGGGGAAATCATGGCATATGGGTATGTGTAGGATCATGGTATGCCAAAAAGTGGCAATGTGAAAAAGAAGTCCTGATTGATAGACTCTTTGAAAAACAACTATAACTTTCAAACAATATAACATTTTTGAAATATGAAATATGCATCACATTCTATGCTTCACCTAATACAATAATAATAAACAATTCTTTCAATTTAATAAAGTTTAGACTAAGTTAAGGTGGTCAGACATGAGATTTTTTATATTCAAGAAAATTTGTAGCAGAAAAATCATAATTAATTATTTACTTGGAAAAAAAATACAAAAAAATATGCCTCGCATCTAGGCATGAGTCTAATACTTTTATCTAGAATCCTATAAAAAAATATTATTATTTGATTTTGTTTAATGTGGTCAGACATACACCTACTTGTTATCTTTCTAGTCCTGGTTGATAGACTTATTGAAAAATAGCTATAACTTTCAAACTATATAACATTTTTGAAATCCAAAACATGTGTTACATTCTATGATTTTCCTACTACAATAAAAATAAATAAAAAATTCAATTTGATAAAGTTTAGACTAACTTAACGTGGTCAAACATGAGATTTGTTGTATTCTGGAAAAGTTGTAAAAGAAAAATCATAAAAAATTATTTACTTGGAAACAAGTTACAAAAAAATGTGGCACATCCAGACATGAGTATACTACTTGTGTGTTTGAATTTTGTACCTAGTTGTAGACACAACACTTCAGTAAAATATTAGAGGTTAGCAAAAACTGAAATCTGCAAGTAATTGAAACTATGCTAACCAAGTGATTTACTGCCTTCTAGTAGGTGCGAGTATGATGTTCTCATATTGAAATTGAGATCAGTGACAATGCAACACCTAAACAAAGGATTTAAAATGATGAAAGCAATGAAATATGAATACAAATTAATCTATTTTTTTGTATTTTGAATGCAATTAGATGAAAAACTGTGTGAAATTAATCTAGAATGAAATTGAAATGATATACAAATTAATCTAAGAATTATATGAATTGATATGAAAAGCTATGAAAAACTATGAATTGATCTCACAAAATTGCCTGTCGTAAAATATTTGTTCTTCAGTTGTAAATTCACCAAAGTAATTGTGCAAATTCGAGAGATGTGAGATTGAAAGCTTGAGGGATTTTTAGAGGGATATTGATTGATTGAAAGCTTGAGGGATTTAGAGAGATCTTTGTGAAGAGTTGAGCCTTGTTTTTATAGAAATCTAGGGCTTGAGGATTCATTGAGAAAAGCCATAAATCACTTTTGATAAACTCAGGTTGATTTTTGAGTTAACAAGAAATTAAGAATAAATAAACTCATAAAATCATGCAAAAATCATTTTTATCTCAAAATAGAGTTTAGTTCTCTTTTTTCAACTCATCATTAGATGTTGAGTTTATAAAGTTAACAAATTGAAAATAATAGTTGTTTTAAAGTTGATTGCTTTTCTGATTGTGCATGTTTTAATATGAATTAATTAAAAATAAAGTGATTTATTCTCAACTTAACTGACTTTAAAATTAAAACAATTGATTTATGGGTTAATCAATTATTAAATCAAACTTTTATTCAAAAATTATATTATTAAAAATTGACAATTGACACTAATTAATTAAATAAGAATTTAATCAATTAGTCATGAGATTTTAGATTTATTGTCAAAATTAAATAATACAATTTAGGAATAAATATAATTAAATTTAATTAAATAATTAAGTGGCAGTATTAAATCTAATAAATTAAATATTCAGAATATTCAATTAATCAAACTTTAGGATAAATAAGATTTATCGCCAAATAATATTTAAATCAAAGATAATTAGGATAAATAAGAATATTGCTAGGAATATTCCCCAATGCAGAATTTAGGATAATCAATTAGAATTTTGATAACTTGATGTGCAAATGTGCCTTAGGTTAGGACTTTTGTATCGATTTCATTCGATTTGAGGATGTAGGAGGTTAATGAACCTATAGCCCATTTTTGGGGTATTACATTTTGCCCCTCTTTGAATTATTGTGTGAAGCGCAATGGTTCAAAAATTAGTCTGTATATGAGACTGATGTTTGAGATTGAAAATAATTTGAAAGATGAACTAATTCCAAGACAAAAACCGATTAAAATATTTGAAGATGTTAGGTCCTGAATGACCAAAGATAATGTTGACTATAACAACAATGAACCGGTGATTAGGAACAAGTGCCAAAATGCCTGATTTTGATTGCGAAGAAGTGAGTGACAGATTCCAGACCTGATTGTCCAAAGAGAAACATATTGGTATCACATCCTGAACCCATTAGTTATGAAGAACCAAGGAAATAACACTAATGAACTGATGGTTACGAAAAGCTGATACAGTTTACAAGATGGATTAGGATACCAGATTGATATCGATCTCGATGAATTTGATATGCCCCAAGTGATGTGTCCCAAGCGATGAGGTCTTTAGATGAATCAATAACTAGACATGGTTGTTGTCTTGATTACTTAGGAAAGATTAATTATAGATTTAGATTTACAGACTTGAATGACGTGCAATACCATGCCCCCTTCAGGATTAAAATTGAAATCTGACAAGAAAAGTCAGCGTTATAGTTTAGAAGCATGTTAATTGATTTGAGAAGTGGTTATACATATTCAAGAATGTGTTCTACATTGTTTAGAGGTCCTGGAGACCAAGTTTGACTAGGTTAAACCATGAGTTGATGATAGTTGACCAAGTTGAAATTTTGATAGTTTGATGTAAGATAATTAGTTAAGTTGAATTCTAGATTTCTGTGATGATTGAAGGTTGATTATGCAAGTAGTTAATAATATGAATGATCTCAAATTTTGATTTTGATTCCGAAAAAAGATTCTACTTGTTGTTTCGTTGGAGGAACCTTCATACAATGCTCAGTCCTTATGTCATGTTTAGCATTTTTGTTTTTGAAGAATCTTTTAAGTGTTCAAGCAATTTTTTAGATCATGCAAAGTGCAAAATGAAATGCAAACCTAGGACCTAGGACCTAGTCACTGATCATGTGTCGATTTGTTGTCATCATTGAACTTTTAGGTAACCAAATAAATCAATACAATGCCCACTAGTTATGAAACCATAGACATATGAATATCGATTTGTATGCCCAGAAATCAATACAACACCCACTGGTTAGGCAACCATGGACATATGAATATTGATTTTGTTTTCAGAATGTCAGATTAGATATAAGCACCAAGGCACAAATGCCAGGATGACCTAAATATCATGTCCATTTTGATATAGAAATTTGTATAAGTATCAAAACATAAACATCATGATGACCTAAATACGCCTTGCTTTCAAACACATCAAACAGTCAAGAGATCATTCTAAATCCAGTGTGAATTACCCGTAGTGACCCTTTATCATTCACATCCTTAGGCAAGATCATGTTTCACAATAGGAGAAAGAAATCACTCAAAAAGACAATAGCTAGATCAAACTTCCTTGAATTTTTTGGGTATCAATGGTTGAGGTACGCATGGCCATCCAATATGAGATAGAGGCTCTTATAGACGGACACCATTTCAATCCATAATTTCCAAAGTTGTTAGATTTTCACATACAAGAAGAAGACAAAGAAAAGATTATGCCCCCAGTCATCACTCTCTAAATCCTATAAATGACATCATCAAAGAGCTCAAAGGACACAATATGCAAAAATCTCAATGCGAATCAGTAAGCATACAAGGAGATAAAATAATGTAAAAAGCATAGATTGTTTTCAATTTGTGTTTGATTACGTTGTTGTAGATGAAAAATCCTTTCTAGAGAGGAGACTGAATGATTGACTCGGATGAAGCTTCAAAGGACTCTGATTGGATATGACTCATCTAAAATGTACTGGGGGCCATGGGATATGACATTGATTTCCCCCAAGTGTTAAGCATTGATAGGATACAAACGCTTGAGCTGATTGGTGTACAGACCGAATTTATTGAAACAAGGATATATACAAACTAAAGCAGACTGAAAGCCAGGAAAGACCAAGATTGTGTTGATAGCTAGAGTATTTTGAAACAAGTGGCACCTGTTTGCCAGGTTTTCACCATCTTAGCAGAGATTCTATTTTTTCTACCAAGGTTCTTGTTTCCAGGTTTTCACCAAGGCACTTTTTTTTTCTCATTTTTTTATATTTTAAATTTTTTCAATTTTTCGTACTTTTTCAATTTTTTTATTTTTTTGTGAATCATCAAGGTGCCTATTGCTAGGTTTTCACCAAGATGTTCATTTTTTTAGGAATTTTTCAGATTTTTAAGATTTTTTCAAGACATTTTACCATACACTAAATGCCTTAGGCATAGAATTTCTTTAGATGTAGAACGTTGATTGGTTCTCAGAGTTGTTCTCCTTCAGTCGTTGAGAGTTTATAGGCTCTAGAGTCAAAAGTAGCAGTGATAACAAAGGGACTTAGTTAGTTGGGTTCAAAATTCCCCTTGCATTCTCAATGTGATCAATTTTTAGGATTCTCTCTCAAGACTAGATCACCAACCTGAAATTCTCTGTGTTTGACTTTCTTGTTGCAACCTCTAGACATTCTCTTCTGATATACTCTGAGATGATCATACGATGCTTGTCTGAGCTCATCTAGTAGTTCAAGTTCTTGCAACCTATACACTCTGTAGTCATCATTAGTTACTAGACCATGCATTTTGATTCTTAGTGATGGGATTTCAACCTCAATAGGCAGTACCGCTTCAAACCCATAAACTAAAGTGAAAGGTATAGCCCCAGTGGGCATTCTAATACTTGTTCTATAGGACCAGAGAGCTAGATTAATCATGAGATGCCAATCTCTTCCTATCTTATTAACTATACGGTGAAAGATTTTCAATAGATTCTTGTTAGAAGCCTCTGCTTGTCCATTCCCTTGAGTATAGTAGATAGATGACCAAAGTTGTGTAATCTTGAATTTGGCACATAGATCATCTAAGTCTCTATTCTTGAATTGTCCACCATTCTCTATGACTATAGAGTGTGGAATACCATACTGACATATGATGTAGTTTAGAATGAACATAGAAATTTTCTTGCCAGTTTCTTGAGTCAAGGGGACTACTTCTACCCATTTTGTAAAATAGTCTGTAGCTGTTATGATATGGGTATGTCCATTTGAAGAATGAGAATGTATGGCTCCTAAGATCAAATGCCCATTGGTGAAAAGGCCATTGTGTAGTAAAGGGAATTAGATCTTTCCCTGGAGCATGAATTAAGTTACCATGTACTTGGCACTTTTGATAGTTCTTAGCAAACTTGATTGCATCTTTCTCCATTTCAGGCCAATAGTACCCAACCCTAATAAGCTTTCAAGCTAGTGTTAAACCGTTCAAGTGTGACCCACATATACCTTCGTGGACTTCCTCGAGTGCACATTGAGACTCTTCTCATTCTAAACATCTAAGTAGTGTACCATCTAGACCTCATTTGTATAGATCGTTACCGATGATGACATATTGGGACGCATTGTAGATAAGTTATCATTTCTCATGGTGATTGAAGGTATCAGGAATGATTTGGTCTTGGAGATAGAGAAAAAAAATTTGTATCAATATGAATAATGACCAACAATAGTGCAGATCATGCGGGTTTTGGGGGAATCATATGCAAGATAAGATAGTGCTTCCACCAAGAACTCATAGTGTAGCTCATGTTCAGGCTGCTATAATAAAGTAGATAATGTTGCCATTGCATCAGCAGCCTTGTTCTCTGTTCTAGGAATTTGCTCAAATGTTATAGATATGAAATACTTCTTTAGATCATCTACCATTCTCTTGTATGGGATCAACTTTCCATCTTTCATTTGGTACACATCATTGACTGTGCACACTCTAATTGATTTATCTAGTTTAGAAATAGGTACAATATTTGAGATCCATTCAGCATAGTCAATAACATGGATGAATCTGACTTTTAGTAGTTTCTCTAATTCAACTTTAACCAAGAGTGCAACATGTGGATGCATCTTTCTCAATTTTTGCTTAATAGGTTTGACCCCTAGAGCTATAGATAAATGGTGCATTATAAGATCAGGATCCAACCCTAGCATATCTAAATATTTCCATGCAAAGTTGATTTTTTTCTCTATTAGGAATATGGTAAATTTTTGCTTTTCCTCTTCTAATAAGAATTTTCCTACATGGATCAACTGTAGTTCTTCTATTGTTCCCAAGTTGATAGATTGAGTGGGCTCAATTAGAACTAGAGATCTATCCTATAAATGACTCGAAAGGATATCAAATATCTCATCCTTAGGCACCTCAGAGAGGTTTTCACCTTCGGATATGTCTTTTATTTTTACTTTTGTAGGTTCTGAGACTTCCACAAAGTGATTTTCACCCTCAGAACTCCTTTTATTTTTATTTTTATTCTTATTCTTTGACTAAGATACTTGATGTCTGACTCTGTCATGCTGACGCTTGGTTCACTGATGGAAGTCTTCATAGGCTCAACTACATTTAGGTAGAAAGAAAGGGCATAGTCATTTGGGAAAGTAAAGATACCTTGGCTAAGATTAGTGGAAGTTTGGTCAAGAAGGTCAGGATGTTGGATAGTCAAAGTGGGAAAAGATTGGGAGATAGTGTTTACAGATATGGATTTGTCATCATTGGTCCTAACTCGACACTCGAGTTTGAGGGTGATATTACAACTCAAAACGTTCAATTTGTGAATAGGCTCAATGTTATTGTGGGAGTCCAATTCAGCCATAGGTGGATCAAACTTGTTAAGTTCATTATTTCTCTCTAGACTTAGGTTGGGTTTAGGTGCATATTGGTGAATAACATCAATATGTTTTTCTGTGATAAGCTCATCTTCCTCTGGAATGACTCCCCATTCATAGTCATTTGATTCCTCATATATGCCTCTAGGAAAATTGAGAACATGAGTAAAGTTAGGGTGAATACCCCAAGAAGGGTTACCCTCAGATTCTAATTTGAATTCATACTCATGAGAATCTACCCCAGAATAACTACCACCTTCCTCCTTGTCTATTTTCTTATCTTTGAGATTAGCTGGTTCATGTGGTGCAACTATCTCTTGTTCCATAGTAGGTTCTTGTGTGTCTACCACATTAATTCTTTTGATTGGATCATCTTCTATTTCAAGGAGGTCTTTTATTTCTTTAGGAAAATGTTCATAATAAATGAGCTCCTCAGTGGTGTCTAAATCATCGGTGTTAGACTGTTGTATTGTTTCCTGCTTTGGTTCAATTTGTTCTTAGACATGCATGGAGTTCTTTCTAAGATAGAAAGGCTTCTTCTTATATGCTAGACCTATTGTATCATTTTTGGTTCAGCCATGGTGATCAAGAGGTGATAGAAGACCCTTACCTTGTAGTCCTAGAGGTCCTTTTTCAGTATATCCCATTTTTGTGATCAATTTTTCCCTTGGTCCATATGACTTCTGAGGAATTTTGCTTGAAGTGGAGTCACATTTCTGGACTGACTGAGAGTTAGATTCCTCTTTATACAACCATGCAAGAACAACTTCATCTTCCTCAAACTCTTGTTTAGATACTTGTTCTGGAACAAAGCTTCCATTGTATAGGAATTGGGATTTTTTAGCATTAGGTTTCACTTTGTCTAACGATTGCCCATAAGACTTAGGGGACAATGAGAGAGATGTGAGAGATAAAATGGGTTCTATTGTGTATTCTCCCATACAATTATCTTTGATTTTGACCTCTTTTGCAATGTCTTCCATCTTGGATGTGGATGCTACATCTGTTTGCTCAGTGGAAGATTCTTTGTTATTAGGAACAAGTTTATCTTCACTTTCTTTCAATGCTTTGCAAGTTGTAGATATGTCTGTTGGAATGGTTACCTCTACTCCTTCATAAGGAAATTTCAAACATTGATGGTATGTAGAAGGAATAGCTTTCATTTCATGTATCCAGGGTCTCCCTAAAAGGATGTTGTAAGCCAAAGGTAGATCAAGAACTTGACATGTAGTATCTCTGATTACTGGACTTGTTCTGATAGGTAAGACAATGGTGCCTTTGGAAGATCTTTCTTGCTCATCATATGCTTTGATAGTTATCTTCTTTCTAGGATCAATAGCCATTTCTGAAAATCCCAGTTGTGTGATCAAGCTGAAAGAACAAATGTTTAATCCAATGCCCCCATCTATCAACACACATTTGACATGATGGTTTTGGATCAAGACTTCAATATGCAAGGGCAGATTATGTGAATGACTCAAGGAGTTATCATCTTCCTCTAAAAAGGAGATATACTGCGGATATGTAAGATGACCAACCATAGTCTGGAATCTGTCTAAATCAAGCTTGTCAAGAACATTGGATCCGAGTAGAGCTTTGTCTAGAATGGCTCTATGAGCTGGAGATATCCGAAGCAACTCAAATATGGAGATTTTTTGCATTTGTATGCTAGAGTTGTTGGACAATACTGTATGATGTAGGCCTCGTGTCTTTAGGATTTGAATATTTAGATGTAGCCTTCTGTTTAGAAGTAGATGAAAGATTGAAAGGCATCTTAGGGACATTGGATGAATTTGGGATTTGTCCTAGTAGATGCACCTGAGCTTGTGATCGAGTAACTGCGTTAGCTGAATGATTTTCTCTATCTCTTCATACAATTGTGATGACATTGCAACACTCAGATAGACATGGTTCAACCATATTGATGACAACATTGTTTCCAGAGTAGATATAATTGACTTTAGCACCCATATTAGGTTGAGAAGAAGAATCTTCTTTACCATGTCTTGGAAATGGCTTTGTGAATGTTGTATGATCATTATTGCTTTTATGATTGTCAATCATGATTTCTCCATTATCAATTTTGTCTTGTATGAGGTGTTTCAAGCGTACATAGTTATTGGTTTTATGACCCTTATTATGATGGAAGTCACAAAAATTGGTCTCTTTCCACCATTTTGGTTGAGGTTCAGGATCAAATGGTCAGATCTCAGGAAAGTAAATGATGTTGTTAGCCAACAGAGTTGTCATGGTAGATTCCAAGGACTCTCCAAGAGGAGTGAATTTGCGGTTAGGATCTGTAGCCCAAGGTTTGTAAGTAGATGGTTTCTTGTTAGATCCTGTTGCTTTAGCTTCAGAAGCTTTGATGGCTTGGGTGCCAATAGTGAGATTGAAAGTAGGTGCCTTAGAAGGGGGATGGATATTATCAACAATGCCATCTGTGACAATGCCTTTATTCTTGTTCCAATTTTTGCCTCTATCCTTAGAATTAGATCCAGATTCATACTTGTCCTTTTGAAGTGATATGTCTCCTTTTTGCACAAGTACTTTCTCAATTTTGATTGCATTTTCTACCATCTTATCAAAGGATGTATGATTTTGCATTTGCAAGTGGTAGTTGAGTTATGGAACAAGATTGTTGTTGAAGATTTCCAGCTTCTCAGTTTTTGGAATGGGTCTAGCATATAGAGAAAACTTCTTCCTCCATCTTTTGAGAAAAGTCAAGAATGGTTCTCCTAAGTATTGTTTCAGATTGCAGATGTCGATCATGGTGACCAAATGTTGGATGTTATAGGAGTATTTTTTATAGAACAATTTGATTAATTCCTCAAAATTTTTGATAGTTGGAGGCATTTTTGAGAACCAATGAATGGCTGACCCTCCTAGAAATCAAGGGAAAAGATGCATTAAGTAATTTGGTTCGTGCATGAACTCCATAGATTGAGTACATAATTTTCTGACATGATCTGGAGGATCAGAGTTTCCATCATACTTATCATACTTAGGTATCTCCACTCTTTTAGGGAATGGCGGCATGTACAAGTCTTTATCAAATGGAAAAGGGCATAGAGCCTCCATGGAGAAATCTTTAGGTTCCTTTTGTTTTTCAAGTTTGTTAAGTTTGACTTACATGGCATTAATTTGTTTCATCATAGCTATGATTGGAGTTTCTTCCTCATGTGTAATGATATCTTCAACATTAAAGTTGGGAGGAAGTTTAGCCCCTTGACGAGCTAGTTCTAGAAAGTATGTTTCTCTGTCTTCCTTCAAGAAATGCCTCATCATTTTCTTGAAGTCATCATCATTTTGATATCGAGCAATTTCAGATCGTGTGGGTTCTTGATCTGCACCATGTTGAGAGTGATGTCCTTGAGACCCATGATGTGTCCCTCCGTGAGACATGTTAGGAGTTTTAGGACTCCCTGGAATAGATTGATGTAGAGATTTGGGGGTATGTAACCAGTTTCTAGTCAAAGATTGCCAAGACCATCATCTTCGTAAAGACCTGAATTGTAGATTTCATCAAAGGTTGGTCCCATGTGAGTAGAAAGAGGTAAGGTATGAGATGCTTCTCTAGATTTCTTGTGTGATGAAGCTTGAGTTTCCACCATTAACCTTGGGTGAAGCAAAAGAGCAAGATGAAGACAATTGAAAAATTAATTGATTCAAGAAGATCGAATGATGCAACCTTGTCAAGATTGAATTGATTCAAGATTAGATCAGACGTAAATGAAGGATAATGTGCCACAGTAGTATGGTTAGATGCCCAATAGATGGTGGGCACGAGCTCTCAACACTTAGCCATTTTGTAAGAAGACTAAATTTTAAAAATAATTTTGACAAGGTTTTGAGACAAGATGAAAAAGACTCAAATCGATAAATCAGAAGGCTAAATCAGACTCAAGAGACCACCTTAGGAAAATGGATGGATTTTTTATAGGTTCTGCTCTATTTCTGACACAATGATTTGTTTGACAAAATCTGGATGTAGGTTGTAAAAATTAGATTTCTAACAACTTTGACTTTAGCTTTGATACGAGTTTTGAAATTTCAGGATGACTTCTGACACAAGAAAGGATTTTTGCTTCAGATTTGCAATTTTTCAATTTTTAGAACCAGTTTGTTTGCAAGTTTTTCTCTATTCAAGCTTGTAGATTCATGTAATAATTTAGGATCTTTAGTTTTCAATAACCAAGTAGATAACAAACACGCAGAACATCAAGAAAAGGGAAGCAATCAATCATCTGAAAACAATGAACAAGGGAAAAAGAAACCTTGCGCATGAACAAGCAATAGTGACTTAATGTGCTAATCCCTAGGAATGCTACTTGTGTATGTTCCAAAAAGTTTTTCAATAACGCACATAGTCCTAGAAAATGAAAAATTTGGCCTCGCTAGGGTTTGTAGTAATGGTCTGACTCTGTAACTTTTGTGATCTCAAGAGGGTGAACTCCAATCCAAGCGCACCGAGGTTTTGACACAATCTGAGAATTTAATCAATCATGAGCTGCTAGGGAGATCTGATAGCCCAAAAAGAGACCACGCCTGTGAAGATTTTTTCCACAAGGACATTTATATAGCGGCTGCTGCTACCACAACAAAAATGGAAATTACCGCTTGAGGTTCCATCCACGTGGTTGACCCAATTAAGGGAATGTCCACTACATTTAACCCTCTCTAAAGGTGACTCACAAAATATACCACATGGGGACTAGATCAGATTCAAGGATCTAGGTTTCTGGTACTATCCAAAAAGGAAGTAGAGCATAATCCCCTAGCCTCTTCACTTCACCAAAAAAAAGAAGACAGATTAATCTGACACGCTAAGACTGAAATTATCTCACCAAGATCTATGATGTGAACAACTTATGGTCTCTCAGTCTCTCTAGAGAGGGAATGTATCAATCAAAAGCCGAGGACACAAATCAAGGGAACATGAGACAATCTCAATATCCTCCCTACCTACAAGGGGATCCTTCGTCAAGAAGAGCTTCACATGCATGAACAAGAAAATGAAGCCCACTCTCTCGAGATCATCCATAAATAGTGTTCATAGGGCCTAATTACTATGTGTAACAGATATGCAAAAAGCAAATCTATGTTCATTTTAGAGCCCAAAACTGAAGTGTGAATTATGAAAGATGTAAAGGTACTCAATATTGACACAAGAGAGTTTGTTTTATGTCCCAAAATGAAGTTTTATCAGATGTAATAGAATACTTGATTTCCTCGCAATGCTATTAGTATATTTTACCTATTTTAGCAATTTTTTAGCATTTGTCTTCTATCTTTTGTACCCACAAGATGTACCTGCACCTGCAAACCACTGTTATGAAAAAATTACCTATTCTTGTACATGAAACCCACTGTTATAAAAATTTATCAAAAAGGAAACACAACTTGTCAACCCCACATGGTAGAAAATTAGGTTAGTCAAAGATAATATGTCATTTGATAATCGAAAAACCTATTGTCATAAAAAATCAAATTCTGACCATTCTACACTAAATCAATCATAAATTTTGAAAATAAAAACAAAATTAATCCAAACCAATAGAAAATGAAAGCTAACTCAAATGCCTTTCCATAAATATAAATTTTGGATCTATATCATGTCATATGTGCATGTACCAATAAAAACATCAATCATATTTCATAAAATCAGGTTCAGACTAGTATTCACTAAAATGATCATAACTTTTTCAAATCAAAAGGAAATTAATCCAAACAAATGGAAAATGAAATTTAACTCAAATACCTTTCCAAAAATATAAATTTTGGATCTATATCATGTCATATGTGCATGTACCAATAAAAACATCAGTCGGATTTCATAAAATCAGGTTCTGACCAGTCTTCACTAAAATAATCATAACTTTTTCAAATCAAAACTAAATTAATCCAAACCAATGGAAAATGAAATATAACTCAAATACCTTTCTAGAAATATAAATTTTGGATCTGTATCATGTCATATGTGTATCTACAATAAAAACATCAGTTGGATTTCTAGAAAAATAGCCCAGAAATTTATCACAAAACTCACAAAAATTAACCTTGTGGTCGAGGGTTCGAGAAAAATGATAGAAATTTAATAGAATAGAATGGAAACACATTTTAGGGCCCCACGGTGGGTGCTAGAAATGTGTGTGTGAATTTTGTACCTAGCTATAGACACAACACTTTAGTAAAACATTAGAGGTTAGCGAAAACTGAAATCTGCAATTAATTGAAACTATGCTAACCAAGAGATTTACTACCTTCTAGTAGGTGCGAGTATGATGTTCTCAGATTGAAATTGAGATTAGTGACAATGAAAAACCTAAATGAAGGATTTAAAATGATGAAAGCAATGAAATGTGAATGCAAATTAATCTATTTTTTTGTATTTTGAATGCAATTAGATGAAAAACTATATGAAATTAATCTAGAATGAAATTGAAATGATATGAAAATTAATCTAAGAATTATATGAATTGATATGAAAATCTATGAAAAACTATGAATTGATCTCACAGAATTGCCTATCACAAAATCTTTGTTCTTCAGTTGTAAATTCGCCAGAGTAATTGTGCAAATTCGAGAGATGTGAGATTGAAAGCTTGAGGGATTTTTAGAGGGATATTGATTGATTGAAAGCTTGAGGGATTTAGAGAGATCTTTGTGAAGAGTTGAGCCTTGTTTTTATAGAAATCCAAGGCTTGAGGATGCATTGAGAAAAGCCATAAATCACTCTTGATAAACTCAGGTTGATTTTTGAGTTAACAAGAAATTAAGAATAAATAAACTCATAAAATCATGCAAAAGCAGTTTTTATCTCAAAATAGAGTTTAGTTCTCTTTTTTCAACTCATCATCAGATGTTGAGTTTAGAAAGTTAACAAATTGAAAATAATAGTTGTTTTAAAGTTGACTGCTTTTCTAATTGTGCATGTTTTAATATGAATTAATTAAAAATAAAGTGATTTATTCTCAACTTAACTGATTTTAAAATTAAAACAATTGATTTATGGGTTAATCAATTATTAAATCAAATTTTTATTCAAAAACTATATTATTAAAAATTGACAATTGACATTAATTAATTAAATAAGAATTTAATCAATTAGTCATGAGATTTTAGATTTATTGTCAAAATTAAATAATACAATTTAGGTATAAATATAATTAAATTTAATTAAATAATTAAGTGGCAGTATTAAATCTAATTAATTAAATATTCAGAATATTCAATTAATCAAACTTTAGGATAAATAAGATTTATCGCCAAATAATATTTAAATCAAAGATAATTAGGATAAATAGGAATATTGCTAGGAATATTCCCCGATGCAAAATTTAGGATAATCAATTAGAATTTTGATAACTTGATGTGTAGATGTGCCATAGGTTAGGACTTTTGTATTGATTTCATTCGATTTGAGGATGTAGGAGGTTAATGAACCTATAGCCCATTTTTGAGGTATTACACTACTTACATATAGAATCTTGTAAAAAAGAATTATCATTTAATTGTGTTTAAGGTGGTCAAACATACACCTAATTCTTCTTTTTTTCTTTAAATTTTTGTACTACTACATTGAAATTTGAAATTGTCAACATATAGAATAATTGTTTTTCAAAAAAGGCCTAGTATCTTAGAAACTAAACTCAATTTTCTACAGATTCTCTTCTTACATATTTTTGATATAATATTTATAACTTGTTCAAATTTTTATGTCAACTTGCCTAAACCTAATTTTATGAATTTTCATTACCACTTAAGGGTGTAGTTTGGCATACCATGATCCTGCAGATACCCATATATCTCTTTGAGATCTTTAGTTTTGTAAAAATAGAGCTTCATTAGTTTCCTAGATAAAAAATTATGCCCTTTGGAAATTGCATTATTTTAGGTAGGAAAATTTTAAAAAATTCAAAATATTTTAGTGAATGCAAAACCCATTATAGGAATGTTGTTGGCATATTCTAAGGTAAAAGAAAAGAGATAAAAGAGGTTGGACACAAATCATACTTGAGTGACACCTTTGTGATGATTCAAAGGCAGTTATATACTTTCGAGGATAACAAAGTAAAATAGGTTTTAGTTGGGATAGTGTAGATTGTGGCTCTAGCTTGCAGATTATTATAAAGAGGAGGCCAATTTTTTTTCTATAGAAATATATTTATGAAATGTTATGGTAAAATCTCATTGAGGATGATAGAAATCATGTATTTCTATTCTTTTAATTCTCTATTTATTTATGTATTGTGTTGTGTGTGTTTAGGTGAGTAAGGGCACTATCCTTTATTAAGTGGAATTAGAGAAGAAGTTCCTAAGTGTATAAGTAGAAAACAAAATATTTCAAAGTTTACACTATGAATGTAGTTGTGGGTCTAAGTGAAAAGTGCATTAAATTCCTCCATAAAGGAAGTATGATGGAATAATTAATGGTGTGACTGAATAGGGTTTCAAGACCCTCAAAAGACAGTGCAAGCATTGTAAGAGGAGTTGGACAAACAAGATGATATTAAGGAAAGATATGAGAGTATGGATGAATCTGAAGAAGAGAAGATTATTGAAGAGCAAGGAGTGTATGAAAATTGTGATCTGAGGCTAGGTATTTTAGGGCTATTTAAAAGATTGAAAAGAGACAAACTATTGTTCAGTTTCCACATTTTTTAGAAATATTAATCTAGAAGAGTTAATCAATTTGATTAATAATATAGAAGAGTATAATGAGTATGAAGAAGTAGAAGATATTAATATGGTAAAAATTGTAAAGACCAAGTTGAAAGGTCCTGCTAAAATTTTGTGGAAGAATGTTCAACTGGAGAGGAATAGAAGAAGAAAAAGAGAAAATAACAAGATAGTATTAGATGGTGGAAATTTTAAAGAGATAACTCATTATTCTCGACTATTAGATTGATTTTTTGTAGAAAGCAGGAAAAAATATCAAATTATAAACAAAAGAGTTATATTGATTTCTAATAAAAATATCCTATTCTGAGGCTGAAAAGGAAAAACATTTCCCATTATATAAATAGGTAAAAGTATTGCATTCAATAAGAGTGGATAATGGTAACAATGTCCACCATTGAATATGCATATCAATTATCTTTAAAGGTTGAAGAGAATCTAAAGAATAGGTTCAAGAGAGAAAGGAAAATAAAAGAGGCCATGATGGAAAGACTAGTTGATGGTCTTGTAGAGGATGAAATGAAGACTATAAGAAGAATGAAAACTATAGTAGAAGTAAGCGTCATAAAGAAAATAATCCGTATCACGCTCCTGATCAAACTAGTTGAGATCAAAGAGGAAAAGGAAGACGATGAGGACTAGGAAGAAGAGGCTTTTGTGGAAGATGTTTTAAATATGGAGAAGAAAGACATAAAGCCTATGAGTGTCTCCAAAATCAAGGAAGGAAACATAGGAGAACAAAGGTAAATGCAAAAGTTGCTCATGTAGATGAAGATGTTGAGTGTTAACATTATTTATATGCTAAAAGAGGAGAGGTTCTTGTTACCTAAAGATCCTTGTTAAATAATGAGAAAGAACCTATGTAATGGATGTATTTTTTTCATGAATGATATATATTTAGTGGTAAAAATTGTAATGCAATTATAGATAGTGATAGCGTTGATAACCTTGTTTCAAAGGAAATAGTTATAAAATTTAATTTAGAGAGAAGGATGCATTTGAATTCCTCTCAAATTACTTGGTTTCATAAGGACCACAAGGCCTTGGTTAATGAATAATATCTCATAAAGTTCAAAATTATAAACTATCATGATGAGTTATTATGTAATATTATTCCTATTGATGTTTGTCATATGTTGTTAGGAAAACCATTTAGTTTTGATCATCATATTGTTCATGACGAGCATGCAAATACCTATTCTATGAAATAAGATGTAGTGTAGCAAAATTTGAAGCTAGTGAAGAAACTAAAGAAAAGACATACAATAATGCAAGAATATGTTTTGTTGATGGAGGGAAGTTTCAATAAGGTATAAAGCATGACCATATATATTTATTTTTATTTAATTCTAAAATTTAATAAAGAAGTAGAAGACATACTTGTGGAGGTTGCATAATTGTTGAATGAGTTTCAAGATATTTTATCTAATAATGTACCTAATAGATTTCCATAGGTAATAAATATTAGTTATAAAATGGACTTGATTATTGGAGCCAAATTATTAGACAAGGTAGCTCATAGAATGAATGTACAAAAGAGCTAAGAATTGAATAGATAAGTGCATGAGTTGTTGTTGAGAGGGTTGACTGAAGACAATTTGAGTGCATGTGTCCAATATAAGTAGTACTAGAATAAAAATAAAATGTAGAATAGAGAATATGTATATATTCTCGGGGTATTAATAAGATTACTACTAAGCATAGATTTCCCTTGCCAAGGATAGATGACATTATGGATTTTTTGAGTGGAGTTTACTACTTGACATAGATATATTTGAAGAGTGTATATCACCAAATTTTAATGAGAGAAGGAGATTATTATAAAAAAAATTAAGGCAAAGGAGTAATTGTACGAGAAGTTATACCCTTTGAGCTAACTAATGCACCAATCACATTCATCCACCTCATGCATAATGCATTGAAATAATTTTTGAGTAAGATTGTTATTGTTTACTTGAATGATATTTTGATCTATAGTAAGACATTGGAATAGCATATAATGCATATTCATAGGGTCTTTGAGAAGCTAAGAGAAGAAAAGATATTGATTACCTTGAAGAAGTGTAATTTTTGTGAAGGAGCTAGAGTATACATGATTTTGTTTCTTAGTAGATGGTATTAAAATAGATCTAGATAATTTGAAGGCTATCCTTCAGTGGCCTACTCTAGGAGTCCTAGTGAGGTAATAATTTTCATGATTTAGCTATTAAAAAAAATATTATCAAATTTTTTAGTAGTATCTATGGACCTGTTAAAATTTAATCTTTCCTTGGTAAAATATGTATTTAAAGGATAAACCAAGGTATCCTATTGTATTTGTCCTCTAGTCCAAGTGGGAGGACATGTCATATTTGTAATTCCTTTATTAAGGAAAATAGATATTCCTCCTTATGAGGAATCCTACACTTGTCTCACACACTATTAAAATGCGGCATGCATAGAAATGGGAGTTACAATGTAACTCATTCCTCACATCTCTATTAAAGAGATGGCTCTCCTTCTCTCTTCACATGAGATAATTCTTCTTCTTGAACACTATTGTATGAGCTAATCTCTCTCTCTCTCTCTCTCTCTCTCTCTCTCTCTCTCTCTCTCATTCTTAGGCATTTTTTCCACATTCATTATATCACAAGGTTTTTTTTATGCTTTTCCCCCTTAAAAATATTGTCTCCTTTATTGCTTTTCTCTTTGGTGAATGCTCCTAGTTTTGTGTTAATTCATGGTAAATCTTCTTACTCCTTTCTCATTGCATTAAACAATTTCCTGTCTCTCTTTATTTATTTATTATTTTAATAGGACCCCTAACTTAAACAATGAAAGGGGATAGAAAAAACTTTAAGTGGACCATGGGAGGAGAAAAAAGATTTAATTTTTTGAAAATAAAAGCTATAGATAATCCTATTCTTACACTTCCAATTTGTAATAAGATATTTCAAGTAGATTGTGATGCTAGTAGAAAGGATGTTGGAGCTATTTTGATTGTGGAAGGTAAATTGTTGCTTATTTTAGCATTAAGTTGAATGATGCAATAATTAAATATTATATTTATGATCAAGAGTTTTATGCTACAGCTCAAAAATTTAGGAAGTGGACACATTATCTTTTTATAAAGAGTTATTTTTATTTATTAATCATCAAGATTTATAGTATTTGAATAGTCAAGAAAAGTTGACCCAAAGGCATTTAAAATGGGTTGAGTTTTTTCAAAGTTACAATTTTGATTTGAAGCACAAAAGTGGTAAATCTATCAGAGTTGTAGACATGCTAAGTATAAGGATGAATTTGTTGATAGAGGAGAAGATTGAATATTTTAGGTTCAATGAGTTCTTCAGAGTTTGTATCCAAAGGATCATGATCTTGTCAAGGCCTAGAGATCTTCCATAGAGTTTGTTACATAAGACACGACCATGTGAATAGATTTTAAAATATAGGATGGGATGATATTCTAGGGATCCCAATTTTGTATTCCAAAGAGTTCCATGAGTTAGAACCTAATCAAACATAAGTGTAGTGAAGAATTGGTTGGCCACTTTAGTAGCGATAAAATTGTCTCTTTGGTTTGCGAGAATTATTATTGGCCATAATTTCAACAATATGTTAATAAATATTTTTATAATTATAAAATACTTCAAATATTAAAAAAAGAGAGAAATACTTGGTTATATCAACCACTACATGTACTAGGGAAGTCGTGAGAGTATTTTAGCATTATATTTTTTCTTTGTTTACCAAGTACTAAAAGGGGACATGATTCTATTTTTATGGTGATAGGAAAGATCTCAAAGATGGTATATTTAAATCCTTTTAAGAAAAATAATAATGGTGTTCATGTGGTAGAGTTGTTTTTAAGAGAAGTGGTGAGACTACATGGTCTACAAAAGAGAATATTTTTAAATTGGCACACTAAGTTTGTTGGGTACTTTTTGAGAAAATTGTAGAAAAAGTTGAGGATCAATTTGAACTATAATTGTTGAGCACACTATCCATAGCCTAATGCGCAAATAGAATTTGAAAATAGGAGTTTCAGAAACCTATTGAGATTCTTGGTAGGAGATAAATGAAAGGTGTGTGATTTGATTTTATATAGAATAATTTTCATATAAAAATTCTTTCAATAGGATCATTAGTAAATAACCATTCTAAATTGTATATGTAAATAGTCTTAGAGATAATTTTGAGTTACCAAAGTTAGATAAAGTAGAAAAGTGTGATATCGAAGCTAAAAACTTTGTAAAACATATAAAAAATTTGCATGAAGAGGAGAGAAAGAATATTAATAATATATGAATATTTAGAACAAGCATCAGTAATATAAAGAGACTTAAGAAATTTTAGATTTTATATAAATTCATGGTTTATCTATGAAAATAAAGGTTTTGAATAGGAATATATAATAAGTTGAAGATAAAGAAAGTTGTAACATGCAAACTCATTAAGATTATGATTTTGGAAATTATTATGAAATACAATTTTGAAGTGAACTTAATATTTTATCTGTGTTTAATATCTCAAATTTGACACAGTATCATGAAGAAAGTATTTAAGATGAAATAATATAAGCATAGTGGAATATTCTACTACCTACTTTAGCTAAGGAGGATATAAAATATATCTTGGATAGTTGAGTGGAGAGAAGCACAAGAAATAGGTAGTATGAGGATTAAGTGGTTAAATAGAGGTGATGACCTTTTGAAGATTCATCATGGCTATCAAAGCTAGAGCTTGACCATCTAGATTTTCCTTTGAATAGCTAAGGTGTGAAGAGGTTACTTATTAAATTACTTGAGTTTGTAATATGGGAGGATCTATATTGTAGGAGAAATATTTCATGACTTAAAAATATTAGTTAGTTTTTCAATAAAATCCTCTTTTGGGTGGGGTTAGTATTTTTGGAAAGTTTAATATTTTAAGTTTTTATTTGTACATACAAGATCTTCAAAACCTGCCAAAGTAGAAGAATAGGAAAATATAACGACTCAAACCATAATCATGTCAATATCCTATATCACTTGGGATATTAATGTTTTAGGGCTTGAAAATTTTATCAAATATTTGAAACTTGAATTTTGGACCTTTAATTGATCATATGGAATCTACAAAAGGTCTATTCATTTGATGATTTGAGTTGAGTGTGGTGTATATATCTTCAATAGATTCATTTAAAAAATGTGGAGCTCCATAGGGTTCCAAGATCAAAAGTTATGGCCTCCAAAATTTGAACTACTTTGAGGAAAAAAAATTAAAAATCACAATTTTCTATTCAACAATAAAAACTTATTTGGGCATATTTTGATGCAAGAGAAAGGAGAGAAAATGGGTGGGAAACATATCAAAGAGGTGAGCACGACACCTTGCAAATGATTATAGTGGAGTAATATGTCCTATGATAAAAAGGAAAGAGGGTTTACTTGGGACAATTTTGGTAGTGCAAATTATGGTAATGGCTTGTAGATAACTATAGTAAGAAGACACATGTGGCAATAGAAATTTATTTCTAAAAAAAATTTAATGTCATTTCAATAAAAATGATAGAAATCAAATATTATTATTCTTTCAATTATGTATTTTTTCCTCTATTGTGTACACTCCTATTCTTTCTTTCTACCACTCCATTTTGTTATGGGGTTCTAGGTGCATAAAATTGTCTCCTAGTACCAAATTCTTCATAATATATTTCAAATTCATATTATGTGAATTCACAAACTCTATCTAAACTTAATTTTTTATCTTATCTTCTACTCCATTCTCAACAATAGATTTATATGCCTTACTCTATCTAAGATTCTATTTTTTCTTTTAAGAAAGTAACCCATGCCATTGTACTGTATTCATAAATAAGAAACATAAAATACATTTAACCCTTTAGTTATCTTCTTCTTGTAGGTATTCATTGGTCAGTATGAATTAGATCCATAGTTTTTTTAGTAAAAATATATGTGTTCTTAAATCTATTCCTTGTCTACTTTCCTATTAAATATTCCTTGTGTATTGTATTATCATCCTTGATGATACTTGGTAAATTTCTCACTGCTTGTTTGTAACTAGTATTCATCATGTTATCAAAATAAATTTTTCCTATCCTCTCATGTCATGACAAATATTCACTACTTTGCATCAATAAATAATTACTTCTTATCTTTTTGTATAGGTAATAGACATTATTATTTATCCTAATCCCTTCTACAACTAACTTTTTTAGAAATTTCCTTTTCTAATTTGGCATCTAGATCCATGAAGTGTCAACTTGTAGTATTTTATTCAAATTTGAGTAACACTCAAAAGATATATCATAAAATTGTAACATTAAAAAAATCTGCATCCTTGTTCTTACCATTGACATATATATTTCCCTTACCAAATATTGGTGTGATCTTGTCTCCACAAAAATTAATAGATCTACCATCATATTTTTCAAAGTTAGGAGAATTATTTCCATCACCAAACATATGATTCATGAATTTTATATCTAAATTAAGAAATACATTTTTTCCTTCTTTTTCATATAGACAAGTTTGTAGAATCATTCGTATTTCACTATTTTATTTACCATGAAAATTACCAAGCATTTCACTACCTTATTTATTCTTGGATAAAATCAATGTGTCTTTATTTAAATGATCACAAACTTCATATTCGGATGAGTTGGTCTCTTTTGAATAGAAACTCTTCATAGGATTATCCTTTACACGTTCTTTGTTATTTCTTTCATCTCTTCTATAATTATACTTTTTTTTTCATCATAAGAACTTCTATTTTTATCTTCTTCTAATGTACATATAGCACCATAATGAGCAACTCTTTGATAATTTAAACATTTAAAGTGCAAGTTACATTCATATTTTTGGGGCCCTTTGTTTAGTCTTCTCACAAATTTTTCTTCCTCAAAATCTATTTCATTGCTTGTTTTAGGTGTATATTCAATCTTCTTACTAACTTGGAATGTAAATTATTTCTTGATATTATCTTTGATTTTCTATGTATCATAGGCATAGATCACTACATAGAGCTCATCCAATGTATGTGTACCCATGTTGTTACTTTTTTCAATAGTATATACCTTAGGTCTATAGGACCTTGCTAATTTTCTCATACCTTTTCTTACAACTTCATTTTCCTCCATAGTTCCTCAAGAACTTAAAATTTCATTTACAATCCCATTTACCCAATGTAGGTAACTTCTATTTTTCTCATCTTCCTAAAGAAATATACATATTTTGAAAGTTTTAGTCCATGTTTTGTATCTCAACTTTCTCCATCTTCACATCTCCTTCATAGATAATTCCAATCTTTTTTTCTAAACTTTTTTTGAAAACTTGCAAGGCATGACCTTAAAATATCATGAATCACTCAAACCATTGATAATAGTATTTCTTTCCTTCTCATTGCTCTCATGTGGTATGTTCTTATCCAAAGTAGAAGGAGCAATATTATGAGTATACCATTTCTCAATAGATTCCCATATTCCAAATGGTGGAGAGTTCAAATAGGATTTTATCCACATATACCAAAAGAATAATTTGTGCCATCAAAATTTGGTACTATCCAACCTAATTCTTGAACCATCTTGGACCTTCCTCGGGTAGTTAATATTTCCCTAAAGGAACCCTGGTTTGATAGAAAGTTTTGAATAATGTAAAACAATATTGAAATGGGGTTGAATCATTCTTGAAATAATTCCTAATCTTTTTAAGCCACTAAATCATAGCAATTATATTTAACCAACTAAAAATAAAGGAAAGATAGTGTAATGAATGACATAATAATGAACACAAATTGTTTATATTGAAAATATAATGTGGGAAAAATTATAGTGAAAAAATGCTTAATATATATAAGAAAAACTGACTACAAATATTTTAAGCTCGAGGCCAATATAGTCCATTTCTCTTTATTGGACTTGTACGTTAAGGTTTATGACATTATTGAAAGATAAAAGTAACTTGAGTGTGAGATGTACAATCCTAGGATAAGATATAGGAAGGATTTGAAGGTTTAATCTCAATGCATTAGGAGATGATACAAATCTAGACATAAGCTACAAAAGGGCACACTACCTTCTACCGGGAACACAATAAGATAATTTCAAATGAACAGATATTAAGGACATGAAACTAGTCAAGAACCACTCTATAAAATGACCAAATTTATTGAAAACATCACACACATCCACTACCTCAAAACTCTATCATTATATAATATATGATAATGAAATCTCTTCATAATATTGATCTTAACACTTCTTCATGACATATGCCTCCACATAATTTAAATTTATTCCACACATTAGATCACTAATTACCACATCCATATATATCATTTTGTTCATCAAAAACCTTATCTAGGTTAGCCACAATCATAACACACATATTTTAAATAAAATTAAACACAATGAGCATATTTTGTAAATATAGTCCACTTAAGGAGTTAAAGGTTAACCAAATACATTATAAAACATCTTGCTAAGACATTATAAATCATCTTCTCACAAAAAAACATCGTCCAAAGTTAGAATTAAATGTAGTTTGTAGTAAAAAAATATACCATGTTAACCAAATGGCCTAAAAAAATCATCCAATATAAATTTAAAAAATATAGTTCTCTACATGCCAAAGTAAGACTTATAAAAACAACTTAACTCAACCTCCAATGTATGAGTATACCAAACGACTATGATAAAATAAAGACAAGGAAAGCAAGCCATCCAAAGATGAAGAAAAATTATAATACCAAGAAATAGAAAATCACAACTTTTCTTGCAAAGAAAACCAACACTTGACAATTGAATTCCAATAGTGCACAAATATTCTAATAATTCCTTCTAAACCACACACCTAGGAACAACATTACATAGTAATGAATATCATTCTATGTTTCATTCCTAATAGGAAAACTTGCTAATTGAAACTACTAACCACATTAAATGAATTGATGGAGACCTAAAAAAATAATAGTGCAATGTCCATGAAATATAGACATTATGTCTAGAATCATAATCCCTCAGCTTCAAACATTAAGGAATTTGGAGTTTTCTCCCATACAATATTCTTTAAAATACTCTTTCTTGCATATTCTAACTTCTAATACTATCACATTTTACAATCATCACTAGAGGATATTTGTATATCAAACCACTTATTTTGTGACCTCCATTGATCATTACATATCAAGTAAAAATATACTCACATCATATTGACATAAATGACTTGACATTGGACTCACATTGTTAATAATCTTCCCTTTGTTGGGTATGTGCAAGAAGTTGGGTACCAATTCGGCAAAAGTCTTGTAGAATTGGAAGATGCCACTTGAAACAGGCACCCATTTTCAAAAATCAGGCACCCGATTTAGGTTCGAGAGCCTAATCCGAAATTCAAAAAAAGGGTGCCCGTTTCCATTTTTTTTTTATTACTAAAAATACATTTTAACACTTCAAATTTTTTTTTAAAGAAACGAGTGCCCTTTTTTAAATTTAAATAACATGCACCCATTTCTTAAGACATGAGCAGGAAACACAAATTTGCCTCAAATTTCATTTCAAAATAGGTTTGGTTTAGGCTTGGTGGAACCAAGCCTATACCTTGATCTCCAAAAATTTGGTTAAGGCACTGAAATGCCAGATATCTGCCTTGTCGTAATTTTTTGAGGGCCTTCTTGATCGTATATTTTTACGAAACAAAAACCCATTAGAGTTCTCACTGTCCTGATTTCAAAAATGTAAATTTCATTGTGATATGATTATTTTTACTATTTTTTCATTAATTATTAGTTAAAAGTGGTACCTAAATGTAGAATAGTGAGGTTCACTAAAACTTTAATAACTTTTTTTTTTTTAGGTATTTTGGAAAATAAATTATATGACATCAATCTACATACAATTATCTTGAAGATAAAATTAAAATTTTTTTTAAAAAAATATGAAATTTTCATCAAATTATGGTGATCGTACACCAGAGGTTTAAAAAATGTGTTTTATAGTCAATTGAAAATTAATTTAAAAAAATGTATTCAATAAAAAAATAAGGAAAAATATGCTCATCAATCTTTGGTGTCTTAGGTATATTTTCCCAGAAGGATTGCAAAAATTCATTTATTTAGCTCAAAATATGGTGGTCGTACACGACTATGGTATGGTCTTGAAACATGCATTTTGAAAACATGGGTTTTAAACATTCCTACTAAAAAGAAATTTATACCATGTGCATATTTAAATATATTACATATTTGAAAAGTAGACTCCGAGAGCTAGATTTTATATTACTAAAGATTTTTGAGATTCAATCTCTAAGTGCCTCAAATTTAGACATCAATTGACAAGAAATTTGAAAATAAGGGAAAACACTTCCACTTTTTGCCCAAAAGTGGGACTCAACTTCTTGCAGCCACCCTGTTATCAATGACAACACTAATGATAAGAAAAATCAGTGCACAAATCCATAACTAGAATACTCTGCTCCCCTGATATCAATGACAACATAATGCAATATCTACATATTTCCAAAATATACTTCATGTGATTTATTTATTTTACTTCCTTTGCTTAAACTATTAATTGAATACTTAACACATGAGTCTGAAATTGTATGATTGTTAAGAGATTCTAAGATATTTTGGCATTTTAAACCTTTTGGGAACACTAGAAAACATCCTTTATTCCTCCATTCCTCCAATTTCTTGAATTCCATAACGTGTTAATAATGTGTTGGGTATTGGGCTTGAGGGTCTATAAGGCTCATGTCATGGGTACTTGATTGGTATTATGAAATCAACTTGAGCATAAGAAGATGGTAAAAGTTATTTATGTTAAGGTGGTCATTATTTATTTATTCATTTATTTTATGGACACTTAAGGTTTGTATTTAATTTTGTATGAGGTATGAAGATTCTAGGATAGCTTAAAATCCAACCCCTATCCTTCTCCATGTTCATTATTTTTCTTATCCAAGATTATTACATTGTGATTCAATCATTAACAAAAGGAATTAAATTTTAATATCCCTAGATCCTTTATAGTATTTTGCGTCATTTCCACTTGATCTCCAAATTCATATTCTTCCTTGGTTGTTGACCCATGAGATTATTTGTTGTATTTCTTTTCCATATGGGCATCACATCTATCAATTATTTAACGTGAACATAATCCTTTGGTTCTCTTTCTCCTAATCTATGATGAGTGTGAATTTTGATTGTGTAAAAACTTGTAAGATCTAAAGAGATAATAATTAGCACAATAAAGAAATGAGCCCAAAGTCAACATACCATTCATTGGAGAAGAAAGATACATATAGGAAGAGTGATTGGGTTGAATCATAAGTTGACTCCAATAATCAATGAGTGGTAGAAAGTTGCCTCCTACAAACCTAAAATGAAATCAACACATCTACTAAACAACTCCTAAATTATTTAAATAATTTCATGAACATGTCATACATGTATGGACGGCTAATTGGGATTAAAATCCTAAGAGAAATTAATTTAATAATTACTCTGACAAGCCCCTTTAAACATAACTTAGGAGGAAAAGATAAAAATGGGTCTCAACTAGTTAGCCATGTTAGGTACCCATGTACACTGCAATCTCTCATAAAAGGAGAAAAATGGAAAATCTAGTGGGAAGAAAACTATCCTCCAAAAAAGAGATAAGAAGAGAAGAATCCTACAAGGCCTCCCTAAAGGATAATGATGTTGTTGAGGAATCTACATGAATATGACTATCATCTGCTAAATCATCAAAATAATGAAGACTGGTATCAAGATTTGAATGAGAGCCCATTTGGTGTGTAGCGCCAAAATTTGTAATCACGTCAGAGAATAAGACCATTCCTCTCAATTTGTCATTGTCATTATTTATTTCTTGATTTGAAGAAGATGCTTTCACAGAATCGGTTACCTTAATATCATTCTTTTTGAGTAGAAAAGCGAGGTGCTCAATTATTATTTTCATGCATTGGTGCTCTTCATGACTAATTTTGTTACAAAAAGAACATTTAGCTCTCTCAATAATTGATTTAATTTGTTGAGATGATTTATCCTTTTTGAAGTTATCAATTTTGTATTCTTTCTTACCTTCTTTGTCCTTTTTAGTGTTCTTTTTCTCTCCTTTAACATTTTGATACTTTTCATTTTCTATAATTAGAGCTTGTTCATTAGTAGAGTTAACACACCCATTTGAATTAACTTTTCTTGTTCTCTTGTAATATGAGTAATAAAGTTACCAAGTGAGGGCATAGTCCATGAGGTACCAAGGACTCTTTAAGTAGAATAGAAGGTAGAGACAAATATATAAACTTTGGCACCTAGTTTGGAAAGTACAAAAAGGATTAATTGATCATCTTTTTCCTTAGTTGCATTAGGTTCTTTTTTTGTTCACATTCTTACCCTATATAAGCCTTTATTCTTTAACATGAGAATTACTTTCAACTTCCAATCATGACAATTGGAAAGAGTTAGGGGTTCTATAGTCACATTGGGATCCATGTTGCTAGACATAGTTTTTTCTTGTAGGAGTGCTTTGCAATTAAAGCCAAAAAAATTTTAAAATGACACTTTATAATGGTAGTGCAAGAGTGAGGCCTTTGGATTTGTGACAAAAAAAATTGCACCTTTGCAAAAAAATAGCACTAAATTTTGAGTTGCTAAACAAAATGTATGGTGAAATTTTTTAGCTTCCCCCCAAAAAAAACCCAAAAGTAATGTAGAAGACCCAAAGTTAAGCTCCCTAGGGTAGGAAAGAACGAAGGGCTAAAAAGCCATGTGACCAAGGGGTGAAAAAAGTGCACCCCATGACATCACTCCCCAATTTTTTGTCATCACAAAAGGCACTTTTAGGATATGAGTAGTGCCAACCTTCCATGCATTAAACTTGATGACTGCCACTTGTTCGAGGAATTTTTTTAAAAGCCTTCTAAAAATCACTTGCTCACCAAAACCCCCAGGATCAAACCGCCACATGATTAGTCATTGATTTCAAATAGAAGACTAATTTTTTTAAAAACCTCTACTCAAATATCGGCTTCTCCAAAAATGTCGGGTCACAAATGGAAGGGGTGGGACGTAACAAAGTGAAACACATAACAGAGCTACACACCCAAAACCTAAACCACCATCACCTTTCGCCAGATAACTCTAACACTCAATAAGTAGTGGGGAGTTGTAAAACTACTAGTAGAATTTTTTTTGGTGAGAAACTAAAGAAAATAAGATTTTCATTTATGTCATTATCACAATCTTACAATGAGATTTTCGTTTATGTAATTATCACAATCTTACTATAAAATTTTATTCCATATAAATGTTTAACAAAATAATTATCATCAATGCTATTAAAAAATGAAAATATCCCTTAAAATAAAATATAGATTTTTATAGGATAAGGTTTTTCCTTCTCGTTAGTCTCGTAACCATACAAACAGAATATTCCGAATTACGATACTATTCCAAATAAGATAATATTCAAAGAAGATGGTGTCCGAACAAACTGCAGTTTCAGAAATGAATTTTGTCGGTTATACGAGCCCCTTTTATTGACCACGGCCATTGTGTTCTTTCACCGTATCTGCGTGTAAGGGGCTTGTTTGTGGGTTTCCCTTCATTTCAGTCTTTTGGATATCCCTCTTCTCAGAGCATGGAATTCCTGACTTGGAACCTGAATGAGGCCGTCACCATAGGATTCGGGATCTTCTTTCTCCTCTACTGCTTTCTGTATAAGTTGAAGAATAGTAGCAGCAAATTGAAATTGCCTCCCGGGCCACGTCCATGGCCTGTCATAGGAAATCTCCATCTCTTGGGAAACCTTCCTCATCACTCTCTTATGGCACTGGCAAGGAAATACGGATCCATTATGTTCCTTCGCTTGGGCTCCATCCCCACCGTTGTCGTTTCTTCGCCTGCCATGGCGAAAGAATTCCTAAAAACCCATGATTTGGTCTTCGCAAACAGACCAAATTGTGCACATGGGAAGTATGTATGCTATGATCATAAAGACATGGCGTTTAGCCCCTATGGAGAGTACTGGAGGTAGATGAGAAAGCTGTGCACCGTTGAGCTGCTCACCGTTAAAAGAACCGAGTCTATCAGAGTTGTGAGAGAGGAAGAGGTGTCTGCCATGATTGCCTCCATCTGGCAGGAAAGCGGGCACGGAGCGCAGTGTGTGGATGTGAGGAAGAGGCTGTCCTCCCTCACACAAAATATTACGTGCAGAATGTTTGCCAGCAGGACGTACTCCGACAACGAATTGAGTGGAAGGCATGGCTTCAAACAAATGGTTGAGGAGATGGCTCATGTGGCCGGTGCATTTTTTGTCGGTGATTTTATTCCATCCCTCAACTGGCTCGACTTAAAAGGAATCCGTCGTCGCATGCAGGCCTTTCACCAAAGATTCGACGGATTTGCTGAAAATGTAATCGACGAGCACTTCCATTGTAGATTGGAAAAAGGAAAACCCAAGGAAGAAGATCGCGTTAAAGATTTGGTAGACGTGATGCTCGACATGGCCGATACGGAGGGCAAGACAATCTCACGAACCCACATGAAAGCGATTATCTTGGTAAGTATGAGAATCAAAGACGTCTTGTCTTTCACAAATCTGATTACAGACTGTTTTAAGCTATTGTTCTTTTGACCATGGCCGGACGAAATATTTCATTCCACCAAAGACGAGGCTGTTTGTGAATGTGTGGGCGATTGGAAGGGATGAAAGCGTTTGGAAAGATGCTGATCAGTTTAAGCTAGAGCGGTTTATGGGGAGTAATAAGGATGTGAGAGGTCTTTCTGTTAGTGAGTTGGCAGTCTTTCTGTTTGCTGCCTTTCGGCACAGGAAGAAGAGGATGCCCTGGGAATTCCATGGGTCTTTCTGTTAGTGAGTTGGCAGTCGCTCAGCTGATTCATTGCTTGGATTGGACTGTGGAGGGCGAGGTAGATATGGGGGAAGGGTGTGGAATAACTCGTCAAGGAAAAATCCGTTGTTTGCCCGTCCTAAATGGAGGTTCACTACTGAATATCCAGTTTGAAGAAGCAGTCTTTCACGGGGTTCCTTGTTAGGTTCACATAGTTAGGGCGTGTGTTTGTAGTTAATAATAGTGTTATTAAATAATTTACTGTTAGCATTGGATTATTAAAAGTGGGTTTTTATGGGAGTAATGGTTGTCAAAAATATGTAGATATTTATAAAAGTTATTTAATTTTGCCATTAAAATAGAAAGTGTAAATATAGTACAGTTTACCTGTTTTTTCTTTTATTATTTGTCATTATAAATTTTGATTATTTTTAGAGTATTTGAACTTTTATTCTATGATGATATGAGAGCAGCTAAAAGTAGTGCAAGGTAAAAAAGAGATTATATATTTGAAAAAGTTTATATTATACATTTTAAAACTATTTATAATTTGTAAATGGCATGTCAAAAGAAATAAAAGTATAAAGTTCTTAATTACTTTTCAATTTTTCTATCATTTAAAATATGTAAAAGCTGATGTGAGATGCATAAAGCTTTTTTAATTATTTTTTTCTTATCTTTCTATTGAATTAAATCTACAAGAAACAAAATTAAACTTTTTTGGACATTGTAATAGAAATGTTGGAAGAAAAATAACCCGTGGTTAATTTTAACTTTCATATAGAATAATTTTTTTTGGAAGAAGGAAGTTGTTGTTTAATGGAAAAAAAATAATCACATTTGAAAGAAAATTAAATATGTGAGGATATTTGTTTGAATTTTTGTAATGTCAAGACAATATTTTTTTATTTAATGAATAATAAGAAAAACTATTTTCCTAATTCAAAAGTAGATTTATCTCTCTTCCAAACATTTCTTAAAAGTTTTGATTAAATTAAATGGGATTAGATGGCCTGAATTCAACAAAAAAAGAAATTCAAGACAAAATGATGGGATAAGAGATTCACAAGCAGTGAAAACATAAATCTTTTGAACAGAGCAACAACCATTTGGAATAGAGGACTAAAAACTCCACCTCAAAAGGAGCAAAAGAGCCAAGATCCACTGAAACAAAGAAGGCAAAAGCAATTGAAGAAGAAGAGCCAATGAAAGACCACACCCACAAATTAGGGAGGCAAGGCATCCAACAATTAGCAACAAGAAAGAATGGAAACCAAAGATAACCAAAACCTACCAAACATGAGGGTGCAAAAGTATTAGCAAAAAAAGATGAAATAACCAGTAGTCAACCACACCCACATACAAAGGAGGAGAACGTACCAAGATGCTAGGGGTGGCAAGAAACAACTACCACCATCAAGAAGGCTAGGCAACCACAAGAAATCGAAAACCACCAAACACGAGAAGGAAGAAACACTAACAAAAGAAGAGAAGATCCAATGCAAAACCACATCCTCGTATCGATGAGAAAGGGTGCAAAGACACTAGAAGGAGACCTCCAAAAGAAACCCATACTCCAACTACAACAACTAGGTCTGGACTGTTGATGTTTGTCCTTGATGCCATGGTGGACTCCAGCTGGCAATTATGAATGTCATGGACTGTGCGGCTAAACCCTGGGTTGCATTGGAGTTATGATTGAGTTTTAAGTTGACCTTAGTTGTCAACACTTCGCAATAATTGAACCACATGTTCTCTACCATGGTGGACGTGAAGCATGTTTCATTATTGTTAAAGTTTTTGATTATTACGTTCATGAAGACTTATGTTATCATTTTTGTTTTCTCTTGCCCTAACTGAGGGCGCCGTCATGACTGGTTTAGTGCGAGTTTGATGGCTCTGTGTGGCAACTATGATTGTGGGTTTTTAGTATGTTGTTCCACTTTATGCAAGGATTTGATTGATACTAGTTTTGCATGCATACGTAAGGGTCTAGCATCTCCAAGCACTTAATGGTTACTCACAAGCAGTGGGTGGGTTCTTAGTCACTTATCATTGTATGAATTCTCAGTCAATTTGATGGTGGATAAAGGTATGCTTTCTTTTAAGGTCTTGAGCCTGAAATCTCAGTGTATACTATGAACAAAGAAGAATGAAAGGTTTTTGATTTACTTGTTTCTGTTCATTGCTTAACAAGGAAGAAAAAAAGATGGTTATGTGACATCTCTGTTTGAATATCAAATACTTTTTCAGTTCAGTGCAAAAGGGTTTCAATAAATATGGTTATATTACGATGGCATGTATGGAAAGATCTCTCTATGGCATGAAGTTGATTTAACTGCTGATAAGGGTTTGCAGTTTCAGTTCATTTGGGGTTTAGATAAACTATGTTATATGTAGTTTTTTGTTTCTCAGTTAGTTATTTGGTTTTTCAGTTATGGGTATAGTTCAAATAGGTTTTTTAGAATATGGACATGAGTAAAAATTGTGTGTTCATTTTTTATTGAACAGTTTGAAAACGTTTCTGATATTCAACTGTTTTGAAGAATAGTTTTTCATACCAGCTGTGAGATGCATTTGAATTCAACTTGCGATGTGAACAACTATTTTTTAGTTGAGCATTATCAGTTGAATTTTTAAATGTGGTTTTCAGTTATGAAATTCAGTTGGTCATACCAATTTGGAACTAGATTGTTCTCTGAAAATTGTAAACTTCCTATGCTTTAAAAAGAGGAAGATATTTTGTAAAAGCAAGTGTGAAAAAAGGAAGAATATTATTCTGTGAGAAAAGTTGTATTGAAAGTTACTATTATATGCAGTTTTATATGTAGTTTGTATGTTAATTCAATGCATACAGTTACATATACAAACTGTGTGATTCTAATTTGTTCAAAACAGTAAAAAGCTATGTGCTAAGAAAAGCAGTAGAAGCTACTAATGTATGAAAAGATTTCAAAAATAAAAGTACAGGTTTAGATAGGAGTGGTTTTTCTCCCTATGATAAAACCATAAGGTTTTGAGGGTTTCCCATGACTCAGCAAAAATCTAGTGTTATCTTGTGCATTATTGTTTAGCATTCTGGTTTATTGATTTCCAAATTCTTATTGTTCAATGAATTAAAATCAAGATTTATACTGCACTTGTTCAAATTTTGTATAGTCTTGATTCACCCCCCCTCTCAGAACTATCACCACTTCCAACAAGTGGTATCAGAGCTAGGATCCCTATTTCTATAGGGATTATCTAGGGTGAGTTGGACGTCAAATGGCACAAGCAGAGGGTGCATCTCTGAGCAGAGCTCCATTGTTTGATGGAAATGACTATGTGTTTTGGAGAGTTGGAATGGAAGCTTTTATCAATTCTTTAGATATAAATATGTGGAAAGTAGTTGAAAATAAATATACTATTCCAACTATAGTTCCTACAGATCTAGCTGAAAAAACTAAATTTGAACTTGATAAAAGAGCAAAGTTTGCTATCCTATGTGGACTTACCAAAGATGTGTTTGTGAAAGTTATGTACTGTAAATCTGCAAATGATATTTGGAATAAGTTAGAAAATATTTATCAAGGGGATGAGAAAGTAAAAGAATCAAAGTTGATACAATTGAAAACTCAGTTTGATAACTTGAAGATGAGTGAGGAAGGAAGCATATCTGCTTATTTTTTACATATTGATGAAGTTGTTAATGCTAGAAAAGGCCTAGGAGAGAATATTGAAGAACATGATATTATTTCAAAGGTTGTTAGAACAGTTCTTCCTAAATTTGAAACTAAAATTTCAACTTTAGAAGAAAAGAAAAACTTTTCAAAAATGACCTTACATCAACTACAAGGTACATTGACTGCATATGAAATGAGAATTAGCAATCAAGTTGTCTCTACACCAAAAGAAACAGCCTTTAAGGCTGAAAAACTAGAGGAAAGTGATTTTGATTTAACTAGTGCTCTAGAAGCTTTGTTAGTTTGGAAAATGAGGAAGAAATACCAAGGTAAACCTAAGTGTTTCAGTTGTGGTCAACTAGGACACTTTGCTGCAAAATGCCCTTATGCTGATTTAGATAACAATAATGAGAAGACAGAAAGTTTTCCCAGAAGGAAACCCTAGAATCAGAATTAGAGGTTTAAGAATTTTAAAAAGAAAAGTTTGTTATCAAAAGAGGATTCTAGTGAAGAATCAAGCAACTCTAAAGAAGGAGAGGTGTCTTTTATGGCAGAAATTATTAATATTTCTGAAATCATAAAAGAGGAATCTTCATCTGATTCAGATGGAGATGTTGATCTTGAAAAAGAACTCCTTTGTTCTTTACAGGAACTTAAGAGGTACAAGAAATTGATATCAGATTTTGAAAACAAAAATAGAACTTTGAAAGTTGATTTAAAAATTGCAAATTAGGTCATAGAAGAGCAAAAACAAACTCTTGTTGAAAAAGACAAGGAACTTGTTATGTTGCAAAATCAGATTAAACAATTTGAAAATTCAAATCAACGGTTAAGTTATTTCAAAGGATATTGTTTTAATTGCAATGTTTTTGGTCATAAAGCATTTAATTGTAAGTTAAAAAGACAAAAGTATGATTTCAAAAATCTTATCAGGTGTTTTAAGTGCTTTCATTATGGACATTTTGCCAATCAGTGCAAACTTAGTTTGAAATCAAAACAAGTATGGAAACCCATAGAAAAATCTTTAATCATTGAAACAGCTTTGTTTGTTCATAAACTAGTTGCTTGGGTTTTGGACAGCGGCTATTCACATCATATGACAGGTTGCAAAAGCAAATTTAAAGATCTAGAAGAATTTGATAGTGGATTTGTTCGGTTTGGTGATAACTCAGGTTCTTATATTACTGGTTGTGGTACAATAGTACTTAATTCAGATACTCCTATTCACAATGTTTATTATGTAGAAGGACTAAAACACAATCTTCTTAGTGTCAGTCAAATCTGTTATAGTGGCTATTCAATTTCCTTCAATGCTAAAGGATGTTCTATTAAAAGAAAGAACAAGGTTATTGCTAATGGTCTAAGAGCTGGAGGAAATTTGTATAATCTAAATGATTCTACTGTAAAGGAAACTTCTTTGATCAATACTTGTCTTGTTAGTCAAGTAGAAGATACTTGGTTATGGCACAAGTGACTGGGTCATTTGAATTTTGACAATCATGCTAGTTATAAAAAATTCACTGTTTATCAGATGGATGTCGAAACAACTTTTCTAAACGAGTATCTTGATGAAGAAGTATACATGGAACAACCAGAAGGTTTTAAGTCATCCGATAAACTTGATTATGTATATCATCTGAAAAAGGCATTATATGGCTTAAAACAAGCTCCTCGAGTTTGGTATTCTAGGCTTGATAAGCATCTTATAGAAAATGGTTTTACACGAGGAAGTGTAGACAGTACTCTGTACATTAAACATGTTAATGGAGATATCCTAACTGTAGAAGTTTATGTTGATGATATCATCTTTGGTTCAACTAATGATGCATTATCCAAGAATTTTTCTGATATCATGGCATTAGAATTTGAGATGTCTCTTTTAGGAGAGTTGACATTTTTTGTTGGTCTTCAAGTAACTCAGCTTTCAAATGGTCTATTTCTGTCACAAACAAAATATGCAAAAGAAATGTTAAAGAAGTTTAATATGGCAGATTGTAAACTTGTTAGTACACCTATGGAAACTGGGTGTAAACTTACTAAAGATGATGATTCACCTTTTGTGGTTCAAACTTATTACAGGTCTATGATTGGTAATCTGTTATATCTTACATCATCTCGACCAGATTTGATGCAAGCTATTTGTCTTGTTTCATGTTTTCAATCAGCTCCAAAACAATCACATCTTAATGTTGTTTTTCATATTTTCAAGTACATTCAAGGCACTCTTGATTTTGGATTGTGGTATCCTCATACTGATGATTTTACTTTACTTGGCTATACTGATTCAGATTGGGGTGGTTCAGATGAAAAAAAGAGTACCAGTGGTGCTGCATTTTTCTTAGGTCCTTGTTTGGTTGCTTGGCATAGTAAGAAACAGGATTGTGTTACTCTTTCTACTTGTGAGTCTAAGTATGTTGTAGCCACTACTTATTGTACTCAGTTAATTTGGATGACATATCAATTATCTAATCTTGGTATTCAAGTACCTAAACCCATTTCTATTATGTGTGACAATGTAAGTGTTATTTAGTTAAGCAAGAATCCAGTGATGCATTCCCAGACTAAACATGTGGCTATTAAACTTCATTTTTTACGTGATCATGTGCTTGCCAATGAGTTTCAATTACTTTATGTTCCCACTCAAGCACAAGTGGCAGATATTTTTACTAAAGCTCTTCCTCGAGCTTCTTTTGAACAACTCTATACTTAGTTAGGAGTTGTCTCTTTTTCTCTTCTGCACTAACACTTCCCTTGTGGGGGAGTCTGGAAGGGGTTCCTGCTTCCTCTTCATAGTCTATTTTTAAGCAGGTTCTCTGTGTCCTTGATGAAAAATGGGGGAGATATGGATCTACTTGATTTAGTTTAGGTTCTTTGGTATTGCTATCAGCTTGGTATTCAAATTATTTGACTGTGACTGTTCAGATTGTCTGATTTGGTTCAGCTTCTTTGGTATTGATATTAGATTCTTTGGTTATTTAGATTGTCAGATTATTTGCTTGTTTAGATTGTTCTCTAGATCTTCTTGATGTTTTCAGTGTTTGATCTCAGTTTGGTTTGGTATCAAATTGGTTATCACCTGGTTATCATTTTTGGTATGATCATATTTTTTGTTTGCCTATGATTATTCATTTGTTTTGCCTCAAGGACAAATGGGGGAGATTGTTGACATTTGTCCTTGATGCCATGGTGGACTCCAGCTGGCAATTATGAATGTCATGGATTGTGCAGCTAAATCATGGGTTGCATTAGAGTTATGATTGAGTTTTAAGTTGACCTTAGTTGTCAACACTTCGCAATAATTGAACCACGTGTTCTCTACCATGGTGGACGTGAAGCATGTTTCATTATTGTTAAAAATTTTTATTATTACGTTCATGAAGACTTATGTTATCATTTTTGTTTACTCTTGCCCTAACTGAGGGCACCGTCATGACTGGTTCAGTGCGAGTTTGATGGCTCTGTGTGGAAACTGTGATTGTGGGTTTTTAGTATGTTGTTTCACTTTATGCAAGGATTCGATTGATACTAATTTTGCATGCATACATAAGGGTCTGGCATCTCTAAGCACTTAGTGGTTACTCACAAGCAGTGGGTGGGTTCTCAGTCACTTATCATTGTATGAATTCTCAGTCAGTTTGATGGCAGATAAAGGTATGCTTTCTTTTAAGGTCTTGAGCCTGAAATCTCAGTGCATACTATGAACAAAGAAGAATGAAAGGTTTTTGGTTTACTTGTTTCTGTTCATTGCTTAACAAGGAAGAAATAAAGATGGTTATGTGACATCTATGTTCGAATATCAAATACTTTTAAGTTAAGTGCAAAAGGGTTTCAATAAATATGGTTATATTACGATGGCATATATGGAAAGATCTCTCTATGGCATGAAGTTGATTTAATTGCTGATAAGGGTTTGCAGTTTTAGTTCATTTGGGGTTTAGATAAACTACGTTATATGTAGTTTTCTATTTCTCAGTTAGTTATTCAGTTTTTTAGTTATGGGTACAGTTCAAATAGGTTTTTCAGAATATGGGCATGAGTAAAAATTGTGTGTTCATTTTTTATTGAATAGTTTGAAAACATTTCTAATATTCAACTGTTTTGAAGAACAGTTTTTCATACCAGCCATGAGATGCATTTGAATTCAACTTGTGATGTGAACAACTATTTTTTAGTTGAGCATTATCAGTTGAATTTTTAAATGTGGTTTTTAGTTATGAAATTTAGTTGGTCATACTAGTTTGGAACTGGATTGTTCTCTGAAAATTGTAAACTTCCTATGCTTTAAAAAGAGGAAGATATTTTTGTAAAAGCAAGTGTGAAAAAAGGAAGAATATTATTCTGTGAGAAAAGTTGTATTGAAATTTACTATTATATGCAGTTTTATATGTAGTTTGTATGTTAATTCAGTGCATACAGTTACATATACAAACTATGTGATTCTAAGTTGTTTAAAACAATAAAAAGCTATGTGCTAAGAAAAGAAGTAGAAGCTGCTAATGTATGAAAAGATTTCAGAAATAAAAGTATAGGTTTAGATAGGAGTGGTGTTGGAGCCTTTTCTTGTAGGACCAAACTTGAATCAATAGATGGGCTTGATTCTCAGGGTAGGCACTCAAGTTTGACAAGAAAATAGTCCAATTAATGAGGATAGAGAACATCCTCCTTCTTCTTTGAGCTCCACATCACTTAGGTGGGTAATGCCTCATTTGCACACTCAAGACACCTCATGATAAACCATAGGCCCGCAGATACATTAATTTGGAATAGTCTTCAAACCCCTTTAGGTATCATGTACCCCAATGCAACCAATTCATATGCAAAAGCCCTACTTGCATAGAATGAGTCTAAAGACTAGACAGAAACCTCTATTACTACCAACATAAAAGGAAAAGGTGCTTGAATAGAATGATTTTAATGTTGGGTTGAATGGTCCCCTAAAATACCCTTAGTCTCTCATAGACCAGTGCCTTATCCAATGGGCAGCAGAGTCAAATACCTCACTGCAATAGAACTATGAAACAAGAAGACAACACATTCATCCCAAATCAAATCATACATTATCAAACCACTTGTGTACCCAAATGTGTTATCACTCATTTAAAGGATTTTAACCCTCCCCTTAGAAGAGACCTATAAACAAGCAATACATAACCAGCATCCACTAGAAGATAAGCATGACATACCTTTGGTATCCTAGCTCATACACATCTAAAAACTAGTCCTAGACCTAGTTGCTTCTACAAAAACAACCCTACTACAGACACTCACTGGAAATGCAAGTAGAAAAGCTACAACACCCTTGATGCTATAATCAATAAATCTAGAACCCAAATGGAGACAATCTGATACAAGGACAAATACACTGAATCCTCATACATAAAACAAGCTATTACAATTTGTATTCTATTCTCCCAAAACCAGAGAGGAAAGAAGGAACTCTATATGCAGAGAAAAAGAAATATTTACAGGAAAAGGACCCTTCACTTGGAACAATAGAAACCAGAACCACTGGAACTGATCAAAATTCGAACCCCTTCTAAGTCAAAAAAGCTACAACTTATACCACTAGCTGCCTTGGAAACCCAAAATAGGTTACAACAAGCTACGAACAGCTAGGGCTAGGGTTTCACCCACCCAACAACTGAAATAGTCACAAAATTACTGCAAGGGAAGAAAACCAGTTGGCCATGCCTGAGGAAGATCTGCACTCATGATAAATCTCTGGCAAAGTACTGCAAATCATGAAATTTGAAATTTTCAACCCTTTGTGGCCACCTCCAACACACCTCAAGCACAAAATCGCACAGTACAGACCTTGCAAACTAACACAGCACACCCTGGACCACACTACAACAGCAAGCACCACCAAACCAATCAAATCTAGCCATGAAAGCATTCAATTCATGTACCTCCTATCGCAAAAACTCTCTAAAAGTTTGAAACCAGGTGGCAACGGCTAGCTCAACAAATTTTTGAAACGTAGTCGTCGATTATATCTCTTCCCAGCAGATCGGGTGGTCATATTTATCTTTTAAAACTACCGCGAGACCCCCTAACAAGTCAATTGCCACCTCATAAATCCCTCAGTGAATGAAGGACCGAGCACGTTAGTAGCACGGCACCGTGGGCCCACCTTAACTCTATAATAATGAAATCATAACAGTTGTCGCATGATCGCATAGCCAGGAGAAGGGCTATGTGAACATGTGACACGCTGCAAATCTTTACCCTGCCACATAATCACTGCCACTAAGTCTGGCATTTAGTCGCATGATCGCATAGCCCTTCTCCTGGCTATGAGTTCATGCGACAAACCATTACCTACCATGCCTCGGCCCAGCCAACAATCACCACGCCTTAGACTTGGGCCCACCATACGCCACATGTCACACCACCATTCGCTGCAACCACCGAGTCATCTTTGCCATAGGACCCACCTGCAAATAAGCCTTCAAAATCGAACGGCAGGCACATGATCGCATGGGTTTGAAACCTCCCATGATATCATGCACCAACCACTAGATCTGCCATGCTATCCTCCTCGTCTGACAGTGGGACCACAACACTTCCATCACCAACGGGCCCAGGAACAGGTGTCAACTAGTCACATGATTGCATGTCAAAAAACTCTGACATGCGACCATGCGACAGCCAACCACAGGATGCCACATAACTGCCAGCGGGACCACTACCCTCCCTGCCAATGGGCCCCAGCACAAGAAGTAACTGGTCACATGGTCGCATGTCAAAAATTTCTGACATGCGATCATGCGACAACCAATCATTTTAAAATCCTTGAAGACTCAGGCCCACCAACCGATCGCACTTGCGCAATAAGACCGACAGACAAGGAGTGCCGACAAAAGGGAAGAAGTGCGAGGTCAAAAACATCCAAGGTTTTCGGTGCCAGAAGGTAAGTGTGCAAGCGCAGAAAGGCAAAGGTTGAAAACAACCAGGGTTTTCATGCAGACCATAAAGGTAGCAGGAGAAACCGAAAACATCATGGGTTTTCGACATTTAGGAAAATTTTGAGAACATTTCCTACAGACCTTAAAACTCAAAATTCTCCCTGGGTTTTGCGATTCAGCACTGTGCGCGATCAGAGCTAGAGCTAGGTGACACATTATAGAACATGGGGCCAAGAGCACACACCATGAAACACTGTGGATCTTCTTTGCACATTAAAACTATGTTGTAGCAAGGTGGGACAACTTTTACAAAACTTGCAGGGAAGAGGTCATTTTCAAAAGATTTTTTCTATGACTAGAAAATGACCCAACAAGTGGTTTTTTCTCCCTGTGATAAAACTGTAAGGTTTTGAGGGTTTCCCACTCGGCAAAAATCTAGTGTTATCTTGTGCATTGTTGTTTAACATTCTGGTTTACTGATTTCCAAATTCTTATTGTTCAGTGAATTAAAATCAAGATTTATACTACACTTATTCAAATTTTGTATAGTCCTGATTCACCCCCCCTCTCAGAACTATCACCACTTCCAGCATGGACACTATAATACCACACGAAACCTCAAATGGAAAGTAGTCAACCACCTCCATAGGAAGAGCTACCTGAAAATAGAGTATCAGAAGAAAAATATGACCAACCACCAACACCACCAACGGAAAAGAACCCACCTGAAAAGGGCTTGACCTCCTCCTCAAAAGGAGTCATACAAAGAAGGAACCATAAGAGAAACAACAACACCCACAAGAGAAGAGAGCGAAGACACCACCAAACAAAAATGAAGGACCACAACAACCCATGAAAAATTGGACAAAATAAGAAGAAAACCCGGTCAACCAAAAAAACAATAGGTACACCGCCTCTGGAAAAAGAGAGAAGGAG